>NNCF01126385.1:806178-907547 GCA_002313205.1 Laupala kohalensis | reverse complement strand
TATATATATATATATATATATATAAACATTTATCTGTTGTCATAAGGAAAGACAAAGCTGAGGAAACAAAAAAAGAAACACTATTGACAAATTGGAGTGAATAAAAAAAAAGAGAAATTGAAGGACTGTCGTTTTAAGTTCTGAAAAGATAAATGGTGAAACACAGATACAGTCTCCACCTTAATATGTATCTCTCATGATACAAACAAGTAAATTAGTACGAATTAGTAAAGCACAAAAAGTGAGGTTTCGTGAGAAAAGTCCCTCCAATGGACTGCGGGTGAGTTTTTCTTTGAAGGTCTTCCCCATTGACCTCTTCTGGGTACCTTTTATTGTTTCCTCAGTTGAGATGAAACTGCAGGAAGTTGTAGGTTCCTGTAATATATAATGACAATGTTATTTCATGCTGAGACAAGTCATGTTTCCGGTATATTTAAATGATAATTTATTTAATAATGTGTGATCCATTGGATTACAAAATTATGTGTACTTATCTTAAATGTATAATATTATTGTATTTTGGCAATTAAATTTTGTTATTATTTCTTTTATTCTCACGGCATAGGGTACAACGCTATTTAGATTTCTTAATCCAATACCGATCTCAAACTTAGCAACTTCTTTAGGCTCGTGTACGATACATATGGAATCTCATGAAGCGATGTACGATTAAATATATGATTTTTGTCAGTGTCCAAGGATAAGAAAATAATTTTTCTACGCAAGACGGAAGAAATCTCTCTCTAACTATTAATAAAGTCTAATTAAATTCATTATGCCAACAAAAGAAGTGTCTCACTCATCATTAACACGTAAAACGCAATAATAATATTTTCTTCTCAAACTGTTTGTTAGAAACAAGAAACTGTTTCCTATTTCTTCAAAATGAGTTTTTGATTTCAACTGTGTTGGTTTCAAGAAACGGACTTGAGAGATGATAAGGAATAGCCACTTATTTTATGGCAGCTAAAACGGTTCGATATTATGACTACTGCTTTTGTGAAGTCAGTCATTAAATGTCACCTTTGGAAAGATGTTTCTTTATTGACAATTTATGAATAAACACTTATTTTTATTTCTCAGTGAGTGGCGCGTTTCAAGAAACAACATGGAAGTGGAGCGCATCGGTATAATTCTCGTCCCGAGGCCAAGAAATTGGGAAGGTCGTCCCAACGCGAAATCCAAGGATACATGTATTGGGACCAGACTGCAGACCACATTCAAGAGTGAGTGTGTTACAGTGAACTACTGAATCTTATTAATTACAACTGAGAGAATAAACACGATTTCAAATCTGTCATCAAAAACATCAGAAAAAGAAAATTATTTAATGAATTCAAATGTGTATAATTGCTAGTTTAGTTTTTGTAAGGATCCCAGCGTAAAAACTCTGCGTAAAAACACTTATTTTTGTAACTTATCCGAATTATTTGTGCTATAACTTCACATGTTTTAGTTCTATCTTGTTCTATAACAATATATCGTAATCCGCAACAGTTTGAACATCCTGATACTTGTAAATTGCAGTATAGACCTAAACATCGGCTTTCAACAGTAAAAAATGTGGTTAACGTGCTTGTTCATTTGTGCTCTGTCTTACAATTCTCTCAAATAGCTATCAACTGCATCCTCTGGAAGGTCTTTTATTGACTTATTACAATTTAAGAAATAAGGTAAAGAGGATACTCGAAAGAGGAGAGTGAAATAATAAATGTGGCTTCAATTTTCAGTAGAGAGATATTTGTAATGATTTTCTACACCTCTGTTTTAAATTTCTCTTCCTACTGATAAATTTCAACAGATAAATTTCGTTTTCCAAATTTACAGCTACAATTGTATTGTATGAGAAGATGAGGGTTTAAAGTTTAACCTATCAAAAATGCCTGGTTGATGATTGCTGAAAACCGAAAATTTAGTGCAAGATCCTGTCTTCTTCAATTAATCCTTTATCTATTAAACTAGAATGTTTCCAAACGATCAATGATATTCCTTTTTTATTTGAGTGGATTTGTTTCTAAAATAAATATTTCTTCATAACGTAACATGTTCACTGATGAACGTTTCTGTCTGCGATTACTTTAATAGGTGAAAATGTAAGCGAATTTTTAAATTTCCCACTTCCGCCAAAATCACTTTCAATGCGAGCAACAGAACTGATTACATTGTGAGCTTGATGACTAGACCGACCGAACCGAACCGAATTGTGTCGAATCTTATTTCTCTACTTCTTTTTTTTTTCTATTTTCAATTTGGGGTCGTCAACTCCAAGTTCGGAAATGGTTCTTCGTTTGTTCAACCCGGGCGTTCTTCATGATAATAAACAATTATACTATGTATTATCTTGCAGTACAGTTATACGTGTATTGGAGGTATATCTGTGTAACATGAAACATTTTAATACTAACGAGGAAATAATTTTGAAGAATCAGTTGTTCATTCTCACGAGGAAAGAAAATCGCAGATAAATTGAAAATAACTTCATTTCTTCCCCAAAAATATGAAGTATTATTTCAAAGAAATTCTTTCTTTTTGAATGAAGGTAAGGATTCAAATTAATTATATTTGATATTGTCTTACATATTGTTGTTAATTAAGAGAAACATCTGGGGCATAAATAGCAATGTGACAATCAAGTAAAACGAATACTTCTTATCTTCAGAAATATTTACTATCATATAATTGGAAGAACTGGCGTAGGTATCTTCAGAAAAGGTACATCATAATGCTACCTAATTCCCCTTGCCACTTGAACAGCATGAATCACCCTTGTTATTTGAGACAGATGAATGGAAAATCTACGTTAATTTTCATTGAAGTGTTTTGTTCCGTGAAGCGACGTGGAAATGCTTCACCTTCGTGAAAAGCGCGCTGAGCAGAAGCAAGGGTGAAACCAAAGAACGGGTTTGGGGTATCGGAAACTATACTGAAAAATAAAATATTACCGTAAAAAAATTACGTAAAGAATTGTTCATTCAATGTGTATAAATGATTCTTTTTAATGCTGAGTGGTACATCAGAAATGACTTTCCGCAAAGTAAAAAATCAGATTCAGTGGTCGAAAATACATAAGAATCAGTCAAAATAAAAACTTCTACTAAATTTTCTACTTTGTTTCTTTTGGTTCCCAATTGCCTGGAGTACAATGATACCAAAATTTAAGAATGTTTCAATTAAAATTATAGTGTCCGAAGACTTCTCGTATTTCGATGTCGAAATGCATCACTTATAATTCGTTCTTCAACCGCGCTGCACGACAATCCGATAAAGTTGTTCTCGTTCACACTCTCGCAGTCGACATGTGTTCTCTAGAATCTGAACCCCTCAGTTCAATGGTTTTATCAAGTTCTGCTAACTTGGTAGCGGATTACACAAAGCTCTTTAAGAGAACGCGTTCTCAGAACAGAAATACCAGACATATTTGCAACCGTCTGTCGGAAACCGGGTCCGTTTCGCTCCGGTTCACTGTAGAAGCTCTCTGTGGAACGACTCCATCTGCCAACGATTGTCACCCGAATGCGGCACTCCGTTCCCTAATCTTCCTCAACATCTATTTTCTTCTTCACTTATTTCACTGCTCTAGTCGCCTATCCTAGTTCCTCATACCACATCCCTTTCACGGGAGTTCATAGCGAATTTTGCTTCCCACCCGATACACGCCGATTCAATACTAAAAAAACGTAATGGAGTTAGTTTAATTTTAAATAAATGAAGTTCACAAAGTTTCGAATTTTATGTCACAAAATATTTCAAAGTATTCGTCCGGCATAAGGTCGTTAGTCTTTAATTATTTATTTAAATTGATCATATAATGGGCATTAATTGTAGTAGAATCGGTTTAATTACTTTTTTTTCAATCATCAGTCAAAGAAACTTTGTCATATTTTTAGCAATTTTGATCAGTTTTTATTTGTGAAAAACATTGTTCGTGAACTTTCTATTAGTAGGTGAACCATTTAATTTATTTCCACTTTCATTGGTAGATCTTAGTTTATAATATCACACAAAACCACTCCTACCCTTTTATTTTGTCCAATAATTCCTGTTGACAGTAATTGTGTGTTGACATAAATGTTTAATGAAATCAGCAATACAGTATTTACATTGCTTTACATGAATGATTAAACTAGAGTAATCTAAAATTTCATAACTACACATGTTGCTTGTTTCATTCAAATTTCTTTTGTAATTAAGTTATTTACTCCAATCTCTTATACCATATCTAATGAAACATTGCTTAATAAATATTATTGAAACTGTTCTGTAGTNTAGTTTTGTGTGATGCTAGTATATACAGGGTTTGCGAAAACGTCGGGAAAAGTTCCTTCTTTATTCATAATCTGCGAAAAGAAACAACACACTAAAAAAAATTAATCACACTAATGCTCATATTTTACACTCTATAACTACCAAATGACAAACATTAAATATACAAGAAATGTCTAAATTTTTCTTGAGGAACATCATTTGTGCAAAGAAATATAAAATTTACGTGAATTTTGTCAGGAATGTTAAGCTATTCATTTGGGGAATATATGTCAAGAGGCCAGTACTCCACGAGATGTAGATGAAGGTCCTAATCAGTCCAGAAATGAAACCCAAGTCAACGTTGCCTCAAGTTCTTCAAAGGTAACCAGTGTTGTCACCTATTTGTAAACTTATTCCTGACTTCAAGTAGTACGAGTGTGCTAGGTGATAGTCAAGTATGTAATCATTAACGAAACTATTAATTATATCTTATGTTTATATAATTATATTTTATATTTTAAGTTATAAAATGTTATCTACTATGTTCATATTATCATTATATCAGTAATTCATGAATGATTGTGTATTAAAAACTGTGAATCATTAATAATACCGTTAAAATTGAAACACTGTGTTGGAAAATGATCTCTAGTTGACTAGAGTTCTCTCAGGAAAGACCAAGCAAACGATATCTTCTGTATTAAATTTGTGACAAGTGTGATAGTTCTTTATATCACTTTCATTAGAAATTATATGGGATTTTATTTACAATCCGTTCCATTTGAGCCCGTACTTCCAGAAAACGGTTTTATTCAATTATAATCCCAGGACTAATTGATTAGTTTATTTTTATGTAAAGAAAAATTCATGACTTTTATAAACAGTTGCAATGTCACTAATAGTACCGTAATGCTTAAATTTACGAGTACTTCATCCTGGATTGAATTGGTGAGGTTTTAGTTCAGTCTTGAAATATGATTCGATGACTTGTATCGTTACTGAGGAAGTAAAGATGTCAGTATGTGTCTCGTGCATAATGTCTTCGTGGGGAGCACAGATGAAGATGATGTTCGAAGCATGTGCAATATCCTTGTGTTTCGATGCAGAACGCAGACCGCGTGGGTGGCAACAAATCGCTTGCACGTGCCGGTGTGAGAGTCGTTTAGGGGCGAGAGAATGTCACACATCACAAGCCAAGCGACGTTATTGTAAGCAGGTTTCTTATTAATGAAGCCGACGGTTCGAGTTCCACAAGAGGGAAGTTTCTTTGAGATATTTATGGATCACGTATGTCCTTGAGGAAACGTCTCTTTCAACTTCGAGAGATCTGTTCTCAGGTTGGTTCTTAGGTTCATATGTTCACGCAAGAGTTTTTTTACTATGGTCAAAGAGGTTTTTAAGTATCAATCCGCTGGCAAAATGGATTATTTATATTTCACTTACAAAATATTTATGAAACATCCTTTAACATTTGGAATTATCACATTCGTATTGTCGATGTATATCAACAGAAATAGTCCAAGACTTCAATAATTCAATGATAATGAATAATTAATCCTTCCTCTAAAGAAGCTAACTCATGGGCTCAGGAGTTGTTTCTTTTTTTATGAGTAAATAATTATGATTATGAACAATTATAGGTAAAATTTTAATTATAGATAAAACACATAATAATGGACCAAGGACAAAAGAGGTCAGTAATGATAAAATTATTCGTAATAAAATATTGGGATTTGTTTTTTCTTTTCTTTTGGTCAACCTGACCACCTTACCTGTAACAGAGATACTCTTAGGTATTTCCTCATTGCCTTTTACAGCTTTTGGGAGCGTCTTGTAGCCACATTCATGGATGTGTTTCCATCGCAGTTCATCATTTCGTCATTTTCTTCCCCACGTGTTCCTCTTCTCCACGTCACGCTTCTATGTGTAGTTGTCTCAATTCAGTATTCATTGAGTCTCATCTACTGATATTCTTCCCTTGTTAATCCTCGTTGCAAGCATCCCAGATAGTTCGCAAATATTGGGGAAATTGTCGAATTGTATTGTTTGTGGAAGAACATCTTGTTACCCAAAGCTCTGTTACATAGCCAACTAACATAATATTGTGATATGAATGTTAGAATTTACAAACAAAAGATGTTTTCATCCGGAACATCTCATTGGTACGTAGGACGCAGTCATTACAAATCTGAAAACTTTATAATTGATATTTTGAAGGTTTTTCATACAACCAAATTCATTTAAATACATCGTACATGCTACACGACGATTTTGATGGATTTTACTGAAAAATAACGAGTTCAAATAAGGGTACAAATGAAGTTTTGAAGCTAGAAGAAGTGTTGGAGGTAATATAATTTTGCCTTGACCAAATAAACGATCGTCCATCAGTGACCTGCGAGGATATTTATTATGAAAATCTTGAAAATAAAGCAGCGAGACTACTGTCTTCTTTATAATAAAAATTAAAGTTAAAGAAAAAATGAAAGGAAAACACCCATAAAAGAAACTCATATATGAAGGAACGGTTTCGTGATTCGCCTTCCTCAGACAGGTATCGATTCTTCGCTTTACGTTGACTGACAGATGAAAGGAAAGTAGGAGGTGAGACATCTCATATTTGGCTTCAAATACGCGCGAGTGACGTCGCCAGCCAATGGAAATTTATTCCGCCCTGGTGGTCAGAGCGTATGGATAAGTAAAGCGAACCCTACCCCCCACTCTTTAAAAAGCTTACATCACGAGAGAAACAAGTGGATATGGGGACTTTTCTAGAAGAACGCGGGTTGATCAGTTCTTGTGCTCAGTCTGTTANAGTAGTTGCGAGAACAACTCGTTGTATATTGAACTTCCTTTCGAGTAGAGACTATGAATTGTTAGAAAGTCATATGCTTTCGAGTAATATGATATGAAGAAAACTTTATTTCATCATTCTTCATAATTACAGAGGGTCAGTTGAATCGAGGCATCACTAGTATGAACGGTTTCCGAAGAAGTCCGAACATCTTGGTACGAGGTCAACGCTTCAACATCAAGACGTAAAGGTATTATGATGGATACTGTAACTAGAGTAGAGGATGTTTGTAATTGAATAAGTTATCAAATTTGCAAAGTGGTAATTATTTGTCAATGAAAGGGTTGTGTTGCCAATATGGTATTTGTATTTTTGTAATAAATTGTTGTTGTTGTTCCAAAAGACTGTTGATCCCTTTCATTAATTTATTTTAAGCCTGTAAGTGTAAAAATAATCATTCAGGTTTATGGTGCTCAACTTTTTATTTATCTGACGAGTATAAGGATAATAGTAGATGCTTCACATCACAGCATTTATAACATTGAAATACTCGTAGAAGTGTTGGTAGGAGCTAGGAGTGTGAGCGATCGACTTGCTGATCGTAATTTGAGCTAGTACGGAGGAGCGCACGAGAAAAACGTCAGTTGGGGGCACAGAGGGAAATTCAAATTTGAACTTTGAAGTCCATTTAAATTTCGTGAAAAGCTTTTCATTGGTGTACACTGCGCCTAATACCGCAGTACATGAACTTGGCAACACAATTTTGCTCTATAAACTACTGTAGTGCGGGTTGCATTTACCGTTCTCGCTGGAGGTTCGTTTCTTTTGCAGTGAAGTCAATTTGCTCTAATTAATTTTACTTAATGTGAAACCACTATGTTATTGGAATGTAACGAATGTGACAGGAAAGTGAGGAATTTGGATAAGACGAAACAACGTAATTGACGGAAAGGCAGGGATATTTTCAGTGAAAAGTGAGTACCATGGAAGGAAAAATACAACTCTCTTAAATATAATCAGGTACACAAAATACGAAGATAGCCTGTTGCAATTTTGTTAGCCTCAAGAATATTTGAAGGGGACCAACAATACGTGGCAATGATCAGCTCATTCGGAGGAATTAGAATTGAAGAATTGGTTCGCAGTAGTTAACCTGGTCAAAGCCATTAAAGAAAGAGATAATATAAGAAATGGAACGTATGCTATATTATCGACCAAACAAAGGAATGACAAAAATTGAAACACAAACTCCAAGTTCACACATTTATAAACACAATAGCGCACACATATGCATATAATTGGAAATATTGGAGCAGGATCAATATTAATATGAACTCGGGTGATACCGAATCGTTCCACATAAGACCCACCTAGTTATTAGGAATTGGTAACTTACAAATTTTATTTCACCAAAAGTTTAAGACTTAAAATTGATAAGAAACGCAATGAAATATATTGCAGAGAAGTACAATGTACTTTTAAAAATGTATTTTTATAAAGTCTTGCTAAATGTATTGTTAGCTTCTCAGTGCGTGATGAAAACTTCTCGGCGAATGGAAAACACGTGTTCTAACGTGTGCCTCATGTCCGGTCAACCACGGACGAACAGGAAGAATCACCTTCTCTAACAGCACCGAGATACTAGGAACATCGTGCTGATATAGGAAGCGAACACAGACACAGGAGGAAGTATAAATATGAAATAAGGAATCAGGAAAGTATTTATTGCAAATGTGTATTTGTTGGAATATATTTCTTCCTTAACTTCCTTTTATATTTATAAAATGTCTATCTTTATTAAACTATTTTTCTTCATTGTTTTCTATCTTTTCTTTCTCTCCTTTCTCTGTGATCTTATTTATTTCCATATGCACTCATTTTTTAATAAAATCACCACTTTTGAGCGTGTTTGAAAAAATTCTTTCTCGCTGGTCCATGCGCGATATGCAATATATCACCATGTGTTGCAAATTAAAGAAATACATCACCATATATTCTCTACATAATGCACAAAAAGTATCGCATAACTTTGTCTTCACGAATTAAATCAAATAGGACTTAAAAAACAATTATATTTTATATTTTCGATGTGTGTGTTATATTTTGTATAGTACATGTTTGTGTTATAGTACATGAACCCCGGAACTGCCTAGAATCAAGACAAAGATGTAAGTCCCCTGGGGGAAGAGGAAAATAAAAGATACCCTAACCCTAACAGCGTCGGGATCGAAAAGAACAAGAGGTGACCAAAGGAGGTCAGAAAAAAGAAAGGAAGGAGCATAGCACAAGTAAGTGGAAGTAATGCCAGACTTACCTATGCAGCCATCAAACGGCTGTCACATATGAACTGCTGTGAGAACATTGTCAACTAGCTGTGAGTGAGAAACCACTTAACAATTTATCAGGAATTGTTTACGAAACTCAATGCATTGGACATTATTTACTAAACAAAGACTAGTTGACTCTTTCTGACTGTTCAAATCATAGTACTACTGTTGTTTCAATACATTCAATGAATCCATTGCTTCATTAATGTCTCATTGTTTCTTTTCATTTACATGTTTCTTCATGTACTCATCCCCCCAGGGAACTTACATCTAGTAAGTACGTGTTTGGCAAACACGGGGCCCCGAGCTGAATCTCGCATTACTTCCACTTACTTGTGCGAGACTCCTTCCTTTCTCTTTCATGACCTCCCTTGGTCACCTCTTGTTCTTTGTGACCCCGACGCTATTAGGGCTAGGGTATCTTTCATTTTCCTCATTTTTGTCTCCCCCCTCATTTTTTTGTCCTACCCCTTATTCTTTCTCCCCTCTCATTTTTTGTCCCCCCTTCATTTTTTGTCCTCAATGTTTTGATGTATGTTTTGAGACATGTTTTGGTATGTTGTAATTCAGGAAGGTTTTTAGTGGGTATGGTTGAGTCATTCGGCGAGTCCCACATGCGGGGAAAGTCATGTTGGCTCTCGCTACTGCGTAACTTCCTTTGTCCCTACCTGTACAAGTTTTTAGGGCTCCAATGACCTTTGATGTCGACGAGCCGTAAAGCCCCACAAAAAAATTCACGATGACACTAATTTTTTCCACAACATTGAAACTATGTACACAACATTAACATTTATGGAATATTATTTTGGAATCAAATGTAAATTGAAGTGACGATGAACAGAGGCGTACATTGGAGGGGGAGGGGGTCTAAGGCTCAATCCCCACCCCTTTGAAAAAAAAAAAGAAAGTAAAATTTTATGTATTTCACTGAGGCTCTCGCTCCCAATTAGAGTAAGAAAATAGTATATTTTGGCTGAATTGTATATTTTTATATGCTTATATCAAGAAATATAATTAACGTACATACCAGGTGGAGTAGGCCTGTGGTCTGAAAGTGTTGGGGCGACGCAGCGAACCTGTCAGTTGCTTCTTTCTTTGTGAATCTATTTGTTAAGCTCTATGACAATGAATCATTAGTTTCGATCATATCAATGTGTGATAGTTAATTCGCCCGAGTATCCATGGGACGAAAACTGCGTCGGTGAGGGCGTTCATCCACGTGGCTTCTCGTTTATGGTAACTCGGCAACGAATTTATTTATGATTAATGATTTGGTCACGTTTGGTAAAGAAAATCCGTACAAATAGTTATGTACTTACATGTTGCTAAGAATTCAGCCCCATACCCCCAACCGAATAATTTGTGGGTACGCCGCTATTAATACTTCCGACTGTGGTCAGTGATGTGCAGTATGTGACGCCAAACAGTCTTCACCGATAGCACCCGAATACGATGGAGTAGGATAGTTCAAAGGCGGTTCCTCAAAGTCAACAAGGGAGGGTCACCACCGTGTTCCAGATGGGGCAATACTGTTGGACGCTTCCGCTCTCAAAGGGACATAGAGGGCGGAGTTGTCACACGGTGTCAAGTCACGAAGTGAAGACTTTGCTTGCGCTTCTAAACTGCCTCGGTCCAATGTCTTAATGAATACGATTCACATGGTCAGTGTATTTCGTAAGAAAATGATTATGGGACTGATATACTTAAAATATAAACTGAAACCATAGTGATAGTGATTCTAACAAATGTAAATTTCACTCATTTTTTGTATTACCTTATAGTGAAGGAATTAATGAGGTATCTTAGGTTAGCTGTAGTGGTAACATAATTGGATGTTAGAAATGTTGTACTGGAAATTAGAAAATTCCGCACTATCTGAAAGAAAACGAAGTCCTCACTACCGTCACACTAACAAGTTCATTAACTGTCCTCCAGAATACGATACTCGCATTTCATGTGTCACTCCGTCGTGCCGTTGGAGAGCGCTGACAACAACCACTGTAAATAAACGCCATAAACTTTCTTCGACGTCATATTTTGCAGTATGGATATTGCAGTACAAAAAAATATAGGGATACAAAATTACAGAACAAAATTTGAAAATGCAGGAATAGTATTTGATAGAAAGAACAACAAACACATTTTTTCTTTGGTTATAATTATTTAGATGAAAAATATTTTTTGAATTAAAAGAAAATGAACATCTCCAGTTACTTTAATACATAGCACAAAACCTTATAAATCAAACACAAATTCCATTTCGTTCGAGGGACACCGAAACTCATATTCTATAAGAATATTTCATGAATATTGTTAACACACGTAGGAAGTTAACAAGAAAATTTTGTGTGTCATAGGTCAAAGGTTTCCAATACGACACGACGCACTAGTCACGTGGCCACTTTTAGCTGCCCGCGAAAGCTTTCTAAAATATCAAGGATTTTACTTTTTTTTACACTTTTCGTACATTTATCATGAATTCAAGTTTTGTCCGTCATACTAATTTTTAATATATTTTTTCAGTAATATATTCAACCATGTTAAATATAAGTAACGAGTCCTCCATCGTTTACTGTCAAGTGAGCAAACAACGTTTCGGACCGCGAGAGTAATCTCGATGGCCCTGGGTTCCATTCCATCTTAAGACCTTAATCAACTAGTCAAAAACATGAAAATTTTAAATGTGACTATCAATCCTGACGTGACTTTTGCCAAGAAAAAGGAGAAATGGTTTACACTTTGGAAGGTAGTAGCATAATCCTAATCTGACCACGGGGACAAATTTGACTAGGGAAAGATTCGAATTACCTGGGGATGAATCACATAATTGTTGGAACGAGTAGACACACGTGACCACACTTTTTCGGACTGCCCATTTTACGCGAAAAGTATATGAAACGAAACGTTAGCATGGAACACTTATACTTTGTGAACAATAGATTGTATAGTGAAAATAATGTCGAAGAATGAAGACAGGCACAAATGATAATTCTTCTTTCTATTTAATGTGTCGGAAATATATAATTGTAGAAGGTTCTCTCCTAGTTCGACAGTTGATCCAAATGTAATTCGTCCATTTCGTACCTTACTTTACGGCTGTATCTTTATCTAAGTCAGTGATCATTTCTCCTCTCTGCATTTGTGACATCAAAACAGTTCCGACAGCAGAACAGGAAGTCCTGATGCGAATCCCAAGAGCGATAAAGGCCCACGAGAGCTGTCCCTTCTGTGAGGTCGAAGGGACTCCAAAGTCAACACGTGAGTTGCTGCCTGCAGATGGGGTTTTTGCCTTTGAATGTCGCCGACAGAGGTGTCAGCGCTGAGCTCAAGGGTCGTGTTGCCCCAATTAGCCTCCACTGGGAGAAAGGAGGCAGCCAGGATCCTTGGTAGACTCAGACTGCGCGTCGCCTCTGAGGACACACCGGTTGGGTTGTTTCTGCACCTCTGGAGATACATCACTTTCATAAATATAAAACACTGAATGAGAAACACGTAGAACTACATGTTAGTGCACACTACATGGGGTAGCATGAAGTGTCCAAAGGTCGAGGGGGATAACTCTAACCCTTACCTCATACTATAATGGCTTTCCACGTCGTTATAAGGGAGAAACATTAGTAACCTCCCAAAAATTCAGCCTCAAAAATCAGATGAAATTTTTACGTGATTTCTAGGAATGTGAAATTTAATTTTTGATATTTGTTTCATTAGTACAAACACATTTACCTTTGCTGAAGGTTTCCTCAATTTTACAGCCACTAAAAAGAAAGAAAAGTTCCTGGGTACTTTTGGGATACTGGCATACTAAATCAAACTACGAAAGAGAGAAACACAAATTCAACGTTTTTAGATATACAAAGATAAAACAGTAGTTTACCATGTAATACATAAAAACAAGGAAATTGTGACCCATTTCGTACATTTAATTTATCGAAAACCTCATCAAAATGAACTGCCTCAACAATTCGATGGCGTGAATCCAAAGAGTGGCGAGTAGATGTGTGACGCTGGACGTTGTATTCAGGAAAAAGGTCATCCGGAGTAAGATCTGGTAACCGCTGATTCAATTGACCCTCCGTCCGAAGTCCTGGAATGTTGTTGTCCAGGTAGCGTCGGGCCTCATTATGAATGTGAGGTGGTGTACCATCTTGCAAGATGATCTTCTAGAATAGAAGCCAGTTTTCTGAAATGTCTAGGAACGTCATTTCCATCACACCTTTGTACTGGAATAAGAAAGGAGGATAAGCTTTGCTTTCAGAAATAGCACACAAGACATTAATCTTCTTTTTATGAACATGAATGTATGTCATGTTCAGTGGACAAGACATAGTTTTGACACAAATTCTAACAGTAGGGCGCTTAACTTTACAACAAATATATTAATTCCGAAACATTATTAATAGAAAACGATTTATTCCAGTTTTTAATGTCCTGAATTCACCGTTTTTTTCTAGGAGATTTTCAAGACTTCTTTTCGAACGTTCACGGATAAGATTTATATTTTCCTCTCATGCGCGTGGACGACCCATGCTCTTCTTTTTGCGGTTGTTTCTTGAATTGACGGTGTAGTAACAATTGATTACTTTTTGCAAGTAGTAGCATATAATCGATTCAGTGATGTCATCGCAATTTCCTACAAAGAAGCAACAGCCATTACGGGCTTGAGCGGAACGTTTAAGTAAACTTTTAAAAACTGAACCCTTCTCTGTTCAGGAACGTTGTAATTTTGTTTCCCTCTTGTATTTCCGGAAATCGGCGATTTATTTTTCGACGACTTGCATAGAGGAATATGCATGTGATAACATTCATATATCATATTTATTCAAAACCTCTGGAAATTTTGCTTTACTTTTCCCAAGGATAGACGTTCCTCTCGCTAATCCTGTCTAATTACAAAAGAAATTACCACTATTCGCGAATTGGAGAAACAATGTTGCTTTTGTTTTATTCCCTAGTTAAAGATTGTTCTACCGCAGTGTTTTGACACAAGTATTCTGAAAATTGGGACGGCAATTACTATCTGTATGTTGAAAACAAACGTAATTGTAAGATGGAATTTAATTTCTGTGTACAATTAAATACAATGAATACATTATTTTAAATTATTGGCTTATAGTCACTCTATGATGATTATTCAGTTGAAATTTTATACTCTTGAGCTCTTTTCCTTTCTATGGAGAAATATAATTCGTTCTCCCACAGTTTGTTTCAAAACTCTTTTGCTACTCCTTTCAGACATTTTTGAGGCAGGTTTGTACAAGAAATATAGAATGATTATTCTCGAATTTTGTGTCTGAAATGAACTCATCGAAATAAAAAGCAAAAAACAATTCATTGACATCACCATTAAGGGAAGAAATTTGATAATATTTCTCTATCAACTATTCATTTACCTGTTCCTCATTTTACGCTTATATTGAGGTAATAAAGGAAACGGGAGATGCGATCCCTCCTTAGCCCTTAAGATTGATGAGGCGAGACCGAAAACCCGGCAGATTGTCTGACGCCGACTGAGTTTCCGTTGAAGTAGGACTTGGGAATATTCAGCTCAGATCGAGCACGCTTGGACATTACTTGAGAAATACTGCAGCACATCACCCCAATGTTTGATTTATATAGTAAATCAATATCCATTCAAGTGCAATTTAAAGCATCTTTGAGGTATAATAATACTTCAAAGTCTTTTAGAATATGGACGTTATATAATAGAGATTTAGAAGGTTGTATATTTAATGAATATAACACCAGTATCTCATCGTTATAAATACGCGTTTAATACTTTTGAATGTAATAAAACTTAAATATGGTGAGTATAATTTTTAATAATTTTGATGGAGCGAAATTTAATAGCATCCATAATTTAAAATTCATTTTGATGTTCATCGTTGGGTCAGATTTTGTAACTAGTGTAATAACAATTTATCCTAGATAATTCTGTTTTAGCTGTTCTCAGTTTATAATGGCAGTATGATATCGACTTTGACAGAATCGTGTATTTTTCAAAGTGATCTCTGATGCTACATAAAAAGTTATTGGATCCCTTGTTTTTTTCACATTCTCGATTTTTGAAGTTAAATTTTTGAAGATTGATGAAGTTAAACAAGATTTTCAAGTTAAAATGTTCACAAAAACTTGCATAAAAGTGAAATATTTGTTGTTAAACAATCTAAGCTTCTTTCTGGGATGATTTCTTTCACCAGATACTGCAATTTCAATACTGTATATTTATTTTGAGTTCCTTATCATGGGGAGTTGAATGCATTCTGTCAGTGTAAAGTGTTTACCCGCAAAGGTTTCATGAGTCGTCGAATATAATACATTATATTTTGTCCTACTTATTATTTATTATTTTTAAAGTCTTTTCAACTCTTTCTCTGGGTAGTTGATCTTCAAGATAATTGTCTATTGTGTTCGTTCCTTTTACTCTAATTACACCAAATTTTCTTGAGAATAATTCTTTCTAAGTTCATCACTTCTTTTCGAGTTATCTCTAAAGTATCTGAAAGAATCGAAGTCTAAAATGGTATGAATATAGTAAACTATCTTCTTAGCTCCTATAAAATTGAGCTGGCACACTTTTCATCATTTCAATAATTACTGTTTCTTTATCTTTCGAACAAAATACTTTTTCTTTCCATCATTAACAACACAGATAATAACAAATAATAAACACGTGTAAATTTAAAAAGTAAAATAAAGATGCACGTTCTGTTATACAGGCTTCGTTCATATAATTTTTCAGCTCAAATTGCACTGGCATTACAGATCGGTGCGACTATTAGTTTTTCAATTTAAATTTTTTAAAAAGTGATATGTTAGAAAATAAACTCTGGCAACAAGCAATATAATTTGGACGTAATTATTCAGGTAGCTAAGACTTTTAGATGGATTTCTATTGTGCGTTTCATTATGTCATATATCCAGTGTAGGTGAGTGCAGTAGCAGAGAGAAGTTCCAACGATGCTTGTCTCGCAGAGAGCGTGGCACCGTGCGGGGGCGAAGAAGACGAAAGCGAGTGGGAGGCGTTCTAATTTGGAAGGTAAATAGGCGGCCCACGCCCGCGGCACTGAGGGAAGGGCAGCAAACGTATGGCTGCAGCTGGCTTTTGTTCCAAGGAATATGGCGACCGCAAATGCGTTAACACTTAGGTCGCGGCTGCGAGGAATTTCAAATGACAGAGTCTGGTGAGCAAGGAGTTTCAAACCTGTGCATCTCGTAAGTCAGAGCTGCCAACATATTTGCATACGTTCTTACAAAACTCGTGAACTATTTCCTACATTACTATTTCGGTTTACAAATAACTTACATGAAAAATTACGACAATCAAATTAAAATGAACACTATCCTCTTTATTATGCGTGAAACTGATATGGATGAGGAAGGTACTGTGTATGTGTAAATCTATGTTTAAAAAAATTTAGTCCCAGGAATTAAAACTAGGTCTGTGTTTTTATTCTTTCAATTCTGAGTTTAAGAGATAAACAAAAATAGATGTCACCGAACTTGTGAATATAATCAGAGATGAAAGAAAATTGCTTACATTTTTGCGTGTACAATTTTTAGTTTCTAAATTTCTTTTATTTCGTTGTTGCTTTACTTTTTCTTGACCTTTAACGTAAGGGTTTTGTAATTTTTTAACTTTCTCTCTCTCATATTATAAACTCTACAACTGATTAGAAAGCAAATGACATAAATGATTTTAAGAAAACTGCAACTGTGTAATAATTTTGAATACTTCTACATACATTTATTGAATGCATCTACGTGACTCCTTTCAGAGACCGCTATGAAACATTGTTCAAGCAAAGTCTGCGAACTGGACTTAGAGGAAAGAAGTATTTTGTGTCATCGGTTAGAGCCCACTACACCCAAACTTATAGTTGAAATGTAGTAATTTTGTATGAATCCCAAGGTAAATTTCTTCCCGTCCTACATCAGTTTCAATCGCTTATACGAACAAAGTAACAAGAATTTCTTAAGTTAATATCATATGTACGTATCATGTTTTGATAAAACGGCTATAAATGTAAAAAGACTAGAATTAGATAAGCGTAATGTAGCTAACAAAATGGATTTTTTTCGTGTAATATAGTGCGCGTGCAATACTGCGATACCATATTCAAATAAATGAAAATTATACATGGATTGGCATTATCAGTTCCCTGTACAATTCAGAGATTTCCTGTTACATAAATAAACTTTCAACTCTCGAGTATCAAGGCCCTTTAATCCGGGTAAATTTAAATGTATTTTTATTATTTACATGCTTATCCTTTTTAATGTCTTCGTCACTTACTTTCAACATTCAAAACATCAGTGATTTATTTTAAAGTGTTGCAAAATATATTTAATTAAGGTGGGTTTTTATTTTGAAGTGAAGAACAATACAATATGTCAAATTAATATGAACATTTTTTGTTTTTTATGGATATTTAAATACTTTTATATAATTCGCACTAAATTGTTGAATTATGAAAATCTTGATAAAAAATAAACGAAAACGAGGATAATAATGATTATATATCAATAAGCACAATTATTCCTATATCCAACCATTGTGGTTTCTTTACTCACAATATTATTTATGTTATTCAGAGACGAACGTACCTATTAACCTGGTTTTATTATAAAACACCACTCAATGGAATTAGGGGTATAAGGAGATCGAACACAGATCGGGATGGATTCTTCCGATCTTTTATGAACATAACTTCGGAATATTTAATTTTCTCGATCTGTCATGCTATCCTCGTCGCTAACCTAAAGAAAGAAAGAGTGATATTTCAAGCAATGGGTTGGGTTGTGAACCTCGTTTGTCTCTTCGTTCTAATATATCCTATAGTCAATTCACTTTTCGTGCTGGAGTTGTATCCAAAAGAAACTCGGACTGCGAAAAATGTAGAATTGCAAATTCCAAAGAGAAATATCAATTTCCAGTACTTTGGGCGTCATCCAATTAATAAGAAAGAAGATATTCATGAAGGATAAGGAAGAAAGATGGTAAGTAGGAGGAAAGTAATTACTCATATCATCATTGTGAATCTAAATGTTGTGTAACAAAAATATAATGAACGAGAATTGTTTATAAATCAAAATAAAAAACATAAATGTTGTGATTTATGAGACGAGAATATTTCAAGAAAGAGGTAGACATTATTTTTTCCGTATATTTTGTATTTTAGAGGAGCACAATAATTAAACTGACTTTAGTCTTTATCTTGTGTTTTACTGTAGCAATGTTTCAACGATTTTAAGGTTATCGACATTAATTGTAAATATTTTAATTTACAGTCCTGAATTTCTGTTATGGAGATTTTATAATTTAAAATATGATAAGCACAATTACTCAGACCGATCAGTTTTCATGACAAATGTAAGATGAAGAGAAGTTGCCTAATGATTTAAATTATATAATAATGACACATTAATTTTATCCATACGATTATAAAGCAGAACAAGCATCAAATGTCACTAGTTAATTCGACCTAGGTCGTAATATTTTTAAAGTTTCCTATGCTATTTCAATGAAAATTCAGGATTGAAGTAATCAGCCCCATATACATGATTCTGGATATGAACACCACAAACCTGAGCTTAATACGCACCCCACAACGCATCTCATACGTAACGCCAATTAGAAATTAACATACAAACACATTGCACAGCCATAACAATGTCCAGCATCATTCTGGTCTTGTCTGAGATCTGATGCATGAGCTGTTGCATCTGCAACATGTAGTAAGCCAAGAGACCATCGTCTCGTCCTGTAGCCTCTGGGTCATGAAGCAGAGAAGCGCGAAGGTTATGCTAATGTTTATTCAGGGTGCAGGAAAGCCTCAGGGATGAAATGTTACAACGGTGGCAGCAGTGATACACCAAGTAAAGGAAGTATTGTTATTATCCAAGGAGAAAAATTACACAAATTTGATGACGCTTAAGGTTAGTTTCTCGGGGATGAAAATTCGATCCACTTATAATAAACATGGAGACGTTGAAATAGAGGAAGATATAGTCTTACCAGAAAATAAAGCTTCCGAGAGAGTGCCTCCATAGCAAATCTTGTTTCCATGAATTCTACACAAGAAGAGTACATTTCATTATTTTAGGTCTGGTACCTTTGGACTCCTATGAGTTCGAATCCAGAACTGAAATTTAACCAGTTAAGCATTTGTAGGAATTGGTCTCTTCCCTTGTTGAGATACTCATATATTTACCTCTTAAATTCAATTTTTAATAATGTAATAAATTTTTTTAGATTACTTATTTCTGCTACAAATTAGTCTTCTTTCCTTTTAAATTATAAAAAGAAATACTAGGACTTTGTAGTATTGTCTGGTATTTTTTTATTTTCTGGTAGATGTACTTACGAAAAATACGTATGTTGTCTGCAATTATTTGTATGTTGAATTACTGCTAACGCTGCAAAGCGGTGGTACAAGGTTTTGTCTTAGACATCGGAGAATTATTATGGAAAAATAAATTTCAGTAAAAAACTATTATNATATATATATATATATATATATATATATATATATATATATATATATATATATATATATATATATATATATATATATAATGAGAAAAGGACTGAAGATTTATGAAAGCTAAATAATTAGTCTTATGCAGATGAGGTGACTTGTTTCCTACAGAAGGGGTAACTTGGATCATGGGAAAGGATGATATTGAGGAGAATTTAGCGCACAATAAAAATGAATAAGCGAGAACATGGTAGGATAAAACAAATGACGTATTAGCAGAAAGCAAGGAATTTCTACCTTTGATGATACTCTCCCTGAAACTGAGAGACTAGAGAGACGTCAAAGAAACATGAAAGGATAGAGCTGTAGAATATCGGAAGAAATGATGGAGGAAGTTAGAATCAATGCGAGACCGTAATGAACATGGATGGATACAAGAAGTGCATAATAATATGTGGTGAAGTTGAGTAAAAATGAAAAATGTGGAAGGTATGAGGACATTGATGGTTGACGGAAGGCATGAGGAAACTAAATGCCCTGAAGAGCAAAGGAAGAAGAAAGGCAGGGGATAATGGGGGTTGGGTTCTTTACACGTAACTTAATTCGTCACCTCAATTTTGAGGAGAGTGTAATTTGAGGCCTCTTATCACGCCTGGGTGATGGTTTAGCTCCAGAGGTGGTCAGCAGAGCATCGTCTTCCGGCAGAGCGCAGTGCGAGCGGTGATCGCCATATGTCACGACGGGGAGTCCCCGATCCTAGAGGGTGCAAACCACGTGACATATGCGACTTGGCACGCGATTGTGGCTCCTGTGGTTCCGATATTTTCTCGTTTTTTCTATTCTTTAACCGTTAACTGAAGTTTTTGTTTTGGAATCAAATTAAACTACCCTCTGTAAACGTAAATGAACAGAATAAATTTGATAAATAAGCTCATTAGGAAGTGAGGGCCAGTGCACATATTGTTAGACGATATTATAATAAAAATAATTTTAACTCAATTTAATAATACATGCTATTTTAAAAACAAGATCAATAATGGTATGTTTTAAGATATTATGTAAATGGTAGATTTTACAATATATGTGAGGAGACTTCAGCAGCAAGTCCCTTAAGAAAAACACTGTTTTTGTTGGTTTCATCATTAGATTGATTCCACTGTAGCAACAGTAAATTACACAATAGTAATAATTCAAAACGTCTTGAGATATCATATATTCTAGTGTTACTTGAATGACTATTAAGTAGTAATTTTTATTTACTTTATAATTTATTGATATGCTAACAATATTATTTTACAAACAACTAAATACTTGTTCACAAACACACAGAAATCTCTTAAATTGCGGTGAACCTCATCGCCAGGTAACAGATGAGTTATGTTATGTTAAATGTAAATGGGAGACGGGACCGAGATTAGAACTCGGGACCTTGAGCTTAGCGCGCTCATGCTCTTACCAACTGCGCCATCCTGTAGGCTTCCTGGGTCCGTCTTCATTTTCTCTTAACTTGTGAGGCCCAATGACGGACTCGGGAGGCGAACGGGGTGGCGCAGTTGGTTAGCGCATGAGCGCGCTAAGCTCAAGGTCCCGAGTTCTAATCTCGGTCCCGTCTCCCATTTTTATTTAACATAACATAACTCATCTGTTACCTGGCGATGAGGTTCACCGCAATTTAAGAGATTTCTGTGTGTTTGTGAACAAGAATTTGCGCGCTCATGCGCTTACTGTTGGGCCTCACAAGTTGAGAGAAAATGAAGACGGACCCGGGAGGCGTACAGGATGGCGCAGTTGGTAAGCGCATGAGCGCGCTATGCTCAAGATCCCATGTTTGAATCTCGGTCCCGTCTCCCATTTTCATTTCACATAACACAATTTAACTAAATTCTTGTTATTCTTATTGAGTTGAATCTGATGGAGACATTCCTAGAATTTAGTTTCAGTTTCTTTTAATTTTCAATTTTTATTCCTTCTTAGTCTTATCTAGGACATACTTCACTAAGGACATAAATGTTTAAGTGTTATTTTTATTTGATGTATCCTTATACTTGTAAACATATTTGTTGTGACATTTGAGATAATCAGCGCGAAGAGAGAAAATTAGGAGACACAAAGACTCTGCTTTACATGAAGTGGGCTCACTGTTGTTTGAAATTATAGATAAACATCGGGTTACACAGCTTGTTGTGTCAGGTATTAGTTTTACTTTTGTTAGTATTCATCTGTGTGACTCGAAGTCTATTATCATGTCCAATTAGTTATTTAACTTCACAAATATTTTCTTTTTGTTTTCTCACTTCTGAGAACGATCTTGTCTTTGATGTTTCCATGCTTTATTTCTTTCCACGAAATGATGCATACTCGTTTAGTGGTTGAAGGTTAACCGAAATGTTTTGTACATCGTTGCTTAAAATATTTTCATTACTTATGAAGCAACGGATGAATATGGATAATAGAACATGTACTTATAAGAAACTATTTAGTTTTCTTGGTTTTGATTGTGGTAGGGTTAAATCTTACCATATTTTCATGTTGCACATCTTTCACTTTTGTATTATTTGTAAAAGAAAAATAATACAAAAGATCAACGAAATTAATAGAAGAGAAATATTAGAATTTAAAACATTTACGGGATAGACTATGCATCATCTTCAGTACATTCATTTTATTGCTGTACCATCCATTCATTTTTCTCTCCTTATCACTTCGATCATCAAAATTACCATTCTCTAGCTACCGGTCAGGTATGGGATACTCCTCCCTCCACCCTCCCATTCTTCTGCCTTGAGGTCCGCGTTCAGTTCCTCCCTGCCATCACTCCATGCCGCCCACTGAGTCTCTTATCTCTGCCCTCGGTGAATCTCGGAGCTTATCGCTCGGCGCCTCCGAAGACTTATTGCCCTGTAGATTTTTAGAGAGTAAATTTGCCGGCGAGATTCTGAATCGTGCACCTACGCGCGCGCGTCCACGGAAGCCAAGCTGCGGCGCGCCCGGATTAATCTACGTCTGTATTAATTTTCCTTTTTCGTGTTTATCGCCACGAGTGCAACTTTAACTCATTACAAATACACATGAATTCACGCAGAAAAATTGTGAAAACAGATGCCTGGAATTTGCATAATAAGTCGTGCTACTTGATAATACCTCTGGAACTGAACAACAGAAAAGGCTTTTGGTTCTCACTTTGTGTGCACCATTACAAATACAACGTAATATGTAAATAAATATTCCTATAACACCACAAATCTCATATATTTATTGTATGTTATTAGCGACCATAGAACCACACAGGTAAAATATTACAAGTAGGATGTTGGTTTTTAAAACAAAAGGATCACATTAACTAACCAAAAATTAAACATAAATTTTTACTCTACTTTTTAATTTTGACTTTCGCAAACACCAAGCATAAAAGAAAGGATTTGGACATTACAAAATGCTATCATTAAATAAACATTGTATACTGTATCTGGGTAGTATTTTTAACTTGTGACTAAAGGAGTTCAAACAATAGTAGTTAATTTTATAGTTTTCGTTTGTTTTGAAGGACGCGTGGTTTTATATATTATGATGTGCGCGTGTAATATATTGTATTGTAATAACGTTTTAATTTATAAAACTTCTGTAAGAAGCACTTTGCTTTGTTAAATTGTGTAATATCAGGGTTCCATATAAGTTTCGTATGTAGTCATAAAGAAAAAAGAGTTCAAGATATTTGATTGGTTTCAATGTAGACATTTCCCTGTTTATTGGGATGTATTCTGGAACAGCTGACTAATTCTGGAACAGCAAAGTTTTAATGTAAGTGAATCTTTTTTTTTTTCCATAGGGAAAAATGTACATTCACCTGTTGAGCCAATTGTTCTAGTGGGATAGTGGGAGTTCTAGTGGGATACAGTGTCGTGTTTTTTGTAAACAAGAAATGAACTAGTTAATTATTTGATATGAGAATGAGTTCTTGTCATCCGATTTTAGTGCTAATGTTTTCGAGTGTTTTGGAAAGTCTGAGGCGGAAATATTGAACAATGGGGAATAAGGGAGGTCTATAGGGAACTCCGAAAGGAAAGCGTTCAATGGTGAGAAAAATTGGTAATTTTCTCTAAAATGACATTAGAGGATTAGAATTTAAAACATTGGATTTCAACGATTGATTTGAAGAGATTTACTAAACAATTGACCCCGTCTTTTGAACGTCGTCATTGATTCGTTCAAGAAATACAAACTCACCAGTCACACCCATTCGCTTCTATTGTTGTATTCGTAAATGGGAAATATAGCGTGCTATTGAAGCTTATCTACATGGAGCGATAGGAGTTAGGTAGGAGTTGGGTGGTAGGCTACTGTTAGTAGATGGGCCTATTAGCCGTATTTACCAACGACTTAGCCCACGTGGAGGGGTGGAGGGGGAAAATCTCTGGCCCCATCGGGAATCGAACCCGGGATTACTGTGTGATGAGTGACAACACTACCACCTGAGCCAAGACTGGGGCTCACCCATTCACTTGAACCCGCCCTCTATTTGCTCGGATTATGCTCCATTTGAGTTTCGCTTAGCAAGAGACTTTTCCTTAAGGTAACACGCGCACCCAAGTGCTTGAATACATAAATCGCAGACACGAAGCCCAAGTATTGACTCCATGCACTGTTTCACGCCATTTTTCGTGCAACCTCGAGCTCATTCTGCTTTCACTATTCTCGTTTTATTATTTACCTTTAAGCTCCGAGTTATCTAGAGTGTCTGGAAGGATATCAGTTTTACTTAATCTTACCTTTACATCTCGAGATATCCTTCACGTGGAGAATCATAAACTTGGCACTACAATGCAATATGGTAATATTGAAAGATCTAGAAGTATTTCAGTGCAGATATTTAAATTAATGTACTTCATATTCATGTTTATTTCACGGGTATAAAATTATAAGTTCGTTACCTTTAGCGTATTGACCCAAATATTTACGAATTTAAATATTCATTTGTTTGTGCATGATGATTGATACTCTTAATATTATTTATAATTCATAAAATCAAATAGCATCTTATATTTTTCTTTATATTACCCCAAAACAATTAATAACTAAAAAAATGTATTATCATTTAGGTTTCCACCGGCATATGACTTACAATGTAAAATTCGATTGACAGTGTTCAGCTATTACATCCATTACGCAATACTCTTTCTGATATCTATAATTCGAACATGCTCTGGAAAAATTTGAAGAATTGCTGGACAATTTACACGAACTGCTAAGAATATAAAATATTTAGAGAATTTAAATGTATAAAATTGATTGTAAAGTTTTTGTTACAATTAACTTAAGACTTTCAGTACAATGCTTCACAAAAACCACTAACCTCAGTTACATTCTCATGACATTGGACTGTCCGTACATTCACGTGCTCTATTTCCAAAGCAACAGCTTATTCTATAATAATGTCCAATAATTCATAATAATTTGAAGGTTCAAAATATATTTTTGAAAATTAATGCTGGCCTTTCCTATTTATGAACTTACGGCAATTCATATCGACACAAATTCATATGATCTTTAAAAAAAGAAAAAGAAACTGACCATGAAACAGCCAAACTGATATATTATTTCTTATGACAATAATAATTCTTTCAAAAATCATAAATTATGGAAAATGAATCATCCAAGAACTAAGCAGTTGTGAATCAACCACGTACGTGAAGAAGCATAAAAAAACATAATCCTGACAGTCTAAAAGTGGCGTGTCGATTGTTGTATTCACAATAAACGGATTAATTAGAGATCAGTAAAAGAACTGCATTAATTCAAGAACTTTTTTAAATTTAAACTTCTCAAATAAATTTAGTTATAAAATAACGAGCAAATAAATCACAAAATGTACGTGTTCAGTAATCCTAAATGAAAATGAATAAAGATAGTGTACAACATGTTTCCAGAGATTTTCACAACGTCAATTAAAAATAGTATTTTCATAGTATTTAAAAATTCTCTTCCCAATATTTCGGGTACATAATAAATTTAATGTGCCCAAAGTATATTAAATATGTTTTGTAGTTTTTACTCTAACCAAATGTATTCATTTGTTGACATGTGCTGCAGAGCTAAGGTTTACCCCTCACAAGAATTCAGATTGCTCTTTTAATTAGTTGTTAAGATAACAAGTGAAATATATTTTCCTCATCAGAGAAAAAAATTATTTCTACTTTTAAATAATTAACGATCAAAACTGTATATAAGAAATGAAAACTGTCACTTTTAAGAATGCTACTCGACTGATATTCTTCACGTATTAAAGACACTGTTTTGAGACAAAGAAGTATTTACGACCGATCATTCCGTAGTTATTTTAAACGGGATTTTTTTCTGCATTTTTCCGTTTCGTATTCACGTAGGAAGTGTCCACTTGGATTACCAAACAAATATTTTCTAACACTAATCATGAATCATTCTCACACTTTTGACCCATTCTTTCTTACCCTAGTCTGTTAGTCAGTTCCAACCTACAGCCGACGCCGTGTATTAATAAAAATTATGGAGATAGTTTTTATAGCTTTATGAAATGTTTCTCATTTCTTTATGGCTTTACATTAGGACAGGTTTCTTTTACATCTCGGGCCGCTATAAAACCCTTTACCGTGTACAATGCACCGTGTATCGTGCGTTGTGGCAGTGTGCTTTGGGTGCGATCGCCACGTCCTGGGCCTAACTTACTTAGTGAGCTCCCACAATGCTTTGGAAAAGGTTGGACGGGGAACCCTCTGGCAATGAACTGGAGACTCGCTGCCAGGTGGTGTCCGGGTCAGGAGTAACTGAATATGCATTGTTTAGGGTTCTTGCACACGGGATGTTTGGTCTTAATTTATGAATGTCATTTGTCTCCGACGTTCAGATTTTACGCTATATCAAGACAAGGTCCAACCCCTATTCGTAAAAATAATTTGATAGGGGAAATATGAAGGAAGAAAATGCTCAATCTATACAGCAATAAAATTTTTAAAAAATCCATAAATAATTGTTTAAAATAAAAAAGTAAACTCCTAGTCAGTCTGTCAAATGATCAGATAGTTTTGGAAATGTTTATCGGAATTAAAGTTTATGTCTCCGTTTTGTAATATAAAGATTTATGTAAACCTTCCTACATTTCCGTCGTGATATTTTATGCCATTAATTCATTTCCCATCCTCGCCAGGGTTATCCTGCTGATTTCCTTGGGTGGGAATGTCATCAATACTTTTGTTTTAATAATCTCGAATTTTTACAGCACTAATATCTATAATTTATTTTGAATAATTAATGGATAACAGTACACATTTAAATAATTTATTATGTAAATATTAAATCCGCCACTGCCCATGGGCCCTTGATCGGAATTGATGGGATGGTCCCTTGCTTGTTTCCGGAGAGTAACTTAGTTTATTGCCCTCCACGTGGTCATACGCAGTTTGCAACGGCTTTTTTTTACAATAAAGTTTCAATGTCCTACATTCTCATCGAAGTTTTTGTAAACACGTATGCGAGGTGCGACTATTGAAAAAGACTGGAATTTATTTCCGAAACGTAGGAGAGTAGAATTTGTGAAGGAAATATTCCGACCCGTTCTTTAATTTATTACGCCAACATTCACCCTGCACCTAACCATGCAAACTTCAGTCTCCGTATACGCCTTACGAAATCGACTCCATGGATAACCCTTCCTGACGCTACTTCTTGAGACTTCCGACTTCTCCTCGCGGTCAGTATTGAAATAAATGCCACACATAACTTCAGTAGATGGATGAAAAGGCTTTCTTGCCGCTAAATAATTTCGTTTAGGATATGCAATTGTGTAATTTGATCTCTTTGCAACCCAATTTTCTTGGTGTAATCCATTTCAACGCACGTTCGCAACAATTCACCGCAGCAAAAGTATTATCAAAATGATGAGCCCTGGAAATTGTTTGAAATCTTATTTCATTTGCTTCGAAACCGCACATTCATAGAAGTACTTTCTTCTCCTTCGATCCTTCTCCAATCCAAGATATAAAGATCTTTTTTCTTTAAAATCATTGCATCGTCTATAAAAATTGAATAACACTATTAAATATATTGATAAATATTATTTTTAAAGTACTATATTTATTATTTTGGTATATTCATAGTATGTGTATATAAGAATGATAAATTGAAAGGCGTTTGTATGTTGTTTATTGTTTTATTGGTATAAAGCTTTTTCGGCTGCATAGCAGCAATCGTCAGTAACATACACTGAAAAATATAAATGTACATAAAATGACAATAATAAAAATAGAAACATAATATGAAAATATTCAGAAATATTCCTCAATACTCAGGTACGTAATTTTGTTGGTTTGCTCACTCTGTATTTGTTTTCTTTTATTCATTTTTCATCGTTCTTTCCTTTCTTTATTTCAACAACAACCAAAATTACACTTCTTTCGATACTGTTTCACTCAATTATTGTATACTTTCATGTTATGTTTCTATTTTTATTAATGTCATTTTATGTACATTTATATTTTTCAGTGTATGTTTCTGACGATGGCTGCTATGTAGCCGAAATAGCTTTATACCAATAAAACAATGAGCAACATAGAAACGCCTTTCAATTTATCATTCTTTGATAATGTTGCTAAAGCTCCACAATTACCAAGTATGTGTATATAAGTTAGGGATAGGTTGGAAATCAAGTATTTGAAGTAACTTCAACGAAAATATAAATTTAGAGTCGGAGTAGTTCAAGTTACACGTTCAATTATGTCCATTTTCAATACACTTGGGTATATATACATAGACTAATGTTACTGAGTTTGCGGTTTAGTATGAACCAATTGTACATGACCAACCCCCATAATAAGATATTTGTTTGCTTTAGTGCCTCACCTTGTTCATTGCAGGCGTAAATGTGACCACGTATAGTTGTTTCAAGGCATGTATTTATATCTCACGGAAATATTAGTGTACATGATAAAGTTCCCATATATTTTAAGAACGTTATTTGAGGTGTACATAGTATGTTGAGATGCGGGTTATACATATTGAAATAAACCTTTGTCTTACTTCCGCCCTTGTTCAGACAAACCAATATATTAGCAAAGAGTCTAACAAACCATTTGATGAGTAGTTTATGTACCCTTACAAAATAGAATCTTCAAATTCAGTTTTCTGGCAGTATTTTGATATCAGTTTTGTTTCCTGACGCTTGGTCAAAGTCAGTTATCCCCCCGAAATTCCTGGCTGAAGAAAGAATCCTGACGAAGAAAGTTAACACTATGCCCTAGCTTTATCATGAAATATTTTGATACGAGTTACATACATTACATAAAGCAAACCCGTCTCAAGCGACCAGTCGAATGCGAATCCACTCCGGATCAATCTGCTGAGGCTGCCATACATAATCTCATAAATGAATATGAATAGGTTTCTCATAAATGGGTATTTTTTTATTCAACTGTAATATAAATTGTTCCTAAGATCGTTGTTCGTAGGTCTACTTCTCTTGTATGAACAAAAATAAGCACCTCAAATAATAGTTTTCAAAAACATTACATTTAACACAATAAGAGCATGACACATTAATACTTTAGAAATGTAGCATGATTCAGTAAGTTTTAGAAAATTACATCTGCAGCATTTTCTGTTATCAAAACTTGAAATAAAATTATTTACTAATTCACATAGTACTGTTAAACTCGCATCATATTTTCTTTACTTATATTAACTTCTTTTTAAGAATTTTCTATTTCCAGATATTACAGTAGTGGAGACTCACAGGGAAGGTGAAAATTATTATTAAATAAATGTCACAATTCGTGTTTAACTTGAATTTAACAAAATTTACTAACCAACCTAGGCAATTATATTAATAACATTTTTAACACATTACTTCAATGCGTTTTACCTTGTAGCTTTCAAGAGACCTTACTCTCATTAGAAGCCAAGCAAGGCTTCCAACATTCGAACAAACATACCTTCCTACTAAATTTTTATCCTTTGGAAACACAAAGTTCAACAATTGGGATAAAAATTTAGTGAAGTAAATATTTTCTGAAATATTATTCTCTGTTTTTCCCAATGAAAGACAAAAAGTTTGGACGTAAATAACACATTAGGAATATCCAGTTCAACACACACAGATAAATCACCACAAGCACCACATTTTCGGCAAGCAAAATATGAATCTGAAAGGAAACAAAATTATTAGATAAAGTTAGAACTTGAGTATAGCGCAATGATTGACTGGGAACTAGAATAAGGTCTTACGGAAGCATGTAACACTGCAAAGTAAATTGTAGAGAAAAATTGAAATACACAAGTAATGTAATTTATTATGTTAAGAGAAAAATAAAATTAAGGTGCTCCATAATGACTTAGTTCGCAGGCAGAGCGGTTACACTGTATGATGACCAAAAATTTAAAAAATTATAATTTATTGTGGTAAAACAACCTGACGGTCTGAAATTCTTGAAGAATATGATATAAATTTCAATGCATTTACATCAAATTGAATGTCTCAAAAACAAAGATATTAAACTAAGTGAAAATATTTTTGAAAACAAAAATTCTTGTACTATTCATTTTATGTTAATTGTAGACTCCACTTTTAAATGTAAGCAGAATCTAGGAAACTTTCAGTACTCAATTTTCAACATTAAAAAACTTCATACAAATACTGCATTTCAAGATAGACTTTCTACTCCTACCGTGTTAGCTATGAAAAGAGATAAAAGTAGATATCGAGAAAGATTTTGGTAAATTTAAGAATAAAAACAAAAGATATTTGAATATTGCAGAAAAAAATAATTTTATATACATAATATATGTTACCAGCTATGTGGAAAATTCATGCATTGTAAACAATTCCTAGGCAATATTAACAATACCTGAAGGTGATAGGCAAATAGGGAAAAAGTCATCGTATTTCCCACTTAGGCATTGCACATGTAACGTACGCATTGTAGAGACTACTTAACGGAAGACAGACAACGCTAGTAATACATCATATTAGTCTCAAATAGCACAAACATGATTATTTCTTTAACTATTTCTCTAATAATTTTCACTAATCAAACTGATTTACCTTCAAAATGTCACTCAGTGGAAACAATAAGCAAAATAATAGGTTGAAATTTACTGGTATTAATTATAGAAATCTCTTAGATTGCGGAGATTTCTATGTTTGTGAACCAGAAATGGAAAAATACTACCCAAATAAAGTACTTCCTAAGGGAGTCGCCTCAGATGAGGAGTTTAGTCTCTACGAGACCACCTCAGAGGTCTTTGAGTTTCACAAGTTGAATGAGAATGGTAGACGGGCCCGGGTGGCGAACGGGATGGCGTAGTCGGTAGGCGCATGAGCGCGCAGAGCTCATGGTCCCGGGTTCGAACCCCGGTCCCGTCTCCCATTTTCATTCGACGTAACATGATTAATCTGATATTAATTACTTGTACGCACAGCTGAATAAAAAATTATGACCACAAAATTTTTATCATGAATAAAATGTGACTTCATATTTACCACCATCTAAAATTGTTTGACTGTCAAGTATTTGTTGCATACATGTTGCTGTACATATTGACATCAAGATCATTCAATATCGAATCAAAAGAGTTATTACAAAGACTATCAGATTTTGATAAAATTTAATATGAATTTATTTGATAAGTTATTAGTAATTTTTCAGCACGTTTAGAATTTACACATATGTAAATTTTAAACAAATCGCTTCTAAACACCTCAACACGAAACTTCTGAATTGCTTTGGAAGCTTTCCTCATTGAGCTCTCCTTATTTTGCTCTTATTAGTATCCTTTGCTTTTTATTAGGTCTTCAGATATAAATATGTTTAATACAAATCTTACTGTGAAAAATAACTGTTTACTGAGCAGATTTTTAATTTATTTTGTTTCATAAATTTGCAGGAAAACAAAACATTTTAACAACTAACTTTGGATAACTTCACATGCTCAACATACCGTAGTTTCACAGTCTAAATCCATGGACCTCTGATACATTCACATGTGCAACTCTTATTCTCTAAAGGCAAATAATGTCTGTAATTAATGAAGTACTAAATGGCACAGAATTTACCCTGAAAATATCTGATAGTTCTCACTTTCACTAAGGAGATGGGCAGATAAATATGGATCACAGAAAAATCACTCTTCACCAATTTCTTCAAATATATGATCAGCCCTGGCCCTACAAAAAATTACTCATCAAAACATACAATAATTGAAAAGATATTGTTATTGATTCATGCCTCATTGATTTAGAGAAATTGGAAACTTAAAGGGACTGAGTCAGCAATCAGTAAACCTAAATTATATTGTTCAATAATCAAATTAATATTAAACTCATTTGGCAATGTATATGGTCTTCAAACGAAATTTTAGATTGTTTTAAAATTGGTATAGCCAGCAACTGTGTTTGGTAATACTCTTTAACTGCTAGTGATGAAATGGAGTGTTCCATGATTTCTCTAATAGGGTTACTAGTGAATTCTAAGGAGAAAGGCTATGAAACAACTTACCTCAAATACAACTTCTTCGTCGTCAGTCGTCACAATCATTGTTTTAAGAATCTAAACGAACAACATTTCATAATGTTCCATAAAAGCTCGATAACATAACTTGGGTTAATGTTTCCTTCCCGTTATACGAGATGACTTCATTGTAAGATCAAGAACTTTGCTTGGAATTGCAGCATATAAATCTAAACTTTAACAGTTGAATCCAAAAACGCATCCTAATGTTTTAATTAAAACATTGAGGATCTACACTCACTGGTCTCTTCATAACATACACACCGATACACACTTCGCACATGGCCACATGCAGCCACATGGCATCACAACGCTTCGCGGTGAACGAAATAGAAGAGTGATGAAATGCGGTATGTAGTCTGTGCGCGGTACATTCAAATTTCTTACATTTTACGTATGCTCACTCAAATACACTTGTGTTTTAACTGTAGCAATTAGACGGAGACAACTGTACAAATATTTTCCAGGGCTCTAATGACATTGACAAACCCTAAATCCCCACAAAAAAAAAAACGTTACTTGTCGTCTCATCGACCGACAATTCGGAATATGCTAGTCCCGCCACTTCCTTCTAGAGAAACGTTACAGGTAAACCGCTCAATGTTGGATGTCTTTTACTCAAGCACTCTAGGTAGCTGGCACAGCTATCTTTTTTGCTCCTTCTGACAATTGAACAACATTGGTCAACTACTCCCTTACTTCTAGTAGCTTCCTTGGCTTCAACTACGAAAATGTAGTCTGATGAGCTACATCATTTTTCTCTGTGCATCAATGAAAAAGACACAAAAGATGTTGAAGCCAAAACAAAGAAGGACGGATAGTATTTCATGATAAACAATAATCGCAACTGACATCCATCCATGTGGGAGTCACTATCAATGTAGACGAGTTTGCATTTCACGAATTGCCATTATAGCCAGAGCTTACGGGCGTTTCAGATATTGTTCGAGGAAGTTGGAACTGAAATGATAGCTATAACTTTTTTTTTCACTCAACCACCTACTTTGATTTATTTTGGATTATGTCGCCATTCTCTTTCAGTAAGCTATCCATTATGGAGATATTTACAATAAGGAACATAAAACTGTAAAAACTATGCCTAAGAAAGAGGAAGGGTCACATACTCTTTTAGGTCTTCCAGAGGAGATATAAAAAAAATGAAAAAATATATTCAATACTGATTGAAAGTCTCATTAAAAAATCTACTAAATATCTTATTTCCTTCAGTTTGAAATTTGAATCTTTGTATGTTTGTATGATATTTCGGTGTTTTTCAATCAACATACGAGATGTTAGTCTCGGACCTGGGGGGTGAACCAGAACACCTAAGTCTATTATAAAATCTATCCTGCTTCTTCTTCTTCCTCATCCGCCTCTTTATACCGTCTTTCACTCCTCCGATCGTGATCGAACTTTGCAAAGGAGCAACAACGGAACTCACCGCACATCCACCAGACGGTGCGCGATTGGCGAAGAGGTGCGATGGGGGCGCGACCCGCGGAGGGAAAGTGAATTACATGAAGGGGGGAGGCTGTCTTTGGCGCGGCACCAGCGTAATGTGAGAGAGGCGAGCACGGAGCTTCACATTACCCTCGCACCGGCGGTAATGTATTCCTATTGATTCCAAATCGTCCGTAACCGCCGTCACGCGGTCTAACGCCCCCGCTGCCCTCTGCCGCCATCTTGTGGACGGCGTGACTTCCCCTTCTAGGAAGAAGGCGATCAGAAAGCAGATTGGGCGCGGGATCATTGCAGGTCTCGATTTGATTACTCCGTGAGGGAAACGTGCCCTTTCTACCTCATTTGCGGTTTGTACTTTTGATTTTTTTGATGCGTTCTGAAACAGCTAGAATGGAATTGCTTGTCGCGTGGGAAGGTGTATTATGTTGTAAACAGCACTTGGGACAAGGAAATACAAAGTAATAGTATTAGCAGACCTGTTTGTCTGATGCGATCTGCGCGCCTTCTCGTTACTTACCTAGCGAATGTTTCCAGATCCCGCTTCGCGTTCATCTGCATATTTAGTGGTAAAGGCATGCATGCATTTGTAATACGCGTCGTGACAAACATACGAATTCACGAGGCGGCGAGGCTTTCACAGTTGATGGAACACGACCCATCAAGCACTTACGTTCACGGTTGGCCGCCAGTCACACACATACACATTGACGCATGCTCATCACATACACGCCTTTACACACTACACTCGTTCATGATGTACGTCTTTACTCAAAAGTCTTTCAGTTTCTCTTCTTCTCTCTCTCTTTCTCTGTTTCGTTCTTTATTCTAGTTCTTTATCCCCTTTACATTATTTAGTTGTGTTTTGAATTTCCTCTCCTCGTGCTTTCTTGTTCCTCAATTTCTTTCTTCCCATTCTTCGTCTCACGTATTCCTTTCCATCCTCTCACTTTCTTCCTTCTCTACTCTTCGTTCTCCCATTCCTCGCCTCGTCAATTAGAGGCGACTGTGCCGTTGTTTCCCAACGCCTCTCACTGCTTGTGATGTATGCCGACACGCATATCACCACCCACTTCTCGTTGTGTTCTTGTCTTACGAATTGCAGCGCTGCGCCGCGTCCACAAACACACCTTCGCCTTTGTTTCGAACTCTCGCTCTCAAGTACTAGGCGTATAATCGAAGAATAATTTTCAACTACACAATATTTACCACAAACAAACACGATAAATCATGAGCGTAAGGATGTTCCTCGTTTGGAATGTTTATTATACTCATTGAATCGAACAATCGTAATAAAGGCCATCTCTCAGGAATTCTTTAAAGACATTAATTTCTCGATGATATAGTGGGATAGATCTGTAGTTTGCTGCTAGAGGGACATTTTCGTCGACCTCTGAAAGTGTCAGTATTCACTAGTGACGAGAAAATCACGATACTATTTACGGTAAACACGGTCTAAAACGAAAAATGAAAAAATATATTTTTAAATATACAATCTTAGGCTACGTATAATTTCTACGAGAAACATTATGGTATAAAACATGTCATTGATACCTGAATGCAGATAGAAATGTGATTTGTGATTCTTTTCTGGTATTTTTGAATTGTTCGTGTAAGAAATTATAATTTTGTTATTTTTCCCTATATGGTTGTGGTTATTCATCTTCACAATGATAGACATGTTCAAAAGATATTGTCATATATCTTTGTTTCGTATCTAAGTCACAATCAATTATTTTAGCAATATATTGAAACGCTGCCTGTTTGATGCACATAGGAAAATAACATCATGCAATAAATTAATTGAATTATATTGTTATTACAAAATCACAACGAAGCAATAAATCGAGTGAGATTGTCCCCCAGATAAACCAGCAGCCTCCCGAACAAACAATTTTCTCACCCTCTGGATAACACCAATCGTAAATCGCTCCCCAAAACGTCGACCAAAGCGACCCGAATCACGGCAGTTTGTCAACAAACACAACCGCAGGAGTCTCTTGTGCTACGCGTTCACAAGCCCTAAGCAGCAACAGCCTCTCGCAGCCTATACTCAAAGTCATGTAAAAATAATGCCTAACACGAATTGCCAACTTCTTCGAAATGAACCAACCAAACTTACTATCCGAATAAATATTAATAGTTCTCACAAAAGCGTGTAATTATTGTATAAACAAGTTTATATCACAACAAACTAAGACAGAAGGTAATATTCGTTCCAAACGCTCGAAAGAACAGAATGGCGTCACGAGAGCGAGCAAATTGAATTGATGGCTGATGTTGACCATAGATTTCAGTTTCAAGTAATTCGAAAGTACTGCCAACATAACGCGATTTACACTTATCATTGCCCTTGTGGACGATGGCGGAGTAAAACCGTTGGCTACACTGTGTACAAACACTATACCAACATGAAGTCAGATACACTGACTATAAATACAAAAACAATACTTTATTGTTGAGAAAGCAGTAAAAAACTGTCAATAACCATGTTAAAGACAATAAACTTATTTACGGCTATTACTTTCCAAAATACTAATAAACACAGTGCGTTCCCATTCATGTCATTTTTTCTTAGGTTACATTTTCGAGTCAAGTTCCACGACTTCGAGGATACGATCTCCGCGTGAACCGCGGTCGCGTCGCATCGAAGCCTCACCGCACCGCGGTGAAGAACACACGGCGCGGCTGCTTGTGAAATAGCAGCAGTGGTCGGCCAACCCGCCCGCCTTCATGCCCCTCTCCGCGCCATCACGCCGCACCGTCCGCTCTTCTGCCCGCGGCCGGCCGCTGCCTTTCCAAAGAAATTACAGAGCGCGATAAATTGGAGGTTGGCTGCAGCGCGGCGCGGTCGTCCTCTCGCCTCCACCTGCGTCGCCGTCGTGCCGCCCGCGCCCCAACCGCGTCGCCCTTGCGTCGCCCGCGCATCGCCAGCGCGCACCACGGCACCTCGCCCTCACTCCCCGACGCGCTACTCGCCCCGCCGCCACCGGAAAAACAGCCTCTAAAATGTGAAACAAACTTGCAGACTTTGCTGTGGATTTAATCGCTGTTCACTGCATTTACTGCGTTTATCACCCGTTTTTGTTTCGTTCGGGTGTGAATTCGTACTCAGATTAGATTTACGCACATAAAATTGTATTTCTTCTCTTTCTCGATTATTAGTAAGATCAGTTAATTCTCTTATAATACACCAAGTTTTCCTACTCTTCTTCAATTTTCTATCTATAATTTTTGGGATGTAAACGTTATAAGAAAGTATGATTTATAAGTTTTTACAGAAAGTTATAAGTTGTTAAATAATTTAATGTACTCTGGCTTTGTAGTCACTCTCGTTTACGTTCTGTTTTGTTTGAATATCTTTAAGTATGTTCTCGGAAACGAAGTGATTTAATGTACTGCTAACTTGATTTCTTTTCGCAGGTTTCATTCTGAATGATTGCATTTATTACCAATTTTCCTTCCTACACAATTCGAAAAAATATCAGTTGTTTAACAAATCTTATTTTCTTTAAAGTAGTGTTTCATTTTGTGCATCCTCTAACGACTGAGCCACAGAAAATAAAATTTTTATTAAATAAAATTGAATTTGTATTGTAGATCTTTAAACATATGCTTTTTATAAAAAAAGTGAAAATTATGAAACTGATGAAACAAGAATATAGAAAACTGATTTTGGCTTTGTCTTGCAAGAATGATTCAGAACACTGTATTTTATTAATGAATGTTACACCAATGTACTTCTTCATGCTTAATTGGAAAACTTTACTCATCTTAAAAAATCGAAATGTTTTGACGCTTTTGAGCGAAACGTACCACTTATTTCATGGATGCTAGTGATCATTAGGTCTGTGGGTTATGTGTAGCATTTAAGCTGCGACAACAGGTGACGCTTCGCGCGGCAGGAACTTGTTTTGTTGAAGGATGTTTTGACCTAGAGCTCTGCTGTAAAACTCCATTTACTCTCCCCGACGGAAGGAACATGACCTATGTTTTGATCTCATGTTGAGACTTACGTTGTGGTATTATGAGACAATTATTGTAACGCCAGTTTTATTGCTAAAACAACTCATAAGTTGTATTTTTTGTTTAAAAGAGCGTGTATTGTTTAATACTTCTTCAATGTTATAGTGTCTTTCATTTCAGTTTCAAATTAATACTTCTGAAGAAATTTGTGAAAATAATACGATGTTACTAATTAACTTAGTTTTATTGTTCTTCATCATTTTTTGTGTCCTACGATCCTATTTACTTATTGTCATTGATTTCCCCTGCGTTCATGAGACCGAGCAATATTAGAGAGAAATTTCTGAAATTCTTTTCTAATAAAGTATTTTCTGTTAGCGCAGTTTAAATCAGTTTTAAAATTTATATTTTTGCTCGTTTTCATTTTATCAATATGCGTTCATAGTTGTATGTTCTAAAGAAGGAGATGAATTCAAGAACTTTCTCGTGTGACATTCCATGGAATTAGACAGAAATAGAATTGAACAAAACCTCACATCATTTGCTGCAACCAAAACCACATAAATATACGAATGTGACTCACAGAAACATACCACAAAACATGGGAACATGACCGCAAATATTGAGACGGATGGCCACAAAATATTCGAAGGAGAGTTGAAAAAACAAATGCCAACGCAACAATTGTAAACAAGACAGCAACGAAACCACGAAACAATTGAACCCACAATCGAAAACAGTTTAGTGTTGAATTAGGGTGTGGTGACGCTATTATGCAAAGAGGGAGTTGAATAACTTCTTGTGAGGTAAGTTGAAATATATTTAATTTATATAGAAGATAAAAGGAAAAGTAATAAATAATCCGTTCACATTCAGCATGGTCACAAAATGTCTACCTATTTCGAGATATTCACTTTAAGCAACTAAGATTATATCATATCATTTGCAGAAATTAAAAGTATAAAACGAAAGAAGTTGGTGATAGAGTAAGAGCAAATATAGAATAAATAATTTCATATAATAATTGGGTAAATTTTTATACATTATGAAAAGGTTATCATTGATTTCAAATTGCTATGTTCGATCACTTAAATACTCTGCACACCATTATGGTTAAATTCAATAAACGCTTCATTAGAAAATGATACTAAATACAAGAAAAGTTTATTTATAAATATTTATTTTGTGAAAATACTTTGTTCTGCCTCAATACTCTTCTGAATTATTGTGGCAAATAATTGAACACATAACTATCTTTTTCTTATCGAAAACTTATTATCAAGGAGAATTTAAACTGAACAGCTTACGAGAGAAGTTATGTTGTTGGAAAAGTGCGAGGAAAGATTAGCGTATGCGGATCGAGGAATGTGGAATATATTTATGAACAATAGCGGACTATTATATAGAAAAATGTTGATTGATTTCGTAATTTGTTTCGGTAGTTTGCCGTGTAGTTTATGTTACTGTAGATGCAGAGTTAGTCCAAAACTCACTTCCCTAGTGAGGACTATCACCATATCATTTTGACACACCTCTCGAGTTAGAATAGAATATGTAACATTCAAATATTAATGGATGTTTATTGCTAGTGTTGCACGTGCTCACATTATGTCAGCTTCCCTCCCAAAAGGTTTGAGGTCTTTGATGAATAAATAAAGTATATTTCGTAACATAAACATAACCTGTATATCTGCTCTTTGATTGGTTTCTCTTTGCGATATCACACCACTACTTACGATTGATTCTGGTTTCCTGGTGAGCCTTATTCAACTCTCACTTTCTCTAAAGATCGTAGACAACAGTGGTTCAGCAGTTAGATACCTACTTCTGGTTCGGAAACTTACTTTATGAAGTAATTGCGAAGTATTTCAAATTTTCTCATAGGTTTTTGGAATCTGATACGTCCGAAGATTTTCATATTTATTCCATCAGTTCCAACGAAAGTTGAAGTAGTACTTTCATTAAAGACTAGTGACTAATTCTTCTCGTTACCTTCTGTCTTCCACAGAACAATCTGAAGATAGAGATTGAAAGACAAACATGTAACCCAACTACAATGAGTTCACACATCAGATGGTAAAAGCTGTTTAAAATCATAAGAATAACCGTAACTCAGGACCACTGGTGGCTATGAGTTAGAGAACTCGCGCACTAAGATATGATCCCAGGTTTTATCCCTATGGGATCCTAAAACAAATTTTTATTTCCATTGTACCTGTTCCCGTAGATGTATGAGTGGTACGGCATAAAATTAGTAGCACTTCGTGTCTCCAATTTCGGATGGAAGATTTCTACTCTGGGTTCTCAATTCTGATATAAATTGGCTATATTAAAAACCAGTAATATTTTTTTCTGGATTGCCAAATGATTAAACTTTTTTTTCAAAACTTTAATTTAAACAATTACAACAGCAAATTTTAATAAACTCTACATTCGTTTTATAAATTACCACCGAATAAAAATATTTACATATCCAAATTCAGCAAAAGTAAGGATTTTGGAAAAAGAACAGAAACTCTTTTAAATATATATGTCCAGAATTAATGAGTAAAAGTTTGCATGGACAGAAATGTTAATGAAAAATGAATAAATTTGAACTTTCAAAATAAACGTAAAATCCCGTTGACTCGTAGTATACCAGATTCATGGAAATTCATCTCTCTTCTTCGAATAGAATTATAATTCACTTGCGCCCTGGGTTTGTTTAGAGCCCATTAATTTCCAAAGCAATCCGCATTTTGCTGAAGCGAGAGTGGTGGGGAAGCGAACGCCGTAAATTCACTCCTCTGTGCGTCCACCACGTCGGCCTGCTTTTTTTCTGATCTTCCTCGGCTTCAGGTAATTGGTGTCAGTCTGTATTCGTTTCTGAGACGTCGCAGGTAGCGCAAGGTGGGATCGCTCAGGTTGCGATGGTGATGGTCGGTTGGTCGGTGGTTGGAGAACCATCGCTTGTGACTAAGTAAGAGTTGACTTCTCAGTTCAAGGCTTCTATTTCCTTGGGCAGGTGTGGACCAGGTGTTCCTTCGAGGTGCGAATTGGTTTTACACTCCGCTCCGCTCGTAATGGACGAATCATTGAGTGGCAGATTTATGGGGACAAGTTGTAGGAGGAGGTACTTACGTATGTATGAATAATGATTAGTAACTTGTGGTGTGCTGATGTTATTTCGAAGGTTTTATTTCTTGTTGAACATTCATGTTGTTTAAATAGAACTGAAGATTGAATTAGTTGTACTGGAATGACTGATCCCTCCAATATGCATGTATTTCTTCTGGTTTTTATAGGTGTAATACTGTACAGAGAAGATGGTAAAGAAAGAAAAGAGTGAAAATGAAGGAAGAAGATAAGGAAGAGAATTCAGTGATCAATTTCTTTCACAGGATGTGGTTTAATTGTATTTTTCACCTTGTTTGTAATATGCCATCAGAAATAATTACCATCAGATTTAGATGAAACGACTACATACTCGCATTTCCGGAGTTTTATAATATTTTGTTTCTAAAAAGTTTCTTTCAGCCTCAGTTATTTATCCAGTTTAATTTTTTTTTTTACTTTTACGAATCTCATATTAAACTACGTACATCCTATTATTCTATTATTTCATTATCCGTCATTACTATTATACATTCTTTTAAAAATTGAAATTTTTATCTATTCCATGTTATAATATGTGTATTACAAACGTATACTTAATTGAAATACGTACAAAACCAAAATGTATGTTCATAAATGGTGTGTAAAAGAGATATTGTTTGTGATATATTTATATAAGGTATAGTTTATGTTTAATGCCATAACTTCTTGTTGAAAAAGTTTTCTTCGTTCATGCCCAGAATAAGAGATAACTGATGAAAATATTAATGGTAAATTAATAATATTGTCAAGCATAATTAATCGCAAGATAAGCAAATAGTGAGTAAATGATGATAATAACCCAAGAAAACTTGAGTGGTGTATGATGAACACCTAACGTCAAATTTTGGTTCATTTTATTTTTTATTTTTCAAAGAACATTTGTGGATAAGAGTAATAATATTCCTCTATTATACCATTAGACGCATTTACTCGCATTTTGGTATTTCTATCTCAGATATTTTTTTCTTTATTGCTTAAAATGTGGCTCATTGACATTGAAGTTCCCGGGAAGTCTTACAGACTCTAACGTTATTTTCACTTTTTAAATGAAATTCAACGTCCAAACGTGGTATTTCATGACTAGTCGATTTCGTATAATTTATATGGTGACCGCTGTCTGACACGTGAAGTAGAATTTTAAGTATAGTTTACTTTTAAGTTATCATAGACAAGATGGACCTCACATTCAAGTGTAATAGAATTTCTCTCTGTTCAGTTCTCCATTTGTAGGAATACCAACATATTTGAAAAAATACACATACTAATGCTCGTTTGTACAAGTTAAATGTTCTAAATAGAGCTTTTCCTAATGCAATCACACCTTTTAGAAATAAGGCCTCAACAACCAACTATTGTTTGACTAATGGTGACCTGACACACCACACTGAGAGAATTACGGTTCAAGGAAGGAAAGTCAAGTGAAGTTTATAACTGGGGTGTAGAAAAGGTTTTCATTTAAGTGTACTTAACCAAACGATGTATCCTCTCTGAAAAACATATTATTTTATGGTTAGTGCAATAAGACTGTTCTTTTGAGACATCACAGCTGAGCTTTAGTGACACATAGGCTGGTAATCAGTACTCGGAAACAGGGCGGATCCAGCAAGTGATCTTGGGGGGAGGGGGCGAAACTAAATCAACTTTGCTCCCCCGCCCCCGATACTTTCGTCTTCCGAAGAATCACTCGTTTTATTAATAGTGGAAATAAAATACATTTTTGGCAGCGGAAGTATTTATTTTGTTTTCAGTCTTGTAAATGCATTTGCGTGGTTCGTTTGAAATTCACTTCTGTATAGAATAACATTGCGCTGCATATAAAAGTCCTTGATCATACGGGACGAAATGCAATGCAAAGGATAAGTTGTGACAAGCAATGCAAATCCCGGCGATGTTAACTGGGAACAGGGTTCTAGATATTGTAAATAAAATGAAAAAAAAAAAATTAACGAGTTTTCTTAACGCACTCCTTTATGTATTTTACAAAGTCGTCAGATTCCTGGGGGAGGGGGGCAATCGCCCTAGGAATCTGACTTGACTTTGTAAAATATCCCTTTACAATCGCCCCTTTGCTTCCCCCCCCTCTTGAACCCACCACTGCTCTGAAAGCGAAGGAAATAATGTAAGAGTTCACAGCGAGTATGATGGCATAATACGTGAAGTTGGTGGTGACATTATAACAATCTTTCCAGTATCACAAGACAGAGATTTTCTGAAAGAATAATTCTAAAAGAAAAGTAGGATCTACTTCGTTTAAAAAAATTAAGACAGCAATTATTACCAAAACACCGCTGTCAAAGTACTTACTTCCTCCAAATAAAAACATAATTCCGACTGGAGAATGTTTCTCTTCTTATTTGATTAAATGAAGAAAGTTGTCTTCTGCAGAAAAATTTACAAATCGAAAAGTAGAGAACGAACATGATGCAAAAAACGTGATGCATTCATCAATTTACTTATAACAGCTAGAAATGAAATGCCGTAATTTATGCCGAATGGAATCCTAAAAACGTCCCCTACAATTGTTCTTGGCTATAATGGGTAAAAAATGATTCTTCGGAACCACCGAACAGGGATGCTTTCTATATAAACATAAAAAAATTAACAATGAAAAAATAAAGATAACAGCAAGAGACTGTTAAAACGTTGTGTGTCTCAAGGTAGAAACAGTGACCGTGAACCAAAATTTTATGAAATTTTAATTTCAATATATTGCTAATGAGCAAGCAGTTTGTTTTTAAATTAAAATTATAACGAAGTGCTAATAAATAATAATAGTACAATTAAAATACCCAAAGGAACTCAAATACATGGTAGGTTGCATTGGAGTCCGGTTGACACCTGTCAAGCTAATTAAGTTACAAAAAAGATCACGCTTTCTAGGGATAATAATAATATTTTATATAGCATCAGTTCAACAAATAAGTCCTAAAATATTAATTGGACAAGTAAAACTGCTTGAAGAAAATGACAAAAATTAAACAATAATATGAAAGATATTGGTCAAAAATACATGGGAAAATTGAGTGCGGTCTCTTCAAATTGTGAAGTGTGTGCTAATTTACATTGGGAATAAAAAAAGTGAATTTTCTTCAAAAATAAGATATGCGAAATATCAATTTAACTAGTTATGAAAATTGCAAGAGAAATAGGAGTATTTTTTAAGATTAATATTTGGTCCACAAAATATATTTTATCTCAAGTGAAAGATAGTATTACTTTGGAAGAAAATGCAAAATATTTCTTATAAAATGCATAATCTGAATATACGTCATTGGTTGCCTTTGTGATTTCAGCTTGAGCAATGCAAATTTTAAGTGTTGCATTATTTCACATTAGTTTTAAATGTCATCTCACGCAAGAATATTATATGGGCGACTGTCGAAACAAGCCATTGTTTTTTCAAAGGCCGGGTCTTTTAAGGAATTTTATAACAGGGACGCATATACATTAGAAGTTTTGTTCAGCAAGTGTAGTAGAGGTAGTTTTCTAATGTTTCCTATGTGGTTTTTAAACATCCATATTTTAGCTCGTCCCTTACAGATATCAGCTCGGAATTTGAGCAGATGGAACGACAAGTTGGCATAGACACTTCAAGACTTATACTTTTTGTATACCTGCTCGTGATGGGGAGTTCCGCTCCGTCCATTCTTCTTATACGATCTCCCAATCTTATTGGGTTCATCGTGTGTTCGTAGAACGTCGTATGCACTTATAAAATAACTTTTACAATATTCCAGATTTTTATAACACCAAAAAATGCCTTTATTAATTTTCCTATCCATGCGAATATTCCTAGAATCATAGTGTGTCCACTCTGGAAAGCTTTCTTTCTGAAAATATTTATATTTATTTTTCCCGGATCATTTGAGAATAATTTTTAAATTCGAGAGAACTTTTTCTCTTTCAAAACCAATGAATGGATTGCAGAAACGTTTTCATCCATTTGCTGAGGACGGAGCCTGTAATGAAAGAATCAGAATTTTCGACATCGGAAATTATGTAAAACCTGATTGCCTCGATTCTAGAAATCTATTCATATAAAAATTACTGGAGTATTTTTCGTCACTTATCCTTGGCGTTATTACATTAATGAGGGACAAGAAATGTTTACTTGTTTCTTTAGCACACACTTCTCGTAAACTTTTCTTAACACACTACCTTTATTAGTCGGCACTGTCATGTATAACACCTATCCAAGAAAACTATTCTTTTGTTAGCTAAACCTTCATCGTGTTCATCTTCTCTCATTTTTATCACTGTTCTTCAACTTCCCATTATTTCTCTGCCATGAGTAGAGATGCTTCTCACTCAAAACATCTTTCTCCCTCTTCTCGTCACCTTGCGTTTCTGAAACCATTTTCTCTTTCTTCTCAGTCTTCTTGCCCTTGAATCATGGACCGGTTTCTTCTATTACACTGCCATTCCTTGACGTAATTTATCTTGGGAAAGTCTGCGTTAATTTTACATAATAGCCTAGAATATTGGTTGTTATATACACCGGACAAACTTTGAACTATAATGATGAAGGCAATTGTGAGTGGAAGACATTGCGGAGTGGAATTAATTTGGCAAATACGCGCCTAAAGATACATTCATGGATCAGCAATTAAGGATTGTTAATTAGGTATTCCTGTCTTATTTTAAGACATAGGAATACCTAATTAACAGTATATGTAAGGACACATTGAATTTCACCAAACGTTTTGGTACTGATTATGTTATGAAATATAGTTGATTTGCTTTATATTATAAACGTTAGATTGATTCAATATAAATATACATATATATTGAATAAATAACCTTTATAGGGCAGTTAAAATTTATTTATTTTAAGGAGCAGAGAACATTATGAATTCGAAATACTCGAAAATCATTAAAAAATAACAAAAACGTGGAGGAAATTTGCATCTAGAACAATTTTTTGTCGCAAAATGAATTATGTTGTTAATTTTCATCAACTTTGGATGGTGATCTCGTTTTCATTTTCATGAACATAGGATCTGGGACTCATGTTTCGGCTTGTTTCGGCTTGTTTCGTTCTCTAATACAGGAGATCAAAAATCTTCTCTTAAAATGTGATTTAGGTGTCACTAGAATTCCCCCATCGAAGGAGTCATTACAAATGTAAAATAATAAAGTTAAAATTTGAAAATGCTTAACTTTGAGTTTGTAAATACTCGAGTTCAACTGTTTTATTAAATACTTGAGTAAAAACACAATTCCGTTGTAATATGGGTCAGACACTATACAAGATTACTGAATACTTCTTTCTCACAACTAATTCCCTTTAAAGTATTGTATTCGCGTTGACTGGAGTCAAGTTCCCAACTATTCATACAACTTGGAAATATTTACTGAAGTAGTTCTTATTAATTAATAATTATTTCTTCTGATATTTACTATTGGATGAGGACAATTATTTTCTGATTTTTTAAACTTTATAATAAATTTAGATTGTCGTTTGACTCTTTCTTTACAACGAAGGATGCATTGTATTCAGTCACATGATACCACTTCTGTTAGAACTGTATTTTCCACAGTTTTTGGTGAATTATTCTTGTAAATGACCCGTAAGGTATGACAACTAAACGTCACTGCGTTCCTAACTCCATTTGCTATGTTTCAGTATGTTTTTTTTTGTTATGTTAAACCGGTACTTTTGCCAGAATATTAAGAAAACGTGTCCGCGAAATTTTTTGCATATGAGCCCATAGTATTTTAAAGTCAAATAATTCAAATTTTTGCGTCGTAAGGGTATGAAACTTCATCGCCACTGGATAGGGAATGGTTCAAACTATTATTTGAAACATTTTTGGGGGTACTTAAACCTAGTCACTCTGACAGATAAAATATCTTAAATCTTCGAATTTTTTTTGTCCGAGCGATGTGGATGGTTGGACTTCGGATAATTGCAGTTTACCGCTAGTCTTCAGTACATTCCGTTGCATAGAAATTATGGTAAATTTAAAATAACTCCCAGGACTTGAAACAGAGCAGATACTAGCGGTGCTGATTTCCTTTCTATAATATGTGACCTCGTGTAGAGGACCACGAATGACTCAACTGCTACATTGAGGGTAAGATTTCTAATGTCCTGGGTTGGATGAAAGGAGTAAGGATGAAGAATAAAGGCCTGATTTCAGCTCAGATTCCATACAACAAAAACAATTTAATACATCTTGTACACTACATACATCCAATTTACCCACAAAAAATAATACGAAGAATATAAACTTAACTCACCACAATGGCAAATATTATAGCATTGACTGCAATAATCAAGAGTATTTACGTTTGGATGTTTAAAATCTCTTAAGACAGAAATTTTGACCGTATATGTGATTAAAAAATCAAGAGAATGTGAAATTCACAAGAAATTAAAATACAAAATTATGTATCAAATAATTCTGACGTATGGTTGATTTTTAAAATTTACAAGAAAGTATCACTACGGCAATACATAAAAGTATATGAAGTTGCGAGAAGCTATCATTAACATAACAGAGATTAATGTTAAATATCATAGCACTTGAGATAATACACTTGAAAATGCATAAAATATATCATTACTGTAATAAATAATTTGTTTTAGCAATTTTTTCGAAGTTTTATAATAAATGGAAAGGAATAAATATTCGCGGGATCATGGAGCCACGAAAATATTACGCGTCAAAGTATAGCCATTGTACAGCGATACATATTTCAACGAGTTTAAAAGTGAAAACTAGGCCTGCGTTCTGTCAAGTATAACACACGAAGGGGAAGGGGTGACCACTTGCGATACGTGCGTCTGGGAAGAGCTGTCTACGATTTCTGGTTTACGTACAATTTTAGAAAGTAAGTAGCGATGACGACGAGGAGGAAGACCTTCTGGCCCACTGAAGGGCCTTTTGTGTAGAATTGGTGACCTCAATTTTTGAGGATAAGCAGACTTCTTTCAACGAAAACACTACATCACGAGACGAGGCATCATGTGATTTGAGGCGACAACGTCAAAGGACCATAACCAATCGTGAGAGATCACGTGAAATAAACTTTTAGATACTATTTGATAAAGTTCGTGACGCGATGGGCGGAGTCAAACTGATTTTACATAGTAGGAGAAGAGTGGAAGATATTTAAACACACACTCGTTCTTATGGGCAGATCGAGATCATACATGAGATATATCTAGTACTTTTACTATGTTGGTGGTCATGGTAATTACGATAATTATCGATTGAGGCGAACGCCCTCTTGGGTCGCGAGGAGAGAAATCCGATCGACATTCATCGAGTTCGTTTTTTTTCAAAGCCGATACTCGACTGAAATAATTTCGGCATCTGATGATAATTATCACTGGTGCTTAAATTCACCGCGAAGTGCAATCTGGGGACACTCGTGTCTAAGATCGATTAAGTTATCGAAACAACCGAGACACTATCGATACCGGTGAACGTGGAATGGATCATAGCTGGAGTCTAAGAGACCTCATGTGAGATGCTGACTGAAGGGCACCTGATTGGGCATCTGGGCGTAATTAAACACGCCAATGTGACGACTCCATGAGACGTCTCACCTTCGCAGCCCCGCCTCTGCAAATTTTACTTCCGATGACGACTGGCATCAATTCGCCAATACCGAGGTAATCATATTTTATGAACCAATGACGGCTCTCCATTTTCAAAACAGTGTGTGATTTGATTATTGACTTGGGTCTAATTGTATTGCAAAAGACAATTGATAAAAGATGCAAATAACCTCATTGGTCGTGGCTGTGCTGCTATCCGATTGGACGAACTTTATTATTCATAAACTGTTACGATGTTTAATGAGCCTTCAGCTCGTACAAAGTGATTGAACGGACAAGTTCCATTGTATGTCAAAGAATAACCAATTGTGTAAACTCAGTGTTAGTTTAAGATTTGTAATGTGTGTTAGTGAACAATTGCTTGTTGTATTCTTATTTTGGGGGAAGCGTTGTAAGGAGAGTATTTGTAGTCATAACAATTATGCATTTGTTTTGTTGTAATTATATTATTTTTTATGAACACTGTGCTTCCTTGCAGAAGGATTAATGTGTGTTTCACGCCAATGAATCGGACGAACCATTTCCCTATATTTAAATTTAAGCTCTATGACAGCTAGGTATCAGTCATTACTACGCCGAATGAGCCAGTTAAGTGGGCGTTAGATATCTCCTACATTTGTTTAGTTTTCTTTTAAAATTCAAGTATATTAAGAATGACGCCTCAACGTGAGGCATTCCTCTCTTTCTTTTATATTTTTCTTTTCTAAAATTTAAGTAATTGCATTACACAAAATCTTTCACACTGTTCAGACTGTAATATAAAACAATAGTGAGCCAATACTACGGAAAACAAAGATAACGCATTGCATTCGAAACTCCCAAAATGGTGATAATAATGAAAATACAATACACTCGAAACTTGTTGTACATGCTATTATAACATTCATTTGTAGTCTTACTCCTGATTCTGAAAGAGTTGCTCTTGCAAAAGACTGCTTGATGTACAAGTTGACACGTTATGAAGCCACGATACCGGATAGCCTCCAATATGGTATTGTAGTTGTAGCTTCTTGAAAGTAACTGAGACATAATCTCCCTCAAGATAGTGATGAAATCAACACAGTTCCCCTGCTTCATGTCACTGAAAATAACCCAAAAGGTCAATTAGCATATTATAACATGGCAACGTGATGAAGCGTATCTCTAACTCCCAGAAGATGAACATCCGAACAATTTCAAGTAAACCTGTAGAGTAACCTCGCAGTTAGTCTTTGCCATGAAGAAAAGAGTTCGCTGGGAGTGGAAGGCAAGGAACTTATAAGTAAGAGATGTATTCATTCTCACTTTCTTTCAACGCATCATGTCGATTCTTCTCAGAGTTTCTAGTTTCTTTCCATTGAGACGACCGTGTGGCCGAATCCTGTCCGTGGTCGATACTATGATGGGTTCGGCGTCTTAACGAGTTTTACGGTTCGTAACACCTCGGTCAATATATTACGTATCATATCACAGGGCTCTCGGAATACTTTTAAATTTAGTACACCTGCATGAGCTATATTTCTAACAGGTACACTCTTCTGAACACAGCGTCATATCCAACGTGTATTGAACTGGACTTTTTTTTCGCATACGTTTGTACGGAAAGCGTACACCTAATTGTCACGCCTACGTAAAGTTTTCATCTAGCAGGAAAACAAATAAAACATTTCCCCCCCCCTGGGTTTATTAATTTAATTAGATAAAAATCCAGAATTTTTTTCTTAAAGCTGTAAAACCAAATTTAGCCATAAAACAAAAGTTGTGTGAAAAATGACCTATCTCCATTTGACTCTCTCCTACTGCTTTAGGGCTTTGTTATTTTGATATATAATTATCTGCCCATTAAGCTGCAATAAACCTTTCCCGAGGGTTTTATTTGATGACGTTTATATGTATAAGGATACATTTCTTAAACAGTCCTCTCATCCTACGATGAAGCGCTCGGATCATTTAATAGAACGTTTCGAACAACTGAGTCGTATATTATCTTTTCGAAGTAAGTTCACATTAAAAGTTCTTCATCGCAAAAAGTGAAGTTATAAAATCGATTCGTAAAGCATTTCAGAGTTCCTTAATTCTATCTATTATACTCATGAGTTTAGCAATCTTCACGTTTGATAATAACTTTGCAGCTGTCCAGATAGAGGTGTTGTCAAGAACTTCGGCTTTATTTACCAACTCTCTTTTATAATAATGTTAACTATTTATAAGGACTTATAACCTTTATTGCTAAAAACAGTTGGAAACTGCGGATGAACATGTGGAGGATAATAAACTAACTTAATATTTGTACAGACTAACAAAATCTGAGGGATCGGGGTACTAATTAAAAGAAAAAGATTTTAATAACAGTTTAAACTTTCTAGACATTCACGAAGGTTTGAATAAAAGTTACAAAACTTCTACGTATCGATAGCAACAGCTTTGGTGAATTGAGTTGTGGAAACGCCAACTAACAAAATAATTTTGTGGATATCAGGTCGACTGGGAACGTGTGAGGCGAATTGTGAATTCTGTGGGCATAGAGTAATCTATCACATCCATCGTTGGTGCCAACACGTGTTTATCAAGAGCATTGGGGTTCGGATGTGCCTATGCAGAGCCAATCAAGAGCAGTAATTCATATAAGTCGCAACAAATCGTCAAACGCCAATAAAAAGCGGAAATTTCCACTATCCTATGTCCTTACGAGCTATCCCTACTTAAGCTCGCAACAGATGTTGAGTATTCTTAGACCACCAGATACCAAAATAAAACTCATCTAGATTACAGAACCGGTATAATAAAACAATACCATCTAAGGCAAGACAAAAGAATCATGGAAGCTGGTTTGGACGCATGTAACAAAGGGTAAAATCACTTGCACCGCTTAATGTGACTGGAGAATGACGATTAGTTTGTCCATCTTGGAGAAGAGCGCACTTCGCAAAATAAAAGGAAACCAGAACGAGAATTTTACTGTTTCTCGAGCGACGGTAATTTCCTCCGCCTTGTTGGTTGCGCCTCAAGAAAACCATCGCTGAAGGCATGGTGCCCGCTCTTTTACGAGATCCTGACGTGCTGTCGAGGTATAAATGTGACGAGGTTGTGATTTACTCTCATCCAACGTGAAGAGATTAGACGCGGTGGAACAAAACAAATCTTTTGATAATACTGACGCTTCGTCAGTCGGCTCTTGTCTGCTCTTGTAGCCTAAGGGTGACATGAATCTGAGCGCGTCCTACAATAGATGGACATAAGAACGAGGAGATGGCTTCACTTAATGCAGAGCGTGTCCCCGTGTTTACGATGTTTCATTGTTCACTTAGCTCCGAAGTATGTGTTCGTCTTTTGAAGCGGATATGCGGTCTGGTCTTTTCCTTGATCGGTTTGGATTCATATGTTAATACTGCGAATGTGAATGCACATGAGGTATCTGCGCTTAATCACACCTCCGCGTTTCTTGGAAAGAATTATCATTACAACTATATTCACGATACTTTCGACTTGAGTCGTTCGTCTTTTGTCGATGCGAGAGTGAATAACAATGCATGAGAGATGTAGAATAAAACACGAACAATTATGCGTCTACAGAGTTCGCTCAACATCCTTTTATCTCATGTGATTTGGCGTATAAATTTTTCTTTGTGTTAGTTTTTAGGGTAGTTTTTAGGTTTTTCTCTTTGTTGGCTGTAATACACCCTTGTTTACGCCTTGCGTTGTTTCTCCCAGTGACTTGAAGATGTGAAAGCTAATGCAATTTCCAGTTTCAGCGTTCATATTTTTATTCCAAAATTCCCTCATGATTGTCCTATAATAAATGTTACCTCTCCCAAATCCTAATATAATTTATAATAATTTTAGCATACCAGTTAGTATCCTGCAATGTGTGAAAGATCCGTCATTTAGAATCCCGTATTATTGAGATATTGAGAATTATAAATATATTGGGAAAATAAGCGCCTAAATATTTTTCTTCAGAAATCACAAATCGGTTCCCTTCGTATACAAAAATATGACTTAAATACAGGATAGAACAAAAAAGAGAAAAAAAATATCAATTTTAATTATTGATTCTAATAGGAGACGTTTCGGTCTCCTCTGTCTTCAGCCCCGAAGATGTAAAATATTTTTTATTTATTTTGTTTTCGTTGAATGACTCTCAAAGGAAATGGAAAGAGAGAAAGGTATGGGTGGATATACTGAGTTTGAACCGCTTAGTCTATTATGTAATCATGTATTATGGAGGCTTCTAGGGTCCATATATAATCTAATTCTCTTTTTCTCACCTTTATGGATGGATGTAATGTTTATGAAGAGTTTCTGAGATCTAGCTGTGATGCAATCATTAATTTTTTTGGTGTGAAATGTAGCTTCTTACATTACGTATTTAAACCCTTTGCATTATTATTTTTAATTTTTTTAAATATTGAAAACATTTTAAGTAATGTAGGTTTTAAACAAAAGTTACAATTGAAAATTATTGAAACATAATAAAGAAGTAACGTACACTGAGTCATAGATCAGTTCTTTCTTATTGAGGTAGTCATTTATTTGCTTCAACAATGACCTCACATAATGTGAAATTTATTTTCTACTATATTAGGAATTAAATTATGTGGAAATAATTTGTTGTTTTACTCTAGGGACAAACAATCTTATGATTCGCATTCTTCTACCTACTTGGTATCACGGTCACGAAAGTAGACTGAAGTCGATTATCACACTGTAGAGAATCGGTAAGTGGTGTCTTGTTAGTTTCCGTGCTAGGAGAACCACATCTCTTGAGAAGTACCGTGATTAATTTTTCATAATAATCTACTAGAAACCTCTCTTGGTGAATATGTCCTTGAGTACACGAGCTTTATTCATAAAGCTGCGTTTAGTATAGTAAACAAATTTATACGTGTCACTTTTCAGTATATATGCATGTAGGGGTTGATTGAAAAGCACTCCCTTATAAGAAAGACGAGTGCCAACCAGCCCCTCGGGAGCGCCAAGGTAAGGAATATCCGAAGGGGGAGCAACAGCAGCACTCGCGCTGTCTCTCTTCCTGACGGCGGCGGTGGCTGCGTTGGGAAGTGGCCCGCGGCAGGAATGCAGGTGCAAGCGGAGGCTTGAATGCGGCGGGAGCACCAACTACGTCACTCACATTTGCAGTCCATGGAGGAGGCAGGAACTGGGCTCCAAGGTATGGAGAACGAGGTAGATAGCAGAGAGCGCATAAAGAGAATCTGTGTTGTCATAATGGCCGAACAGGAGTCAGGAGCTGAAGCAGGCTATGGGCGGTGATCGCCGCGGCATCTATTTCTCCGTCGGATGAGAGAGGACATCGAAGCAGAAGAAGGAGCGAGGGGGAGGGAGATGAAACGAGGGTGTGAGAGGTGGCGAGGAGCAGGTGATGTTGGCGGTGCGAGGGGCGGGGACGTCGGCTCTTCGCCTAGGGCAGCGGCGGCAGCGCGGCCTGTAATCGGGCCGGCTATCCGACACCTCTCGTGGTCGTTAGAGCCCCGCTGCCTCGCTCACTTGCTTGCTTGCTCGCCTCGCCGATGCCGCCGACTTCTCCACTCTTTGCCGCCGCTCCAGCCTCCATTCAACCTTCACCACCCTCTGCGCCACCGCCGTCACCAATATCTCCATCACCGCCATCACCAACGTGACACTTATCAGCATCTCCACCAACATCGTGGTCTTCGCATCACTACAACAACCACCCACTTCCTCCTCCTCATCACCACTTCTGCCGCAGCGGCTGCCTTATTCACCATTCGCTCTCACTTCAACTGGCGGCAGCGATCACTCGTTCTTTTTCTTCAACTGCTTAGTCCTTCGATGGATGGATGCGGACGACACGAAGATATGCCAGTACAGTATATAAAGGAATAAAAGAGGCAACGTTATGTTATTAATATTAGAGTTATTTTTGGGATTATACGTTATGTACATTTAAAGTAGACTTGCGGAACACACCTCGTAAATCTTTGTCTTTGTCCAAGTTTTGAGAGATTCATTGAAATGCTTCTTAGTATTTTGCAAATATTATAAACCTTTAATGGTTTGGGGCTTTTTGTATCTAGTCGTAAAGAAGTCGAAACAATATTGTGAATAAGTGTGTGTAATTCGGGCCGGGTGCGTTCTTTTCTTTCTTATTATGCATACCCGTTCACTTTTTGCCGTGGTTCCAATATCTATCTGTTGGGAGTACAGAGAAGTAGTCGATTAGAATATGCGAACTAAACCGTGCTGTATTGTGTGTGACGTGTAAAAGACGAGTAGAAGACACAGGTTTGTGTTGGAGTTCGCTAAAATACAATAAAACATACTGATTTTATTGGAACACAGTAACATTATCTAAAATAATGTTTAGAAAAATGTTTCTTTCAAAGCATACAATATAAATAATTTACAACGCATTATACGTAATAACTCAGTACATTTCCTGCTTTCTCTTTTTCGTTCAAGTTTAAAAAAATTACAACAAAATTATTTATTTAAAGAATCTTTAGTCCTTCGACTACGTCTCCTTCTGGCAGCCTATTATTTCGTATTCCAGTTCATATTCAAATAAATTCAGACTGCACTAACCGCGAGACATTTTATAACCGCATGATTTCCTTGGAGGGTCATCTACTGATTGATTGGCGCGCACCTACTCCGCCTCAAGAGTTTAATTGCGTTATCGATGTGTTCCAAGATAAGCGCAGTGGAAAAGCCGCCGCAGGGCTATCGCAAAGGCATCACCCTGTACGGCGGCTTCCTTCTTCAGCATGGCGTACATGCGCAGGCCTGACCACGCACTGCTGCGATCTCTAGCGGCATTCGTGCATACTAACTACGATGGCCGGTCGCTAACCTCAAATGACACAATGTGGCGAGTATTCATTAAGACCTAGCGATAGCTTATGATACTAAATTTACGGTAAAAGGTGGGATGGGAAAGAATTAATAGTGAGGAGATAGCGGGGAACAGGAGTTATTAATTTTGTTTGGAATAGTCGGAGCCTCAAATGTTTTCTTTGGGTTGGTGGACTCACCGAATATTTCCGTTACGCAATCCCTTGGGTAAATAAATTTAAGTGGATTTTATCGCGCGACATGAAAAATGTTCTTTTAAAATATTTATGGGTGAAAGATAAATTTCCGTTTCATTTTTTGTTTTGATTGGAAAAGAATAGAAGCAAATTTTTACAGGAACCAGTATCAAGAGAAAGAAAGAGCGCTGGAGAAGGGAAAGAAAGGGATGTATGGTTATAATTACATTTTTTATTTTACTAGATAATTCGTATCGTCACACTACACACAATTTTCTTCAAGAAAAATATATTATCAATTTAACATCCATTATATATAACATCCTGAGTGTTTCCTACTAATTAAATCAAGGAATTCTTGAAAAAATATTGATTCATAATAATATTCGTATTATGTATTCGAAACCTCAGGTCCGAAAATAAGCCGAGTCTTCTTATTTGCGTAACACCCTCCAGATATCATATTCGAGAGCCGCGTCGGCAGCCGACTCTGTGATCGCGATGGAGGCGGTGGAGGCGGAGGCGGTGGCTCGCGCGCCGCGACCGGTTCCCGACCACATCAGCGAACGCCCGCTATAACAAGGCCGGCGGGTCTATTTAGAGTTACAAACACGCCGGCAAAACATCGGCCAGCTATTATCTGCCTGCCTTTTTGCCTCTTTCACGAGTCGCCGGTCATGAGCTGACGGCGGCGGCCAAGTAGGCGATGGTGGCGGAGGGCAGCAGTGGAGGGTTGAAAAAGGAAGTGATGATGGTACAGTGTGCGGAAGGCGTAGGATAATGGCAGAGAGCGAGCATTAAAGGTGTGGAAGTGCTAGGAGTGAACATGTCATGTCTGTCGGTCGAGTGATGCTGAGTAGAGGAGAGGGCTGAGTCAGGTGAGAGGAGCTGAAGGAAATACGTCATCAGTTCTTCGGAGAAGGCTAGTCACGAGACAAATGTTCAGGCGTTTCAGTTTAGTAAAACTGCACATTTTTTTAAATAACCAGAAAAAACTACACTATTCCCACATTAATTCAATTTTAAATTCTATCCCAAGAAAATACCATTTTTGAATCACTTTGGGAACCTTGTGTTACATCGTTGTAAAACAAACAAAAAAATGTGGTGTTGGATTTGATTTAAAACTGATAAAATGGGGTTGAGAAATGAGGAATTGTGTCAGAGGACAAAGACAATGGTGAATTACAGCGAAAAACAGTTGGAAGGATGAATCACGATTTAGTAGATAAGAGTTCCCCCAAACTTAGGGGGTAACTATACTTAAAAGATAGCAGATGATTACGGGATATGCGTGGACGCTACTAGGTATTACTAAAAACACGCACGTTATAGAGTTGATGAACAAATGAGCCTTGACTCTTTCAGTTTGCAGTAACTCATCTCATTTCAAATCTTGTTGGCAGTAACGTTAAGTGACCATTAGGATTGATCGTTCACACGACCTTTGAATCTACGTTCAGGAGAGAACTGTGCAATTTCGTTTCAATGCGTTGCGAATCAAAATTAATTACCAACCGACGTTTAAAGTTCGATGATGCAACTCTTAACGAGACTGTCACTTCGAAGGAACTGTGTGGTTCATAAACAACGCTGAAGATTCGTTTTTCAATAACGCTCGGCAAAAATATTTCCTAATAATTGGCAAGTTAGTGAATGGAATGCATGAACTGATTAATTCACGGAGTCTAAGTTGCTTCATAAAACGAGATTATTGAGTAAATTAATATGTTTCATTAAACTACACAATATTTAACTAAATATTGAAGTCCATTTCGATGAATTATGTACATTTTAATGAATTATTTATAGAAAAAAGTCTTAATTTATAAATATGTTAATATACGAGTATGATCTTGTTGTTAGTGCTGACATATTAAAGGTAAATGTTTGAACTCATCAAGAAACTATTGATACTATAGATCATAACTCCAAAAGATCCTGATTCAACAATACCAGGGTACTAATGAATATCAGGAAAACGTTGAATTTTATGATTAAATATTAAATGTTCAGTAAATAATCATGAACTATAACAAATATATCAAAAAATACTCTTATAAACATACCAATGTTCTCAGACACTTCAGAAACACAAATCAGAGCGTGCATATAGAAATGTCACAGATAATGAGAAAATTTTATTGTCCGTGGCAGGATTTGCACTTGTGTCAACTTTCGGGATTCACTGCATTAGTACTCTGTACTGTCGAGTACTGAATATTTGCTGAAGGAACAACGTGGACAAACAATTCTGATAACAACTTCGTTGCATTATCATTCTCACCCAGCGACGAAGCATCTTCACATTATATTGTTGTAGAGTATGTGTATCAAGTCAGAGTATGTGCAAAAAAAACAACAACAACATATGGTCGTAAATAATACACTCATCTGAAGACAAAATGGTAAAAAATTACTAATTTACCTCAGAATATCCGAAATTTATCAAATAACATGGACAGTTTTGTTTAAAAAAATCATTTCGACCAGTTCAAGTTGAGAATTTTGGCAGTAATTAACTGAATAAAACTGACGTTGCCTGGGAGTGTGAATTCATCGTATATCTTTTGTGTTCTTATTTTCTATTACTTGCATTGTCAATTATTTCTCATTATTTAACTTTAGGTAGAGTATTATCCACATTCGTAATGAAACCAAGCGTTTCTACTCTGAGTATTATTCACCTCACCCCAAAGCTTAAGGTTCGGAATGGCGAGATGACTAAAATTAATAAACCCTGTGACATCATCGCCAAAGACTCACATGGTAATTTTAATGTTGGACTCTAAATTTAATCGATGTTGATACTCAATTGCATTTAACTATAATACCTTGAACTAAAAATTTCCAGATTGTACTACAGACTAGCATTATTTCTAGTCGACCATACCGGGGTTTAAATACCATCGAGACCCTCACTCATTATCGTAACAAGGAGTGTTAGGGGTATCTCACTCCCCCTCCCCCATTAGTGCTGAACTCGTACTTAAACGGCATCGTGAGACAATATATCTAAACTGTCCCGAAAATTTTGAATATAAACGAAAATAAGAATTTTTCAATTATTTTTACTTAACCTCTCACCACTCCGCCCAGATGGAATCTAGGGATGTTTTCCCTCGCCCCGTGATTGCTGCATCCTTACATAAGTGACCCTATTCATTTCAATAAATTTAGATTTTTATGGATTCGACCCTCATATTTCTACTTTAGGATATTTTTTCTCGTCCCATCCATCCCACATCAATCCCAAGAGTATTTCACTTATATGGTTTCAACATGGAATTAAATGGCGACTGGAGTATTATTTTTATGATAACAATATTTATTGAACTGCTTTGGGGAAAAATATCCCGGTCGCAGCCTCAAACCATTCACGTATTTACAATAAACATACAATACAAAAAAAAAAAGAATTCAATAAAGAACATACAGAAACAAAATAAAAACATGAACAGTTACAAAACCTAAATGATTTCAAAATTCAATCGTCATGAAGAAATTACTTCATTGTAATTTCTAGTTTGTTTTTCAAACTACTTCATTCCTAGTTTGTTTTTCAAACTACGTAGAAAATTCTCCAGCACTATTGCAGGTAACTCATTCTAGGGAATTATTGCACTGTTAACGAAAGAGAATTTTCAAATTTATTTATTTATTCATTTGTCTTGACTGTTGCCAGTCTCCTTGTCTCCGTCGCATAAATCAATACAAGGATCTCTGCTATTTGACACCCCTTATAATTGTTTATCTATTCTTGATCCTCCATCTATAAGCCGTGCTAATTCCATCTATCTTGTCAACAAATTACATATAAAGTGCATACTTTGTCTGCCTGTCAATTAACGTGTTTTCTGCTGTCAGGGTTAGAATATCTTCCTTCCCATATTTTCTAATGTAGCATCAAGTAGACAATCTCACAACATATACTCAGGGGTTTCTCGCTCTAATTCACAGTCACACGTGTTACCGTCAGTCTTCCCAAAACGCTCTAAATATTCCTTGAAATATCCATGGCCAGTTAGAAATTGCGCAGCACCAACCATTTGCCACCTTGGTCAGCACCAACCATTTCTTATGCTTCTCCGCAAATCGGACATCAGGTATATACCTATAAGTGCGCTGTCCCTTTTGTGTCATTTCCCACCGTTTTTGCCAGGCTTTCATTAAGCTCTCTGATAATTTTATTGGGGATGTTTTCTTGTCCTGTCATAATTCAATATTATTTACCGTTCTCTTACCATCTTGTTTCATGATGCATCGATACTTTGTCTTCTGAACGAAGAGATCTACTGGGAGTAAATCTAGTAGCACGTTCAATGCCTCAGTCGAAACTTTTGTAGCAACTAGAAATTGATATCAAACATTGTCGTTCAATAGATCGTAGTTTCCGTGAAAATTGCATATTTATTACTCTTTCTGCCCATACTATACTGCCATATGCTATCAATTGCCTTAGTGCACCCACATATAACAGTTTGAGGTCGTGTCGAGATACATAGTAAGTCATGTTCCCTATTCTAATCATGCTATACAAAGCAATCTGCACGCGCTTGCGTATGTACGCCAGATGTTCCAAATATGATAGTTTCTGATCTATGATCACTCTCAGGTATCGATGCTTTGTCACAATTTGGACTTTCCTTTCATTAAGTCTACCTGCAAAATTTCGACGAAACTGTTTGGGATGTCCGAACCAAATGATTCGTGAAGGTTAGCGATCTCTTCCAACACGCTCCTGCACAGATGTCCCGTGCTTCTTGTGCTTTGGCTTCCAACATACGACGTGATGTCCCCGTTACTGTTAGGACTAAATCATCAGCGTAAGACACTGTTTGTATCCCCTTCTCATCTAGTTCCCATAATATTCCATCCATCACCACATTCCAAAACAAGGGTCCACTTGATGAAGCTTGTGGCCATCCTATCGATGTTGTTCGCAATATCGTTTCCTCCCTGATCGTGAATATTATGGTGCGATTACTAAAATAAGCTTTGACCATATTTAGTAAGTACTGTGGCAGTTGCTTGGATGGTAAAGTATTAACAATAATTCACCAACTCGCATGGTCGCATGCGCCTTCTATATCGAGTAAAATACACGCCCAATATGTATCTACCCTTTGTGTCACATAGTGCAAGATATATTGTAATGCGTCACTTGTGCTTCTCCCCGGTACGAAACCATACTGATTCTGATTCATGTTACCTTGTCATGAGATGTTGCATTATTCGTCGCATCAAAAAATCCTATCCAGAATCTTCCCATAGGTCGGGAGGAGTGAGATTTTCCAATATCTGTTCTTTGCTTTCTTCCTTGAATTTCATAACTGTGATCGTTACGGCCGTGATAAGTTGTTTTTAAAAGTCACCTCTTTATGTCAATCCATGCTGGCTCCGCTCTGTACGCTTTGAAAAGTAAACATGGTCTTGCAATTTCTCGCCGTTTCTGTAGAGGTTCCCACTTTCATTACTTCTTGCGAGCCCCCCCCCCTCTCCCTACAAATTTACCCTTGCTCTTTGCACCCTGTCTATTTTATCTATCTAATATGATATAGAACCCAGTAAATGGTGTTGTATTTCCTTAGAGACCTTATTAAAGAAGTGTACGCTATTTTTCGCGACTCAGGACTACCTCCTCTTAAAACTCGCATTACGAAGTGCAGCGCCTTCCACGATATTCCTGTTGCATAATTTTCATGTTCAGCCCTTCCCAATCGTTCGTTTATGTGAAAACCAAGATATTTAATGCTGCTCGCACGTGAAATTACTTTGTTATTCAAAGCATAATATATATTTTCTTTTCTTGTAAGATCGACTTGTAAAATTTCTGTATCTCATACTTTGTAAATTTCTGTATCTCAGCACTTCTATATAAAACACAGTCATAACCGAATAGACGAATTTTGGATTAGATATCGTGATGCATATTATTTACATATGCCAAAAATAACTGGTCCAAGAACGTTTCCTTGAGGTGTACCAGGCGTCATTGCTACTGATTTCGAAAGCTCTTCGCCGACTCTTTTTCACGAATCCAAGAAATAGCACGTGAGTCAACCCCCGCTTTGACGAGTTTCATTAGAAACCGATCGTGTGGCACCAGATCAAATTTTTTGAAAAGTCTATTACGACTGCTTGAACTTTTCCCCCCACGCCGAGGGACTCAGCTATGTCTTGACAGAAAGAGGTTGTTTGACTCTCACAGGAATACCCCTCAAAAAACAATCTAAATTATTCTATAAATTTCTTACAGATTTCGCGATGAGATGTTCAATCTGTTTTCAGACGACGGATATTAATGAGAAAGGTTATAATTTTTTATCCTAGCGCGGTTTCACCCGTGAAAAATAGGGAAAACAATAGTTTTTTTTATCAGTCGGTGGGCAACTGTTGCTCAGTGTTACTTCTGAGAGTCATGTAATCATGGCTTCATCTCCTAAATTCAGAATAATACCAGAAATATTTTCAGGTTCTACTGATTTGCGTTTTCTATTTTTTTTAACCGTTTGGGTATATTATAAGCTCTGATAGAAATCGACACTTCTTCCATGCTTATTACTACAGTTTTTTATTTTTTCTCGAAATATAGACGTGAAGTATTTGTAACAACTCAACTGTATTTCGGTTACAACACGCATTGACTACACGCCCCCATTATGGTCACGCCTTCGCCCTCGAGCACTACAAGAGCTGATGTATTTTGGACGAATTTCATACCCATTCATCCTTACAACAAACGNTTACAACAAACACACGCCATCTTTCGTGTTTACATCACTAGTCACGGCCCTCTCTATACGAGAACTCAAAGTCAAGGCCTACGCATTGCAGGGAACAGTAAGCGAACGATGAATCAATGAACGATGAATCAATGAACGATGAATCAATGAACGACGAATCAACAGACCCGTTCATGAAAGACGACATGACGTTTCTCCTCCGATCCAACTACGTTTAATATGTAGGTAACGCTCACTTGTCTTCTCTTCAAGTTACTGCCAGGCGACGGAATAACAGTCAGAACTCCCGCTGCTATCCTTGTGTGAACTTCTGCTGCTGCTGACACGAATTGATCGTCAAAGTATTTCCGCTGCTCAAAGACATTTTGACGAGCTCACTACTTTCGATTATATCGCCGCTAGCTGCCTATACGCTACACACAGTTCCGAGCTATTGCCATAAATAAGCTCCACTTTGCCGAGATATCTAGACTTCTATCTCGACGAGACTTCCCGGCGCGTGCCTTCCACGATCTGGAATCCGCACGGGAAATTCAAGCCTTCGTTGGAAACGAAGGCGCCTACTCAATCTACGTGGACCAGAAGAAACGCTGAAGCCACAATCCAAAATCCTGCTTCCTGGAGAAATTCTACGCCGTGCACGATCGACGCCACTCTGCCTTACCCAGAGGGTCCCGGATCTACACCGCAAGATACCGCACTCCAGTAAAAGCAAGTTTGACGACGTACATACTACGCCTGTCACACGGTTTTAACAACCGTCAAATCATTCGTTTCAATTGCTTGTTTCTTTTCAATTGCTTGTTTAATTTCAATCGCTTGCCTAATGAATAAAAGCGCTGGTCCATTCTAATAAAGCATTCTGAGACCAAGTGGGATTTGTGGCGTTTATTTATTTAACTGAACGAAAGGGGATACTTGATTGGAGTCGCTCAGGTATCCACCCTGCGGGACGTTACATATTCATTAAATAGTTGTGCTCTTTTGTAATTTGATGTAATAGTTCTAATCTTAGGAACTTCGAAAACTATGGATTCGACACTAACATTGGTTGTTTTAAATATTTCATAGGTGTCACTCCTTTCCTATGCCCACTTCTAGGGGTGTCATTCACCCCATGTGGTCTGACCTTGGACATAATAATGCCACAAGGAATATGATTATTCATCCTAGAATCCTCAAAAACCATGCAGTTGACACCAATATTGGTTGTTTTCCATTTTCACATATTTCGCTTATTTCATGCTGCCTTAAAGGGTACAATGCCCTCTCATGTGATTTGATCAGTAATATTATGACATTTAGAAATCTCTTAAATTGCGGTGAACCTCACCGCCAGGTAACAGATTAATTATGTTTTGTTAAATGAAAGTGGGAGACGGGACCGAGATTCGTACGCGGGACCTTGAGTTTAACGCGTTCATGCGTTTACCGACAGCACTATCCCGTTTGCCTCTCGGGCCCGTCTTCCATTTTCATTTAACATAACATAATTAATCTATTACAACATTGTTGAAATATTAATTTAACACAGAAACTCTGAAAACCATGGATCCGATGCAAATAGATCCTTAGCAACTATTTTTTTGCCTGTCACTCCCTCTCTCATCCCCGTTTAAGGGCGCAAGGGATGTCTTATTACCGTGAGTACTGAATTTAGACTTCAACGTTATCAGATTGACACTATCTCAGTGACGCCGAAAACATTAGATTCGTCACTGATATATGTAAGTTACGATATTTTTCATTTATCATCCCCTTCCCTAGGGTTGTATGATGACTGATCGTGAACTTTAGTGTCATTGGCAGTTATAAGCATTTCAGCAGTCCTGAAAATCATGATGTCAACTCCAGTATCGGTCATTATTTTACTTTTATTATTATACTACTCGATTTATTTTACTATTCATCCCTTTTCACCCCTATCCAAAGGGTGTATTTTCCCTCATGGATGGTGATCGTTGACTTATGTAACATTGGAAATGTTAGTATTCGTTTCAGAGACTCAAAAATTATATATCAATCACTAATATCGGTCGTTTTCCGTATTTTTACTTGCCACCCTATTCCCTCCTCCTACCAACGGGGTGGTAGGGGTGGACTATCCTGATTGTGGACTGACGCGTTACGGGGGGGTGCTACTATTCATCCCAGTGGCTACGACAACTACTGTGTCTAAACTAGTTCGGGATTTTTTATTGTTTACACTTGCCAGTCTCTAGCTACGGGATGAAATGGGTGTATTTACAACCATGGGGAATAACTGTAGACTCAAGCAGCAGTGGATTTGGTACTAATCCCCTCAGTGGCCCTTAAAATCATGAATTCAATTATAATATCCGTCGTTTTAGAAAATGATTTCACGTCATCCCCTTCCCACCCCTCCCCAAAGGGTACTAGGATTGTCTTGCCCCTACTATGTTTTTTGCCTTATAGCCATCTGTGTTCCAAGTTTAGTTGCAATTTTTCCATTCATTTCGGACTTATTACGGACTATACATACATCCATTCTTACACTATCTATGTATGTGTAAGAATGGATAAATTGTATTACATAGACAAAATCTATTACATAGATAGAGGTAACGTATAACCTCTGTGGCATGTAACCTGGGCTGAAATAATACAAGTTCACATGTTCTGCTGCTTTTTTATCTTTAAAATCTGAATAAATATTATTATACAGATCTCAGTTAGCAATGTGCTTCGGGAAAGACAGAAGTTGGCGTTACGAAAGAATGTTACAAATAAATTCCATTCCATTAATTATCCTTACGTTTGAGATATTTATTGCTGTCAAGAGGGCACATATATTGAATTTTAATATGTCCATCGATTAACCAGTTTATTTCAGATTCTGTTTTTGGAGCAGCTTGTAGTAAATATTCGTGTAGGTAATAGTTACTAATATAAAATTTGTGTTTTCATAGGTCAAAAGTCAAAATTGAGTCCACTTATACTTAAAATGTTTTGTTCTATTTCTTATTACAACTTCAGGTATTTGCATAAAAACAGTAATATTTAAGTAAACATATGTCTAATATCCTAACCTAAAATAAGTTGTCTCCAAACTACCTGTGGGGCACATATAGACCCTTTTTAGGAGGCACACACGGACCAGAATTTATTTTTGTTCTATTATTAATTCAAGAGCGCGGTTGTGGACACTGTGTAAGCTTTTGGAGGAATCAAAAATTAACAAGTTAAGAACACTGAAAGTCAAAAATTGAGTGCTTTAACAATTATACATAAATACACTAGTAATTAATTTCGAAGTTACCCATATCATTTCTATTACTAAAATAAAAAATAGAAAATAACAGTTGTCCTCGTGTCCTTCTAACCTTCACGTGAAAAATCAAATGAACATTAATGTGTTCACAACGTCTTTTAAGTCTTGAGTAGATTTTATTTCACGCCGTCCTTCTCGAAGTCATAGATTTTGCATACAAACACATTGCTAACATTCAGTCGCGCACACACGCGCATACGTAGATTCCACGCGCGCTCACACCCAGCGTGTGATGAAAGTATCTCTCGCGGCAAGACATTACACATGTACTATGTCGAAAAAACAACAAAGATTGTACCTCGATCATCAATGTCACATTTTAAGTTCATAAAATGGGAGAGATGTGTCTTCATTACTATGTTGCCCGAGTTGAAAGAGGATTAATCGCAAGGTTGGAGCTTGTTTTCTACGATCTGGCGACTTGTTTAAGTTATACTTGTCCCTTCTTCGATTGTTGGATATTTCGTTCACCGCGAAAGGTGTTTGGTACTGTGATCGCGTAAGTTATATCAAAGTTCGAAGAACACGATATTCGTCATTAACTAACTAAACCCGTGCAAATAATCCCAAGGGAATTGAATGAAACTAAAATTATGTACGATAAGATGAACGTGTACTTATATTTAGCAAGACTATTTTATTTACGTGAAGAATATGTTTTTGTTTCACTATGCAATCAAGAGATTTATAATATAATTAAATCTTTGAAAATAAAAAAATCTGTAGGTATCGACCAATTTTTTCTGATGAATTTTGAACGTTCTTGGTCCAGCTACAGTACACGCTTTGGTCTACATTATTAATATTAGTTTTGTGACAGGCCAATTCCCAAGAAAGTTTAAGGAAAGCATCCGAGTTCCGATTAAAAAAACTGGAGGGTATTTATAACAGCTTCAATAATAACGAAAAAATACCAAAGCATTTGATTTTGTTGAGCATACCATTTCACTAAGCAAACCACAGTTAGTAGGCATAAGAGCCATGACATTACTGTGGTTTAGACCTTACCTTAAGGAACGATAACAAAAAGGGAAAATAGGTCGTTTTAGTGACATTAAAATTGTCAACTTTGGTGTACCATAAGGGTCAGTTCTTTCTTTCATTATTTTTATTAATGACCTGTTGAATTTTTATTAATAACCTTTTCTGGGAGCATTAGTGCGTGTTCCGTTCCGATACGCATGAAGTAATTGAGTAACCATTTGGAGTGAAATGAACAATTTATGGAAATGGTTAACTCAAAATAGAATAGTAGTTCATGCTGCAAGAAGAAAATTAATTAATTTCGACCCACGAGGAGTTTCTTTTGATTTTGAATTAAATTTCAAATAAAAAATGAATGCCGTCAGGATGATTCATCTTGCACATATGCAAAATAGACCCGGTGGACCATTTCAACTGCGTAGGTATTGACCTCAAGTATCTAGACGAAAAATTGTTCTATTATCTCAGAAATATTTTTAGTGAGGATCTACTATGTACTGTCTTCTGTGCTCTAATTCATTCGAGAATTATTTATGGTATTGAGAATAAGGGAGGAGCGGACAAAGGAACGATTCAGCCATTAACTGTAAATCAAAATCATCTCCTAAGGAATATAATTTTTAAAAAAATGAAATTTTAATTTTTAATGTAAAAGCATATCATATCTACGTTCAACTAATTACTCGCCTGTTTATTTATAAAGTACTTAAAGTTTTTTTTCAATCAAAGTGGAAGTTACGGCACTGATAATATATAACAGAACAAAAGGTGAAACTCTAGGATTGTTTGTCAGACCTAAAGTAATTAAAACAATTCTCAGAAAAAGTTCTCCGAAACACGACACAAATTCCTAGGAAAGTTCCTATAGCTTCAATCATCAATTGAAAGGACGTCTGCAGTTCACGCCAATTGATTTAAGTTTAGAAACTATCCTAGGGATTTGTGTCGTGTTTCTGTGAAGGACTTCTCGTGCAGAGAAGACGTATATACATCGCCCCATGACTCAAGACCTTGTCCCAATCTTCCTGCTCAAAAACCTGGCATCGCCCTTCATGACAAACCTGATGTTATAGTAAAATTGATTAGTTTTGAATTTTCATTTCTTCTTCTTCTTTCGACATTCATTAAAACTTGAAAAGTGCGTCTTATCTTTGACTCTATTTCCAACATGGAGGAAAACGTCATGAAAGTTGTTTCGATCCGCTCTGTGGGGCGAATTTTTTAAAATTTACTTGTTTTTGTTTGATTTCCATTCGAATTTGATTAACGTGACGTGTATAATTAACGCAAAATTTCAATAGCATTCTTTTTTAAAATTTTTAAATTTCTTTTTAATTTGATTTTGGTTTTTCGAGTATTTAGGGGGAGTAGGTGCCCCTCCCTTCACCCTCTTGGGCAACGTCCTTGTTCTTCATCAAATGATTATTTTATATTCAAGTCGATTAATTCTCAAACATTTTATCAGGAAACATGAATATCGCATAAACATATATGTAATATGATAATAAATGTGTCGTTCAAATATTTATTTCCCTCAGGTTCAAAACAAGACGTCCGATATGATCATTACTGACTCAACTTCGGGCATGTCATGCGCATAACTTTGGTCATTTGTTTCACTTCAACGACGAGAACCATTTGCGAGCCACTGTTCTAGCGATGATTGCTACTCTGCCATAAAAACAAGAGATGAAAGATTACTATGCTTGTATTTTTGCATTTGCCACCATAATATATTCTTAAGTATTACCATCCATGAAATTTTTACTTTGCTTATGTTAATTTCATTTACAAAGACTTCTAAACGAATTCATTCAAAATATGGGATATTTCTTATCAAATCAGACTCCATTTGAAGCATTTAAAAATTTCCAGATACTTCAAAACGATTTACAAAGAAAAAAGTACTGTTTACTAACGCAATGTTGTGTTGACATTATTTATGTCTACAATCATAATTAAATTGAATTAATAAATCGACCTTTTTTTGTATACTATTTGCTTCTAGTATCACAACGTTTCAGCAGTATATTGCTGCTATCATCAGGCGAACGTTAGTGTGTGGATATATCAACAAATTTGTTTGTTTCACCCATATTTTATACAATTATAACATTCCTCACCATATTCTTCCTGTATTCTTTTGGAAAAACGTATATTAAACTTATAGTTTTTAATTATGTTAGTAGACGCAAAATAATGTCAATAATGATACCACAGGACAAGAAACCTATTGACATTCTTGAAACCTTTTGACATTCCATTGAATTTACGAATTTATACAAAAAATCTATCGAAATCACTACTGAAATTGCATTTTATAAAAATACTTCTGGTAATTTTTGAAGAAAGTTCCATTTCATTTATTTAAATGATGAAACAAGAACAAATTTGTGTTTTAGGAGATACTGTACAAACGCACATAGAATCATGGCTGTAATAAAGTCATGAAATTGGCGAGAATACTAAACTATTAGGTTCTGACTTGATGTGGTCAAATCTTCTATTTTGAGTTCTCATGACATGAAAAGTAACTTTTCATTTTCAAATTTTTATATTTAAGCAAATACTCTAATATTTGCGTAATTTGAGACGGAAGAAATGTTAATATGTCGTCAAAAAAGTTTAAATATCGGTTGAATATTTTTTCAATGAATCCTCCATTGCTAAGAACATGATGCAAATATAAGCCATATGGGAGAGATGGTAGAAATTCTTTATACAACATTCGTGTATATTCACGCGGATTCACCAATATCTTATCATAAACACACTAACATTATCATACCATCCACCCCATTCATCGGTATGAAATGAATTACAATTCTAATTAATCTGATGTGATGTAAAACTGGGGTACAATTCAGAGGTTAACGAGAAATCAATGATAAAATCAATAATAACGTCGATTTTTGATTTTAATATGAGTAGGCAAAATATCATATACTTAAATATTTCTATTTTAAAAAGAGGATTTAAATATTCAAGCCCCGGAGTTCTATAAAAATCTAGAAATATTTTTTTATATTACAATATTTATCCACAATACTAAATAATGATAATCCTAAGTTTTAACGTTGATACGGGTAAAAAATCTTTGTTATTTCTTCTGTATTTTTTGTTTGGGACTTTTTACGTGTTAATACATATTAAAACATTGCTTCCTGTCATTTGTGTAAAAATTACTAAATCCTACATGACAAAGCGCCAATTATTTTACCCTAATAATAATTTCCAACTGTTTCGAATTGGATAGCAAAATTTCCATTTTGCCAACAACGCAAGATACACGAATCGCTCTAATGGACCACATCATCATCAAACCATTTAAATGAACATGTCCCACACATTACATTTCATAACTGGTACATATTAACAATTCGACTTTGGTGGCGTATAAAATTTTACTGCTGTTTGACTCATTTTTTTAGATATAATTATAGCCATTTGTTGTTGTTGCTCGAGATTAATTGCACGGCAGCTGTAGTAGTGAGTTGATGAAGAACTTCACGGTGATTCCTCATGCTTTGGCATTAGGACGTTGGAATCTCCGAAGTTCCGGCTTTCCCAAACCAATAAACTTTCAGAGAGTTTCTGAACGAATAAGTAATCCCGTGGTATGCGGTGTTGATTATGTAAGGCACGTGAGGGTATGGGGTTTGGTGTACTCTTCCTCGTGTATTGCATTTCAGATTTCGGCAAGTACATGGTTCCAATGATTACTTTCTGCATTTGTACATACAAAAATACAATATTACTAGTATATATTCTGTTTATCTTTATACAATATATAAGCGGTGTTGTCCAGACTGACTGACTCATTCATCAACGCAGAGCCTAAACTGCCGAAGTTAGAAACACGAAATTTGGACAATATATGCCCTTTGTAGCGTAACCACCACCTTAGAAAAGATATTTTGAAATTTTAAAAGGGTAAAAAAGGGTGAAATTTTGGGAGATGATTCAAATTTTTGTTCTTTTTAGAGTATCTCACAGATTTATTCATATATCATCTCAGTTTTTGATTTAAAAATCGTAAATTTGAGTGTCTAGGCACAGGTCTTTTTTGATACTTCATTTTCCAAGGGATGGAAAGAGACATTACTGATTTAATATTTTTATCCTTCACGTTAACGGTTTACCATTTTATTTTCGCTATATCACATGAACTATAGGAATCACAACTTAATTTTTGTACAGTTAAAATCTAAAACAAATTCCTCATTTAAATATCAAAATAATGCTGAATTAAATACCTATAAATCTAAATTTGAGATATTTTAATATTTAATGTGAAATATTTGGTGCTTTGTCCTTAGTAACTGAAACGTTTATAATTTTCTGTACACGTTGATTCAAAACAGAAACTAGAAATTTGTACAGGAAGTTGCATCTATATTGTAAAAAATCACTGAAAAGATATTTTGCAATTGTGATTTAAATGGTTTATTTAGAGGGAAATGTGATTTTCCTAGTTCTCCATTTTCATAATGCCACAAACTAATTGATTTCTCATCTAGGTTCTTGCTTGTAAACATTGTTAATTTAAAAAACTAAATACGGGATTTTTGGTTATCCGATAATTAATTTTATAACAGATGAGAAAGTGAAAAAAAAGATTTCATGTTTGTACCATTTGTGGTTCGTGGTTTTTGCTATATCCCATAAACACATACAGTTATCAAATCCATTTTTGCACGTAAGCCTTACTTAATTAAATATTTAAAAACCAATTTATTGAATATCATAAATTTTACTTTTTAATGAGAGAAAAGCAGTGGAAATATTCCGCGTTTCGTTCTTCAAGACTGACTCACTTATAATTTTCAATCTACGTTGTTTTGTCATGATATTGAATTTGTATAGAAGTTCAAGGCAAGAAGTTTTTGAGAAACAGATTTTAACGTGTTATTTAGGATAAAATGTGTTTCTAAGAAGTTTTGATATTTTCACGATACCTCATGAACAAATTGAGCTATCAACTCTTTCTGTATGTAAGGACTGGGAAATAAAATAACTATTTACAAGAATCTTTTATATTTCCATTTTAAGAGGGCAAAATGATTGGTTTGATATTCTAAATGTCGTACACATCTATCAAAGCAGAGAGAAAAATATTGAAGATAGGGACTTGACACCGGATGTTGCTGATGTATTACAGAAACTCAATGAGGAAGGATTTCTTGAATCTTCGATTTCAAAGCGATAAATTATAGTGAAATGTGTGTTTTTTCACTAAATAAGCAATTTAAAACGACACTAAATTATAACGAATTTTCAACCACTTTACAATACAAGTTCAGGTGCGAAACCAGATGGGGTCATCTAGTTATTTGATACGAGTAAAATTTTGAGTAAAGCTATACGTAGATACTTAAATTTTATTTTATTAATTGTCGAGTTCTATAATTATATCTAACAAAGTCTCATTGTACATATAATTTGTTTTTACCGTGCTGTCATGATAACACCGTCGGGCCAATATTATGGCCTTTCTAGGGAAAGGCATTGATAAACAAGGTCATTCTGATTATGAATTCAACATGCAATGGTTAAAAAAATATTTAATTATTTACAGATTTGGTAAATCCTCTTTCCCAACAAAATCTTTGTAGGGGTTTTACAAATAAATTCCTTATCACGGTTATTTTCGGCTTCTGGGTACTATTATTGTATTGCTAGCGGTAGAGAATGGCTGTAGACACCATTTACCAAGTCATGAAATAAAGCACCAAGCGGCAAAATGACCCGTACATTGATGATAATAACCTACTCGCACCCAGTGCCGTAGGTTACTTCGCTACAAGCATTCAATAAGGCGAATCGAATTAAAAGAAAATCGATAATTTTTCTTAAACGTAAAAGATGTTAGAATAGGAAGTATCGCTTTTTTAAAATACATATATAGTTTGTCAGTATTTCATTACAATAAAATTATCTTCTAATCTGAAACACTCTTTTTAACAATAATAATACAAAAATAATTTATAATGGATGTCATATTTAATGTGGCATTATTAGCAACCAAAAAGAGATTAATTTAGTAAGTGTTTACATGTAATTTGTTTGTGACATATAATGAATTGTTTAAGAAGTCTTCGTTATCTCAAGAAAGCAGAACCTTCAACACGTATAATAAGAAATCTACAAAAAGTAATATAACGACATTCATGGTACGTTTTTCAGTTTCCGGACTCAAACAAAGAATTCTGTTCCAACTCCAGCATTGACGTTTGACGATTGTAGAGCTGAAGTAACTTTTATGTAGAAAAAGTTAAATCTCTTATAGCTTTCGAATTTTTGAAAGAGTTGAAGAAACATAGGACCGATAAAATATAATATAATACATTAAATACAATTTGCATAAAAAAGTGACTATTGACGATTATGATTTGTGATCATTTATACTCCTCTCATTTCGCTGATATTTAGTGAATGAAGTTTGTTGTTCAGTGACTGTGATTACTCTGAAGGTCACATGTATCAAAATATTGTTTGGCTTAAAGAACAGTTCCTTCTTCATACTGGAGCAAAACATTTGAACGTTCTTTTTATATAATACATTTTTCAGTCCCTGAAATAAAATGACACAATACTACTTGTTTTCTACCACAGTATTTACCATTATTCGCAGATCAAGGAACAACGGAATACGCTGAAGTACACAGCGAACAACGTAGCTCTGATAAGCAAGTAAATCTATTTATAGTTATTTAGGTTTTTGTACTGTTAGTTGAAGAGCTTACTTCCAAAATGTTTAAAATTTCCTTGACTCATAAATTATACATTGGGCGGGACAATTTCGCATTTGCAATTAATTATCTGTTCCCTAATTAATTTTATCGTTATAATTTTTTGGTTTGTTTTCTAAAATTTTCACCGGTCTCTGCTTTACAATTAACCAAAGATGCTTAATAATGAGCTTTTTTTTTGATTTTGGCATTTCAAAACATTTTTTTTTACCTTCAGCTGTCTGGCGTGGACAATGATGAGTCAGCTGAGACATAACATTTTATAGATTCTTATAAAAAGACTTCGTGTACATTTTATAATATATTTACACGATATTTCCGTCGTAATTGTTGCAAGGATTGTGGGAAGATAGACGCATACTTCTTTGCCTTTCTTCCGGTCTCTTGTGTATAGTGCATGCAATGGGATAAGATCTCACTCTTACTTTCTGATGAAACTGAAAACCGAAGAAATATGACGGACTCAAGTGTCTTTTCTAATGAATAGACTAATATTACAGGTATGTCATGCGATAGTTAAAAAATAAAGTTTTAAATTATCAATAATATCTTTTTTTCTGATTGTCTTCAATATTCTAAATGTTTTATTATATTATATGAGTCTTTTTTTATTGTCAATGAACAATTTCAGTTAATTCAATTAAATCTTCATAAGTAAAAGGAAGACAACTGATGGATTTTAAAATTCATACATTTATTTTAAAATCGGTTAACGTTTTGATGTCTAATTTGACATTCATCAAAGCTATAATATAGATATTAACGCATGAGAAACTCTTCGTACAAATTCAATTGAAGATATAATTACAGGACAGAACTGTGTCATACTTTTTTCATGGGAAGTAAAAGTTGGTTAATCATAAAATTATTCAATATCTTATAGATTCTTCTAAGTGAATTTAATCACATACTTATATTGTTTTCATTTCAATAACGTTAGATTGTATTCATGTTTTAATTTTATGGAATTTTACATTATAATCTTTCAAGATTAAAAACATTACAAAGTCAATACTAAATTCTCATGTATTTTGCGTTAAATAATAGAATAAAAGAATATACTGAAACATATCTCTAGTTTCTATAAACATAATGATTCCGAATTCCTATTACACAGTTATATGTGTTGTAGAAAGAACTCAGGACTGCAATATTTGGTAATAAACCCATGTTCGGGAATGCACCGTTTGGAAGATAAACGACTTTGAACGATGGAAAGCAATACACATCGACAGAGGGCGGTGTCTCGTGTTATGTGATGTCTTGTGTGGCATCATGTCACTTGTCATCAGAGAAAAATTCAACGAATTGAAGCGCATGTACATCACTTTTCACGTGACTTCCGTCAGCACCTTCACCAAACCTTCGGGGACAGGTAGATAGGTCGCGGTGGACCGATTCGTTGGCCACAATGATCACCCGATTTAACACCTCTGAATTTTTTCCTGCGGGGCTACACGAAGAGTATTGTTTTCGAGACCCCTGTGGAGTCACAGGACGATCTCCTTGCCCGTGTAATGGCTGCAGCGGAGGTCATTCAGGACACTCTAGGACTTTTGGACCGAGTGTATGTGAACATTGTTTGCAGGTACACTTTGTGCAAGGAAACTCGTAGTCACCACTTCGGGCATATGTTGTAGTTCACGCAGGTAGGAGTTGGTTGATGCACGTGCGTCGTACCCTTTGACTTTATTTCAAACTCGTTTATCTTCCAAACGATGCATTTCCGGACATGGCTTGTTTCCAAATTTTGCGGCCCTGAGTCGTCTCTACAACACCTATAACTGTGTAATAGGAATTCTGAATCGTCCTCTATGTATAAAATCTTAATGATGGTTCAACTCAACCTCCTTTGTCAACGAACATACAATCACTAAGACATCATGTCCAGTCTAGATAACATACCATCACTAAAACATTGTCTTTTACAACCAATATAATAGGTTTCCTTTAAAACGTAAAAGATATTATCATAATCTTTAGTAAATATGTTGCTTTCTACCTACGTGTTCATATTCTATTGTTTTATATTGATAGTTTCAGAAATTAGACATTTAATTTATTATCTAATATTTTAGCTTAATCAGATTTCATCGAATGGTCGTTATCCCTACAATGTCTGACAATCCCACTATTTTCATCTAGCAAATATTTAATTTTTCTCCCGTGTTCTTTTGCTCTTGCTCTAAGCATACGCTTTGTTTGTCCAAAGTATTGTTTATTACAATTTTTACAGTGTGTAGCATATGCAACATTACTTTGTTCTAAAGATGGAACATTTCTTTTCTACTTCTAACAAGTTCATACTTGTTAATCATACGATGAATACAGTTGATATTCACATCTTTGAGTAATTTCGTTACTTCATTGGAAATATTTTTAATATAAAGCAATACAATAAATTTGACACTTTTTCTATCAACATTATTATATATCTTCTCATTTTCTTCGATTTTACTATTGATATACCCCATTTAATATTTTTAATCCATTTTTAAATTGACATTTGGATAGTCATCCATACTAAAAAAAATTCTTAACTTGCGTGTTTTATTTAAAAACATTGTATGGGATCTGAATCAACCTTCTTTAATAAGCCATTGACAATATTTAATTTCATATAAAAAGAGTGATGAGACCTAAAATTGATTAATCTTTCAGATGAAGGTTTTCTAAACCAGTCAGTTATAACACATGTATCAAGAAACTCCATGGTTAATAATCAAAAAAAGTTATTCTCTTATCACACTCAATTTCCATAGTGAAGTTTATATTTTCACAGTAAGAGTTCCAAGAATATGTTCAATATCCCTTTCTTTTATATTAAGAACTGTATCATCTACATATCTACCATAAAATATATATTCAACTTTCTTCAGGCATTCTGTTTCTAGTTTCCTCATAGTTACACAAGATGCCACACATTGGGTCATCTGACTTCTGTCCGCAGAATTTTTCATTGAATTTAAAGTTAGAAGTATTTAAGATAACAGTTAATATTTTAATAATGTGTTCTATAGGAAATTTTACTTTGGAAACAGATCTTTCAAGATATTCAATCATGGATTCAATTATTAGATTATGAGGCATAGAAGGATACATATTAATTATGTAAAGTGAAGCCATCTTTGAATCGGAGTTGTTAAACCATTTACCTTTTCAACAAATTGAGAACTTCCATTTAATGTTAATCAATTCCTAAATTTCAAGTACCGGTTTCAAAATATGTAACATATACAATATGATAAATGTAGTTTATGTTAAATTGAGACATTATATGATGGTCCATTAATTTATAAATTAACAAGTCTTATACTCTAGTCTGGCTTATGTAACTTAATAAGTCCATTTGCAAGGTTAATATGGATATAATTTTGAATCAATTGCTTTTGTTGATATGATGTTATTATGTTTAATTTTCACCATTCCTTAACTGTTTCCTGGATCTGTTTTAAATTGTTATGTATTACCTGTATTAATCCTGTTATACAAATTTTCACTTTTTAACACATTTTCAACTTTATCTTTATATCTTTCTTTTTTCATTTACACTATGGTTTCCTTTATCAATATTTTTTTCAATTACTACATCTATTTCGCCTCAAGAACACTTTAGTTGCTTGCATATTCCTACATATTATCTCTTCATCCTTACTAAAGGTTTGTTTACTTGTAATATGGTCATAAAGTGAAATGATAGCATTTTTTCTTAGAATCATTTTTGTTCATTTTCTAGACCAACCATGTTGGTTACAATCGTATTGTTGAATACCATATTCAAAGTCTTTAATATACTCTGACACTACTTTCTTTTTATCAGTAACTTCAGTAATAAAATTGAAATTATTTCCTAATTCCAATGTTTTCAAAACATTTTGAAGAAGTGTCAAATCTGTAAGATTAATTACAAACTTATTTTTTATTGAACTCTTTATTATTCATCGAATGAGGTTTATTCATCTCTTATATTTGTATTTTTGAGGTATACTTTTTTTCCAATTCTTTAGCAATTCCATTCAATTTTATTAATTTGGTCTTGAGAAACTTATTCTTAGAATCTTCTTCTAAGCAAAAATCAATATTAACTTCAAGCATTTCCAACTCTTTAGCTAATCTATTTCTCTGAACATATGTATCGTTAATCATAATTTTAGGTATTTTAATCGTTTTTCCATATTTATTTTAAAGTAAGCTTTTTTATTTTTACCTTTTTTGAAATTTAATAAGTTTCTTGATCCATTTTGGATAGATTTAGGTATAACATTATTCTTTTTGCAATCGGTTAAGAATCTAATCTTAAAGTCAACCTTAGTTTATCGAATTCTCACAAAGCTAAATTCTTTAGATAATCCTTTTATCGTATATTCGACGTGTTAACGAATGAGTTAGTTTCCGGAATCCAGCTGTATTATCTTGGTCAAAAGTGTGATATAATATTCATTCTATATCGACAAAGAGTAAATATACAGCACATATCTATTTTGCGCGTCTCATTGAAAAATTTATATAGAATATTCATAGATCTTGTTACTTAATAAAGAAATAAATGTCGAGAAAAGTTTGCGAGAAAAATACCTCCCCCCTTGAGTTTCTCTTGAGCGATAAAATCATCAGACTCAACATGAGAACTCATGTATAATGAATTAACGAACATAATGGAAACTTTCCATCCTGCATTCACGTCGTGAGATTTCCATGAGCATACATGAAAAGTATTCGCTTCCGAGTTAGATTTAAGTTCTTTATCTTTAAACAAACGATCTGGTAATTCCACAACCTTTACATAAGATGTTACATCTTGTGTAAACACTCTTCTTGTTGTTTTAACACTTGCTACTGAATTAAACTCTGCGTTTAATCGGATACTTTGAAAACCACTTTTCTCATGACTCAATTTGGTGAGTCTTCTTGGTCTTACCTTAGATCATTGGTAATGATAATACTGAAATTACACAAAGACCACAATCGCTTTGAAGGAGTAAATGAGAAGAGAAGGATTAGATTTTTGTTTCTTTCGAAAGTATGTTTTTAATATTTTCAGAACACTCAGTTTAAAACTATTTTTCATAACTATATATTTAATTATCATGAAAAGAAATAATGTGTATATGTTTTATAAATTTTGACCTCGATATTCGGAGTAATAAGTCATCGGTTATTGCTAAGCACTTATGTGTCAGGTAAGTCATCGTTTTCAATTCACTTTAGTATACTTATTGTGTCAAACTTCGCACCTCCACCCCCGTACACGTGGATCCTGTTTCCATGTTTTATTACCAGCCACTCTTCCTCTACCTATGTGTGAACGTTTTTGCCAAAATAGTTGATAATAATTGTAGATTAACGCTAATAATTAATTATATATAATAACATCATTCTTTGACATTTTCGTATTTTTAGTCATTTTAGACAGTTGAAAATATTTCATTGGACAATTGAAAAGTTATTACGGTAAAAGCGGGCATTCTGGTAACGCCACACTACACTATTATGAACAATACAATTGTAAAGGGAGTTTCTTTCATTTTTCTAGGTTACCTTCCAAGGGCGTCATTTCTAATTTTCTTTGTGTGTTTGTTGGGGAGGGGCGGAGCAAGCACGAAACGCAATAGTATTTACTACATTTTGTGATTGCCCGGTATGTTCAGATAACATAAATGCAATTGAATAATTAGATATTTATTAAGTTCTCTCATCTACTCAATTGAAATTTAATATATTTTGCACATAATATTTGTTACCGTCAGGATTATATCAAATCAGTAAATATTCTGAAGAACAAACAATTTACTTTCCGTGTGAGATAATGATCGATTTAGCTGAGTGTATACTATGATGCTGCTACAGGTTCATAGGTCTTCACAACAGAAATAGACGATATGTCTCTCATTATAAAATATGTCCACGATTTCACTAAAATTATAAAAGAAATTTAATGTTTACCGTGTTCTCATGTTATGTATGACAGAATGAATTCTATTAAAATTATTTACCATGTTGGTTACAAGTCTGCTATTTCTACATTAATTATTATAGATACCTTATTCCAGCAGACAGAACTCTTTATTACTTGTCCCAAAACTATGTTTTGTTTGTTAGTAAATCCTGTGTATTTGGATGAACCTGCTGTTGAGAATTTTGTGTAGTTCACACGTTGGTCAAGACAATGGAATTGCAATCAAGTACTCTGTAAGGACAGAAATGAGAATGTTTTCAATACTAATTTTTGAGTGCTGGATGTACGTTGAGACTGATAGAAAAAGATTTTCAAAATTTGTTTTATTAGTATATCATGGAAATAGGCATCGATATATGACAAGGTAAATCTATAAAGAAGATGAGTCAAGAAGAGGAAAGAGTATGAAGAAACAACTTCGGAAATAAAGAAATACGGAAATGATTAAAAGAGAGCCTCGTAATGGCATTCATGTTAAAGACGAGGAAATTCCTGTGTATCGGAAATAAATAAATAAATTGAAAAAATTTTGGGAGGGGAGGGGCCACACTGCTCCCAACCCATTGCTCCCCCACCACACACATACACAGACACCCAAATGACGCCATGTTTCCTTTATTCCAATCCTCTTGTCCCAATGTAATATGATTCGAGCGAAGCTGATGAGGTTGTCGTGTAGACCTGCGTTGTCCAACAGGTGAGCTGCGAGTTATGGTATATTTTACATCTAATGATGGTTCACAACTTTGTTATAAATCTATGCCATCAGAATAATTTAACGAGATCTGTCCGGTGAGAGAAAATAGAAAATTGTGTTCAGAATTACTCCGTCATACTTTACAATATGAAAACATTTTAATTGATGCTAAATATTAAAAATGCTTTCTAAAAATAAGGAAATATACTATTTAATTTTTCGGCGTGAAATAATAGAAATTTGTTGTAAAAATCAAAGTATCGGTTTTAAATAAATAATTAAATTAATATGACCCATTTGTTTAATTAGTTTTTGCCAAACCTGTCCCTTGCAGGTCCAATTGATAGAAAGTGTATAGAAAATGGCTAAGGAAAGTTGGACAGCGCTTGTGTAGAGGAGTATGACGTGCAGTACCATCTCAACCATGACGCTCTCGCTTCGTACCTCTTAAGTCTCATGTTTCAGCGGCAGCTCCGTAGACACTTCTCACGGGAGTTCGACCATTTGCATAAGAACCTCCGGCGTCTGGCGACACGCGAGTCTTCGCTCCAGGATACAAACTCAAATTCCCCCTCGCTTCCCAGACATAGTCATAGCGCATGCGCCAAAACTAATAATGTTTACGTGTCGCTGCCGCAAAGCTGTTCTTTCGTCAGCGAGGAAATTGGAAGGCACGCACTCGTGTTTGGAGACAGGAAAATAACATTTTGAGAACCGTAAAATTAAGAAGCAATGTTACTAAAGTACACAAGAGTAAATATATACATACCAGGAAGTAATAATCAAAATGGTTTAAATATAGGGAATTACGCCAATAAACTATGGTGTTATTTAAAATATGAATAAGTCAGCGTTCCGTTTGAATAATATGAAACCTCTGATTTAAATAAATTATCTTTTGACTTGTTAATAGGTTTGAGACATTAGGAAAATGCGCACATATTATTGACACAGTTATCAATTCTATTGATCTCGGTCACATGGTTTATATCTATTTTTTATTACTCGTCATTTTGTGATAACAATGATATAGAATTAAAATAATATTATTTACGGTGAAAAAAATCCAAAAAAACAACAACAACAACAAACAAACAAAACAACAACAACAACAACTTTACATTGATTCCGTTATTTCGGCAACTTTTCTGTTCGTCAAAACGTTATCTTCATCTACCACTACGACTACTTTTTTTTTCTTCTCTAGCTGTCTTGGTGTTTGTGTCTCACACACGAACGGAATTAGAAGGATAATGATCATGAAACAATTATGAGGGGAGGAGAATAACATAACCGCATAATTTTTATGACTTTTACCAGAGTTTCTTCAGACTTAGGTCTTTATTTCATTTTGAAGTTGTACTAATTACCTGGCAAAAATCTTTTCCGCATACTATTTCCGATTTTTGGCTATCAGTTAATCATAACACAAGATGTAATACCACGGAGAAAAAGTAATGATAAATCAAAATGTACTCTTTCCCGTATTAACTTATTTGGGTTAATAATCCCTCCAAAAAATAAAAATAAAATGCCCTTACTAGACTAAGGAATATCAGGAATAACTCGTCTAAACCTGTTATTTTCAAAGAAGATATATTGATTAGACAAATTAAGAGGGTTGACATAAAATATTTCCAGTTTAACAATTATTGCCGGTTGAACATTTCTTACTAACATTTAATACTAATATATCGCGGCATGTAGTAGATTCAGTTCTCAATGAATTCCCCGTCAATTTATGAAACGTGTTAAGAGACGAGAAACCAATGGAAGAAATGGGTTCGCGGCTAAAAGAGGTCACAAATTCAACGAGTTCAAATATACTTTTCGTATTAAGCCACAGCATTTGGTTGTGTATATTCCATAGCACTTGATATCAGAATCATAAATCTATCGTATTTTTTTTTATTGAATTTTTAATTCTCTTTACTGGGACAGAAACCGATATAATAATTAAATGACATTCTTCTACAGATGTTAATATTTAGTAATGGGTTGGATACTTGCTTTCATCTGGAGAGTAAAATCTCGAAATCCGTACGCAGTATTAATATTGCTAATTAATCCCTACATAATATAGAAAAATTAAATATATTTTATCCCAGTAAAATATTTCATTCTAGGTATGTATTTTCACAAGAAGAAAACTGGTATCTAATTGTTTGTGTTTAATTACAATATGTAAAACGAATATTACTAAGAAAAACGAACGTAAATTCTCACACTTGGCAACTCTAGGTGTTGACCTTACCTAATGAAACTTTATTAAAAAAAATAATTGTTTCCTTAGTTCTCCCAATATTCACAGACTAATGAGTCACCACGTGGATATTATCAGAATATGAAAATGGTTGAGTCACATTCTCCAACACGGGTAGTATCCATTACAGTGTCCACATCAGACGGCTCGCGCCGTGCAGCGGCAGACTTTTGAAGCTCTCAATCGCAGGTGTGAGGGACTTCCGGGCCACTAGGGTTCGACTCACCGGAAACGCACCTGTGGAATCTCTCAAAAGGTGGCAGGACAAAAACTTTATTCGTTCTAAGGAGTGCAATTTAGAAATAGTGATGTGTTTGGAAAACAGGTGATAAAATCAAACGAATTTTAGGTCGAACATTTACGTAATGGTGCTTGTGTGTTCTAAAATTTATGATGATAATAATATTAAATTAATGTTTCTCTCAATAATATTTTCACTTAAAGTTAAAAGTATTGGAGAGTGTTCTGAATTTAAATATTTGCATTCAGTTACATGTACATAATTTGCTGATACATTTTGAAGTGTAAAGAAATCAATCAAATCGGGAATTTTTGTCGGATCAGTATGTGGGCTTTCCTGTAGATAAAGTTTCAAATTCTTTAATTTCTCTTAATAATTCTTTTCCTTTTTATGTTGTCAACCTTGATCCGCAATACATATTTTTCTCTTTAAAATCTCCTCCAATGACAAATCTATATCCCAGTTTTCTAAATAATTCCAGGTATTTGTGCTTTTTCAATGGGTGTCTCGAGGGGCAGTATATGCTTACAACATTAATTGGAATATTCCTTGTTCTTATACAAACGGCCGTTGCTTGTATTTCTTCACATTAATATTTTCCTACTTCATTGTGGATGATATTTTGTTTAACAATAGTAGCGTTCCCTCCACTGTCAGAATTCTGAGGATGTGTGAAATTTAATAAATGATTGTTTAATAAAATGAGTTTCTGATGTTAAATATACATCCACTTTATCAATATCAAGGACTGTCTGTAGTTCTTGCTGGTGTTGAAACAATCCGTTAGCATTCCGTGTTATAATCCTAAGAGTTCTATTCATTTCTTACTATTTATTCTTTTGGGTATAGCTCCCTTAGTACTGTATTCCATTTTCTCCAACCTCTTATTAAATGACGTAATGGCTGTCTCTTGTCTAATTAGTTTATCCAAAATATGTTGTAGGATTTTATTAATATTATTATATTGGTCCAATACTTGATTTAATACCTGATTTTCAGGACTTTTTGCTACATCTGCAAATGTTCTCTCTGTTAATTTATCTAAAGTAACTTTAGAGACATCATTAGATTCTTCTTGAACTCTAGTATCTTTATATTTTAATCCTTCTGCTCTTTGTTTATAAGTCAATTTTTTTCTTTTACCATTAAGCTTTCTATTTCTAAATATCTGTAACTCTTTAGCTACATTGCAGCCACGATAATTTGCTGGATGATCTGCACCGCAGTGTACACATTTTGCTTTAACATGATCTGGTTTCTTACAATTGCTTGTTAAATGTTTTCCTGTACACTTCACACTCCTTGGGCCTTTATTACAATATTTTTGAGTATGATCATAGGCCTGAAATCCTTTACATTGCGGTAACAGTTTTGATTTCTTAAGAGCTACAATTTCAACTTTACATCAAAAAATACTAGAAATACTGTATATTTTTTTAACATTTTCATCATCATTAAATGTCAGCTTAAACATATCGAGGTGTTCTCTTGTTTTACATTTTAATTTGTTTGCAGCATCGATTACTTTTCTTTTAAGTCATTTATTATTTTCTCTGTGTTGCAAGAAGAGTGTAACTTTTTAACCACTACCCTCATTGGCCTCGTTTGCTTGTTTTCATAGGAATGCCAATTATATCATCTATCTTGCAATAGTTTTGTAACTGTTCTATACATATCACCATCTGCAACATTTACTTTAAAGCTACCTCTATTTATCAGTTTCAATTGAAGTTTTTCTTTAGGTATCACATCACTTAGCCTGTTATAAAAAGCATCATATGTTAGAACACCATCAACAATAATTGGCGGTGGTGGTATTTCTTTACGCTTCTTTTCTTGCGTTCTAACTTCTGATATTTCATTAGACATTTCTTGTTGGGGAGAGTTACTAGATAATGAGTACATTTTCTTCTTCTTGGTTTTCCTGTTTTATTCTCACCCACTCAGTCTCTTCCGCTATTTCTTCATCAGTAAAATAGTCTGTTTTTCTTTCATATTGATTGTGATTACTTACATTATTATTCCCTTCTTCAAATATATTTACCTTTATTTCAAGGTCCTTTATTTGTTGTTGCGTTTTTGAAATGATGTCCTTTAGCTCTTTATTTTCAATAACAGTCTTCTACAGCAACTGTTCGTTATGGGTTCGTTAGTAATTCTCGTAAAATAACATTTCATCCTTTCTTATTTCTCCAATGTCATCATTCTTTTGTTCTTTCCTCATCGCTGTTTGGTTTAACGGCGGAGATCTCAATAACCTACTTCTTCTTTTAAAGGGATCTTCCAAAATCAACAGCTGGTCTCCCCCAGAATCCATGAGACCTGACTCCGATGAGTGTGGATTCTCCAGTTGTAATAACGGCGTACCACCTAGGGTATTATTTCCTTTAAATATTTTATCCATTGCTTGGGAAATTTAAGTGAAAGAAGAAGAAAGAAGAATTATAAAGAAATAACAATGATAAAATTGAAATGACTCCCCAGACTTTCGCAACATAATCACTTCGGGGTCGAAACAAGCAAGAGTGGACCAAGAAAGACCCGTCAGAAAAGAGTAAAGAAGGAGTGTGGCACAAGTAAGTGGAAAAATACCACGCTCAGCTGAGAAACCCGGGTTTGCCATGCCCGTCACCAGTTGCGATCCTCTGGAGGAGAACATTGGAAAAATGGTATGGAAGGAAAAATCCAGGAGTTATAGGCATGAGCTTTAAGTAAAAAGTAGTAATAGGTAAGAACAGCTGTCAGCTGCTCCTTTAGTGGCCTCCTACGACAGGGGGAGGTCCCATGGTGCTATTCTCCAGGCGGTCCCAACACCACACGCGAATAGATATAAGATTGGAATGGTTTTAGACAGTGCCTTGAAGATACAACAAATATAAACGTTATGTTAAAAGATCCAAAACTAGATTTTCAAATAGGGAAATTTACCACTGATATACAAAATGTAGCCTGGAAAAATACCCCTGAAATCAAGAGGAGACTAAAAGGAATAATTATCCAAAAGAAATTAGAAACCTGATAAAAGAGAATAGAAAGCTAAGAAAATGATGGCAACATACTAGACATCCATATTTTAAGACATTACTAAATAACCTCACCCAAAGACTGAGAAGAGAAATAAAAATATTAAAAGATGATTCAATGAGAGATTGTTTAAAAGAGTTGACAAATGATAGTTGCAATGACTACTCCATTTGGAAGGCCACCAGACAAATTAAAAGACCTATTATTCAAATTCCACCTATTCGAAAAGAAAATGGGAAGTTGGCGTGAAGTAATGAAGAAAAGGCTCAAATATTTAGCGAACATCTTGAATGTATTTTTCAACCTAATGAGACTGAGGTCGAAGTTTATGAATTAATCGAAGAAACCAACTGTGACGATGAAGAAATATAATTTGTTAAGTCTAATGAAGTTGAAAAGGAAATTAAAAACAAAATCAATTCAAATAAAGCTCCAGGGTTTGATCTGATAACTGGTAGAGTCCTGAGTCAATATCCGAGGAAAGCGATATTAAAACATACAAATCTAATAAATGCTTCTTTTAGATTAAAGTATGTACCACAAGTTTGGAAAATATCTGAATCAATTATGATTTTAAAACCTGGTAAAACACCACACGAGACCTCATCATACAGACCAGTTTCGTTGCTGCCTGTGCTATCGAAACGTTTTGAGAAGTTGTTGCTTAAAACACTAATGCGTATCGTAGATAAATATAAATTGATACCGGACCACCAATTTGGGTTTCGAGGCCAACACTCAACAATAGATCAAATTCATAGAATAAAAAACATTATTAAAAGAGCACTAGAAGAGAAAAATATTTGTTCTGTAAATTGTTTAGACGTCGCCCAAGTTTTGATAAAGTTTGACACGAGGGGTTAATCAAGAAAATTGGTATTATGTTTCCAAAATCAAATGTACAAATATTGAAATCATATTTAACTGAAAGATATTTTTGAATGAAACATGAAGGTGCTTATTGAGAACTGAAAGAGATCAAAGCAGGTGTACCACAAGGAAGCGTACTGGATCTACTGGTTTATCTCTTATACACTAATGATCGTCCAATATCTGAAAATAACATTCTTGCGGCCTTTTCTGATAATACAACAGTAATAATAGTTAGAAGAACGAATTTAGAATCAACGAAACAGTTGCAGTCATCTATTACTCAAATACAAAACTGGACAAAAATTTAAACTTAATGAAAATAAATCAGTGCATGTCAATTTCACAAACAGGCTTATTCAGTACATCCCAGTGTACATAAATAACAAGATAGTACCTTATGAAATGAAGCTAAATATCTTGGAATGACATTGGATGCAAGAATAAGATGGAAAGCTCACGTTAAGAAGAAAAAAGAAGAGCTAGTTATTACGTATCAGAAAATGTAGTGGTTAAAGGGAAAGGAATCATCTTTGTCTGGTTACAACAAGTTATTAGTGTATAAACAAGTGTTAATGGCGATATATATGGGATTCAAGTGGGAGTGGGGGTGTGCCAGTCAAAGTAATAAAGGTATTATACAAAGATTTCAAAATAGAGTTCTAAGGAACATTGTAAACGCTCCCTGGTATGTAAGAAATCAAGATCTTCATAGGGACATACAAATGCGATCAGTGAATGATGTCATTAAAAAAATTGCGCAAAAACACGGAGAGAGTATATATATGTGTAGCAGGATGCTACATTCCNGTATGTAAGAAATCAAGATCTTCATAGGGACATACAAATGCGATCAGTGAATGATGTCATTAAAAAAATTGCGCAAAAACACGGAGAGTATATATATGTGTAGCAGGATGCTATTGACAAACAAGTGAATGGAATAACTTTCTAGAAACTAACATATGAACGCATATACTTTCATATTCCTCCCTATTCAGAATTCTTTCTAGAAGCAAACAATGGAGAGACTATTAACAATATCTCTAAGTGACGTATAACCAATGTCAACAGAAACTCAAAAACAAATGACTAAAATCAGTGATCCAACCAATTCCAAAATACACGGTAACCAAGGGCAACATAATTTGTTTATTCAAGACAAGTCTCACTCTGAGACGATCTGCGCTAGTGAACACTTCGTGTCGCTCACTCCGTCACTCAGAACAAGCCTTGTCGCTCATAGCTACAAGTGTCAACACTTGATCGCGCTTCAGTTCAAGTGCTTTATCAATGATCTGCTTTTCAACCACATAAGCTAATTGACATTTTACCGCGCTTCAGTACAAATGCTTCATTAATAATCTGCTTTTCAATTAAAAAGTTTAGTTAACATTTATCGCACTTTCTGGCAAGTGATAATTAGCATTCTACATCGTGTAACTTATAACCACGTCATTAACTTCAGTGCTCAAGAAACTTTACATTCGACTCTGTAATGGAACAAAGTGTATTCAAGAAATGATTTGTAATTTTCCAGTGTCTCTTGTTTTCTGACCCCAACAAACTGTGTATTGTAAACTACAACCGTGGAATCCTAAGTAACTAGTGAGTACTTTAAAAACTGATTCAATCTATCATCTCAGGAATTGTCAAAGCATTCATTTAAAACATTTATTAAACTTACAACAAGAGACAAACTGACTTACTGACAAATTATATGTATTCTATATGTTTTGTATTATTTTTGCAAATGACTCATTCTATGTGATTAAATTGTCACTGCCTGTTAACATTGAACATACGCGTAAATTATTCTTGTAGCATTGCGTATCAGTTCAACTTCCTTTTATTACTATAATTTATTTATTTTGTAGGGGAATCTATAATACGAACACGCATCATTATTCTAAATCATAATTTAGGCACTTTAAATGTAACAAATAATCTACACACCCGACATATGTAATATAGACAAGTAAATATAGAAGCAATTCAGCTCCTAGACACTTTTGGAGAAACCCGTAGACTTAAAAGAAAGAAACCATATGAACTGTGCTGAGGTTTTTATATTATTAGTGCAGTGTACTAAATAATGAACTAATTAAGAGCCACCAATGGGTGAAATCTTCAGTTTTTTTTAAAAATAGTAAGTTAAATTAAAATTACTCATTAGTATTTTTTTGTACTAGATTGTAATTGTATAAGTGCTAATAAAGTACTGTTTAAAAAATGTTTCTAAGCAAATGAATCATTTGGGAAGAAAAGAGTTTTATTCACATAAATGTATTTCTGATTGTTATGGGCTAAAACTTTTCGTGATTCATTTGATATCAATATAACATTGTAATTTAAGACAAAACCTAATTAGAGAATAAACCTGATAAACGTAGGACATAAACCTGTTGATAGCACGTTGTGGCGTTCTTGACTAAATATACTTGTTAAAACCTTTTTTAAAATGTGCATTTATGGAATAAAAGTTTTAATTTAATGATGACTAATGTCTAAGTTGTCTATTCATCACTTTTGTAAGGTATATGATGATAATATGATTCAGCTGAAGCTAAACATTATAAAAGTATAAAAGTAACACCATCATGATAATCAAAGGCTGTGATAGAATAAGGGAGGAACAGTCAACATAGCGTCATGAAATCAAATATAAGAGAATGTTTGAATATAAATTTTATACAATTTCGTAGATATTTTAAAATATTTTTAAGAAGCTGGATTGTCAAATTTAGTTCGTTATACATATATTGTATTTATACCAATCTGTGTAAGATGAGTGGAATTCAGAATGAAGCGATGCAACTCCGCAATGCAAGTCCGAGGTGAACTACGAGAGAACAGACGATCAAGGAGCCATAATGACTCTGTCAGGATTAGGACTAGATTTTTTATTGATGAATATGTGCGTATTGAAAATAAACGAGAAATAAAATACAAATTAATCATACTCGAGTGCTTGTAGAAGTGTAATACGAAATAAAACATAATGTTACTCTCGATATAGTTCAATGCATTCGGTAAGTAAGTATTAGAGACAACTTGAAACAGTCCATGTGAAATAATCTCTTTATATGTAATTTTTATCTATGACATTCATTTGATATTTCTTATCGCATTAAATTTATTTCGTTATCATTGGATTGAGCAAATATGAAGATAAATATATCTGAATTTGTGAAGGAAATGGTGACAGTTTCTTTTGAGGAGAGAGGACCGAGTAGAGAGTTCACTCTTGTGAGAAGAAACCGTTTTCCTTAACATCTTATCACATTTTGGAAGATGAGGAAGTAGGCAAATGGAAGTGCCATGGACCATTGCAGAGCGCAATATGAACACCATCCAGATGAAATTCGCAAGTAATACCGGGGTATATGTCCGTTTTACCAGGAACTACTAGCGTACTACTCCTACTCCGGCAAGAAGATAGTGAAATAAATAAATTTAAATATATAGTGAACGATATGATTTTCAGCTCAGGCAATTATCTTGCTTTGATACTCCTACCATTCTGAAAGCAATGATGAGCATGTTCTCAGGTACTTTTGTACTACTATCGGAATCCTAGTTCTACCAAAATGTATGAGTATATTAGAGTGTTTGCTAAATAATCAATTTTTGAAATTTAGTCGGGGCACATTCACATGGGTGGACAATTACCTGAGCTGTAAAGACAAATCTAATAAATCATTACTTACCAAAATATATTTTTTTCACTATCGGTTTGCTGGAGTGACAGTAGCGCGCTAGTAGTTCCAAGTCAGACATACGCACCCCAGTGTCACTCACGAATTTTATCCGGATGGTGTTTATATTGCACTTTGCAATACTCCATGGCACTGTCATTCCTCTACTTTCCCATCTTCCAAACTGTGATAAGTGTTGATTGTATAAGAGCCTCTCTATTTTGCTCTTCTGCTAGGTGACACACTTGCAGGGAAGCTCCATGGTTGACGTAGTTCCGGGCGAGACGTCGATCCAGACGCGTGTAACTTCGCCACGTGAACCACAACGCGAGGTCTTCGGACGTCGACAGCCGTGGGAGCCGCAAAAAAGGAGCAGACCTCGAAATCAAGCAAAACACGGTGGCGGTATTCCAGACCTGTAATTATAAAATTATTACAACGAAAAATTATGCTAACAACTAAGGAGGGGCGATTACTAATTACTCCAGAGAACTTTTAGCAAGTGAAAATTAAGTCGAAAGGGGATTTTTGAGTGGATCGGACGATGATGAGGAATGCATGGGATAAGAAAATAGACGAAATGAGTAACGCTCACGATAAATAGTACTTATGGTCAGTTGCTTCCAGTGCTACTGTATTTGCTGCCTGGACTACTGAGTTACGCGGGGGAACTAATGAGTTCACTTGCATGTATAGAGCGCTTTAATTGGCCGTAATACCATACAATAATACAAATAATACTCTTAGTGTCGAAATAGTTCTGAATCAGTTATTTTAATCCTTTTCTTTAATTAACCGGCGTGGAAGGAATGAAAGAGTTATGTTTTTGCAATGATATTTTTGATGTCATTTATTAATGGAAGAATTCTTGGATGGGAAATTGCGTTTAGTTTCATGCAAATCGCATTCATCTTCTCTCATTAACATGACTATCTTGATGGGGATTTCTCTTTCCATGACAAGATCTTTTGTTTCACTTTAGTGCATAAAGATGTAAATATGTGATGAGCGGGAGTTGCAAATATGAAGAAACCCTGGGGAAATCCCCTTCGAAGTCACGTTGCATTTCGCCTGGCCCCAATTCTTGATGTGTTCATGTTAAATTAGCTGCTTGGTGTCACAGGATTTAATGGTTGTGTTTCGAGTATCTGTTATGACAAATATCTCACTGCCGTGTTAAAAATTGAAAAAAGAAAAGAAAAAGAAGCAAAAAATATCCATTGTGTTTATCACAATTGTTTGATGAAATAAAAGCTCTGTTAAAAGCATCAACCATCGGCACTTCTCCTTACAAAATTCTTCCGCGTATGTCACAAGATACTTACTAGCAACTCTGAAATATTTACTACTTCTATAATACTGTGACAAAAACTCGTCCAATTCATATACTATCTAAGTCTCAGCACTGACTGTCTGAAAGTTTGCACTCAGAAAAGTATTTACACATTTCGAATTTTTCTACTTCCTTCCGTATACCATGCTATTTGGATGGAATGGACATAAAATATTACTTATTTAATTTAATAAGATCATATTTTGAGGAAAATTATATGTTTTTCAACATTGGAGGATAAAATATATTAAAAAAAAGAATGTACAATACGCTGTCCCCAAAGATCCATCTCGAGACAACACCTCGGAATGACCTGATAAATTCTCCTAAGATATTATATCCATCCACCATATTATATCAATATCTATCAGAGCGGCTGTGTAAGTACCCCCAAAGAATGTTTCAAATGACCCTACTAACTCTACCCAGTTTGAACGATTTTGTACCCAGTGACGAATTTTCATATCCTTACAGCAAAAATTTTTGAGTTATTTCACTTAAGATTAGTATGGGTTCATATGGAGAGACTTTCACTGGCTTGTGTTTTTTTTTATATTTTGGCAAAATACTGGCTTAGAATACAGAGAGATATTCAAAATACAGAGCGAAAAAACTACTAAAACGTAGCAAATGGAAATAGGAACACAATGCCGTTAAGATTTTCATAGCTTACGGGGCATTTAGAAGAAGAATTCACCAAAATCCTGGCAAAATACTGTTCTAACGGAAATGGCAGCCGCATCACGTGACTGAAGACAAGCGACTATTGTCAAACGACAATCTAAATTTATTATAAAGTTTTAAAATAATTTAACAATTGTTCTCATCCAGTAGTTAAAGTCTGTAGAATTAATTATTAATTAATAAGAACTACTTTGGTGAATAATTCCAAGTTTCGTGAATACGTAGTTGATAACTTGACTTCAGTCAACGCATAATACTTTAAATGAAATGGAAAGAAAGAAATTAGAAGCAATTGCATGTGCCGATGAAACAAGGATTTTGATAGAAGGGGGTAGTAGAAGAAAAGTAGAAAAATAAGGAAAAGCGATGCTGAAATGGTGTTCAGATTATTGCTAAAATATAGGATTAACTATACATATTTCGAAAACACATGTATTGTGGTTTGAAAATAATACGCAGAGAAGGAGAAATCCTGTAATGAAATCAATGGGTAATTCAGTTACATTGTTTAAAAGTAAAAAATATCTTGGGATGATCATTGATGAAAAATTACAATACGGGAAAAATAAGTTATTCAATGGATGAGGAAAGAATGTTATTTTATAGTTTACGAATGATTGAATTTACAAAGTACAACATCGAGAATAAAGAGCTTCTATAACAGTACAAAGGGACAATTAGGTCTATTTACAGTTACGTATCAACTATATGGGGTCATAGAATCTATTAGGAAATTATAATTACCCAACCTTTATGTTTACTGAGACTCGATGGGTGAAACATGTTTTAAGGGGATCTTCTATGAACTTATTTATATCGCAAACGAAATACCAAGGAATTTGGAAAACAGAATGAAAAATAATAGGAAATAAGCAAACTTATAGAATGGTAGAACGAAAAGAGCTAGCGTTATTGAACGCGTGGTAAATACGCTGGACAAAATGCACAAAAGGAACGAAAACTTACAAATATGTTTCAGATGTTGTTTAAAGAAAACATGGCTTCATCCAGATTCGAAGGTTTTGAAATTTTTTACTGATCACGGAAATTTTAATAAATTTTGGAGTGTACAAAAAGTGAGTAGTATGCGTGAAAAAGATGAAGAGACATGTGAACACGTATTGTGGGATTGTGTGCCATCACTGAATTTGTATTCTAAGATGTAAACTTAATGGTTGCTTGGAGAAGTTGTACACTGATGTCCTATTTCGGATGGATGTAATGGAATTACAAGGAGGGGAAGAATTAGTAGAAAATAAAACACTACTTTTCTTATTTTTGGATTATACAACGAAATTATATGTGCTGTGAAATGCTTATAGAATGGCAGGGTAATTTGTAAATTCGGAATTTTAATAAGAAAGAAGTGATGATGATGTGGAAAAAAGGAAAAAAAATCGAGAAAAGAGAAGCTATGCAATGACATGGTTAAAAACATAGTCTGTGCGATGAATGTTAATAATGTTAGTTTAGAGTTGGAGTGGGTTTAAATAATTAATAATGACAGATTATATCTCCCTTGCTTTAAATTTGTTCATACATCAAATCTATTACATATATCCTGTTGCTCTGCTAATTTTCAATTTCATTCACTCGGACAATGTAAACATCTTGATTTAACTTACCATCTCCACTACCAGTTGTTATTCATTGCTATATTTTTTGTTTAGTTTCACCCAATTTATGAGCAACCTTTCAATTGAAACTAAACAATTGGCATTGGTTTTTACGCTAAATTGTTGTGAATTCATCTTTTTCGTACAATAACCAAAATTTTTAATCCAAAAATTATTTGAGTGTTGTTTGGATGACTTTGTTGCAGTAGACAAATCCTACTCCTTAAGCAAAAATTAATTACATGCATTTTTTTTCTAAAAAAATCGAGGCCTCGTTGGATAAGTTTGAAAACTGGTATCAATATACGGTCATGATAAATTCATGAAACTGGAGATTATTTCCAAATCAGAGAGTACTGATGAGCCTTAGTAAGAGTACCTTGAAAAAATATACGCTTATGATAGTGTTTCTTTATATAGAAATTATTTAATGATTTTGAAGTAACGTCTTCAAAATAAGACAAAACCAGCCAGAGGAACACTGTATTCACGTTTCAAAATAGTGGAATGTTTTTTCTTGAATTAAGACAAGAGCAATGTAATATATGTTTTATTGGAAATGAACAATATATAGGGGTGTTCCTGCAGTTAGATATGATCTGATTTTTACTTTCGTATTCAGTTTTTTGTATTAAAAAATGAAGCTGAGAAAATAAAACAAAATACTTCCATTAAAAGTGTTTATGAAGATGCCGTTGTCTTATGTCCAGAAAAACATTCCGCTATTTTGAAATGTGAACATAGGAGTGTTCCCGACTGAATTTTGTCAGATTTTGCTGTTGTAACCAAGCAATTTCTTAAAAAGAAAAGCTATCAAAACCTTATACTGTAATTTTTCCGATGCTGATGGTATTGTTCTGTAGAATGTCTGAACTAGTAAAGGCCCTAATTGGACCAATCAGCTGATAGGCGTGTAAATGCAATCCGCTAAGCAAGTATGCAACTTGCTGATCATTCCCAATGTATGCCCTCTGTTCGGAAATACACTAATTTAACTCACCTGACATCGTCAGGAGTTTTCTATTAGTTTATTTCCAACGCTAACTCATTTTGTACAATTTGATTAATATGGTTAACAATAGTATTGATATGACAAGTAAATAGAACTGAATAAATTAATCAACTGAAATGAGAATAATACAAAAATAAAATACAAAAAGAACATTAAACAGTGCATAATAAAGAAGAAAACTACAACTCGCGCACGGCACAAACGATTTCAAAGGAAAAGGTAGTTTTGAAGTTCTCTTTTGAATGAGAAAGGCGCCGAAGAGGTCTACGTCGTCTGGCACCTCATTCCCCTCTCTCATCAAACGAGGTAAGAAGCTGTGATGATTGTAGGAGGATGGAAGAGTACGCTTACAGAGGATGTTTCGAGAACGGGTGATCCTAGGGACACAAAAGTCGACAAGTCCAAGTAGCTCAGAGCAGTCTAAGGCTCCCGTCACTAACTTATGTAGCAGCATAATGTCGCTGATTTTCCTTCTTCTTTCAAAGGATGGGAACTGCATAGTATAGTGCAGGGTGTCAATAGGTACATCCAGGTAACGAGAACCAAGTCGCAGACCAATCAGTCTGATGAGCCTGATCTGAATTTTTCACAGAGTAGCGATGTGCCCAATTTGGTACAGGCTCCACATTGCGGAGACATATTCCAGAACTGGATGAACTAAGATTTTAAAAAGCGTGACCATAGCATGGAGAGGTTTGAAGTCTTTAGATGTCCTAAACAAGAAGCCCATGATGGAATTGGATTATTGCAGATGTGTGTTATGTGCTCTCAGCGAGGTTAGATGACATGATTACACCAAGATCTCTGAACTTGCTGTCTCTTTTTAGTGACACTTCGTGGATTTACTAGTCGTAGACGTAGAAGTAGTGAACTCCCGGAGTTTTAAATGGCCTCTTCCCTCTATATTGCATAAGATGTCTTGTATGAATTTTTTATCATAAAACAAAAATATGTTTTTATAAAGAAAATAACAGGTCCATTTTTCTCCAGAAATTATATTAGTTTTTATAGCTTACATGCCCAAAATTGAGATTTAATAGCTTCCTTAGTTGTTAGCTAATGATAAGAAAGTATGTAATAAGAATAACCTTGTTTTTGTTTTGCAAAGTTTGTAAACATACTTGATGTGATAATTATCTTATTGAAAAACTATGGGGAAATTTTATGATCAAGAACAAGTTTACAATTTTAATTATGGTTTGAGTACATTTACAATTCAGTTTAGGTGTTCATAAATGAGTGAGGTGTTGTCGTAAATTTAATGATGCACAATCGGTATATTTTTATCTACATTTCTTTTCTTTTTATATTTCTTTATTATACTTTTATTATATTTCTTTTCTTTTTATATTTCTCCATTCAAAAAGCGTGTTTCAAGTGTGTGAAAACGTACATACTGTTCAGCAGCAATGGAATAGAAACTACATTGGAATCAAAGATCATTCGTTTTCTTTCCTCACACTTCTGTCTAAAATTCTAAATTATAGCTCATATTACTTTTCGTTGCAAATTAAAAAGAAATGTTTTCATGAATTAATTTCCTTAATTTTTGTATTTTTCAAAGTTACTCTCAGGAATCAATGCAAATTTTATTCGATTTTAGCAGCAAAATTTTAATGAGTCAAAACATACCCTAATGAGTTTTGAATTTATACTTATTTATAGAGTTTTGAGTTTATTTAAATTTATATATACAACTTCGTTATTTTCTTAGTACTCTTTACTCAGAACTAAATGACGAAGTAGTATGATCAGTTATATAATTCTAGGAGATAATTATCACGGAGTATTTTTTTATTGAAAATATGCTTCATTTTCCTTTTCATTTTAAACACACCGGTTCAAATTTCAGGAAACAAATCGTTCAAGATTGATTGCTTTCAAGACACTTCAAGTCATCAATTTTCATTCATCGACTTTTTATTCATTAAAAATGTTTAAATTTTATTTTATCAATTTGTGTATTTACGAAACAACAATTGTAGAAGATTTTGAGTGATGAAAATGAAATTTTGGCGAAAATACAAAACAGTACTCTTTTTAGTAGTGTCCAGAGTAACTATCAGAAAATAGGGAAATTCTTTTTTCATAGTTCAAAGGTACACTGTGAACATCTCAAGTACCGGGTGATCATCCAAGGGAAGAGGAGTTAGTTATCGAAAAAGTCATGGAAGGTACATTCCTAAACTGTAGATCCAGTAGCAGCCGAGTCATGCCGCCTGTGAGTAACTTAATCCCGAGTTAAATAAAACTGTTTATAATGCCCAGATCACCAGTGTCTGCTTCTCGTGCGGGTGCTTCTCAGAATTCCCGGCCTCGCACTCAACGCTCTCTCCTTATATAACCCTTCCCCCCTGTCCCTGCGCGTCAATCATTCCTCCATTAAGATGGTAGTCCTCTTCGTTAACTCCTAAACCCAAAGAATTAAAAAAAAAGTAAGTGACCGAAAGAGAAAATCCCGTTCTCTATCTCTCTCGCGCAGTATTTTGCTTTAATATTCATGAAGCTCACGCGCGCACGCGGGTGAACATGGACCTTTTAAAAGGAGTCTCAAAGATTCGAAAAACTTGCACGTATTATTATTCTAATGATGTGTTCGCCACTTGGGGCGCTCTCGAGCGTAGAATGAACGAAAGATATTCGTCTCTCTTTGGCGAAGAGACGTGAACGTTTTGATCCTGGGGTAGGGGTGGAGGGAGGGAGTGAGAATCGGTGTGAGATTGAGGGGCTGAGAGGAGGGACTCGTTAGAGTAAGCCGCGCCTTTGCACACGACCATCGCTGCCGACATCTGTGCTCGCCCTTGCATATCTTCGGTTCCTCGTGGCTTAGACAGCTCTCAGTTAAGTTAGTCGAACGAACTATTATTAATTTACTTCATTTTCACACTCTATGTAATTTTCAATGTACTCAAAGATCTCAAAAGTCGTGAAAAGAACCTTATGTACTAGTAATGGAGGAGTTTTTCTTCATTTCTAAGTTTTCTTACATAACAAGTCAAAAAAAATTAACCCTTTTGTTCATTGGGATAAAATAAGTATCAAATGATTGGTAGTTTTTCAGCTGAAGAGTCACTTAAATTATTATTTTTAAATAGAGTTAGATATATTTTTCCCAGCACATTCAAAGTTCGTAATGACAAAACATGTACTGAATCCACACAACTAACATAAAATGTTTTTGTTTGTGCTCGGTTTTAAGGAGTAATTCTGAAATTTTATGGAATTGACACTCCGTATTTACGCGATAAAATTCATGCAGAGAGTAAATAGAAAATAATAACCATTTGTCTTAAATTGTGCTTGACTCTTTTATTTTCACGCGTACGTAAACAAATGAAAATTATCTATTCATGGCACAATACATCCATAATATATCCCATTTATAACATTATACATTACTATTAGACATACATATTTATTTATGAGATAAGTGTTGACTACATGGTGACTACTCTGAAAAAGTATTCGCGCGTCCCTCGACACCGATCGGTGGCGAACAGTCATCAGTTGAAACAAGATATTTTGCCTCTGACTGGTAATCACTTATTCTTCAGGTCATTGATTTCCAATTACTCGTACGTATAAGGAAATTATAATGAACGTCCGAAAAGTAAATCCAGATCTCTTCAGATCTCTTTACGATAATGGTGTGCATGTGATTGATGTTTGTTTATCCTACGTTGAAATAAAATTCTCTACACGCGTGTTCATTTTCCATCGAGGAATGAAAGGAAAGGTTGGTCTACAGCCGTATTCTTTGGATATTTATATTTTTTTTTTCAGAAAGGTAGTTGAAGGATTTATTTTTTTTGAATTCTGTACTGAAATTTCTTTTTGAACTAAACATATCTAGGAACACATTTTAACTTTGAAAAAAACTTACAATTCTCTTATTTCTTTGCCAATTATTACTTTACATGAATTCGCTGGTTCGTATTTTGTTAGTAGAGCTAATTTTCATTCAATGTGATGAGTTGTTACTACGTTACATGAAAAGTAGTCGTGTCAAATTCAAATGAATATTGCTTATTTCGTAATGTTTCAGCCTTGAAAATATTGTGTCCGGTAATTTCAATATCTTTTTAATAATAAGATAAAAGTTCGTCGATTTATGTCGGTGGTATAGGGATCAAAGTCTCATATATGTACGTGCGAGGTCCGAGTTCGATTCCCCGCCGAGAAAGTTATATTTTCATTTATTTTTGTCAACATGATCTGCCTCATTATACTTTCCTCGTGTGTTTAACGTTTTTATCGTTACTATTAAATGACCTTTTTTTAAATTAAAGAACAAATTTTAAGTCAACTGTCTCGAAAAACACCAGTTCAATCAGCTTGGTGTGCTGTTGATGGTGAATCTGACTTATATAACTAATATATATGTTGTGATGTAATGTAACATATATATTAATACAAAAAAAGGTCTCCGCTGTCGCGGGGAATCGAATCCCGGACCTTATTTGTATGAAGCACGCATGTTTCCTCTGGACCATCAGACTCAGTGTAATGATAAGATATTTAATTTATTAAGCACGCTAATAATACACGTGTTAAAATTGTTCCGCAAAGAAAAAAGACCAAGTTATATGTCATTTTTATCCCAAAATACATCTAATTTGTGAATTTCATTAAAATCGTTAGAACCGTTCTCGATAACATTTTTGACAAATACAGAGGTATATAGGTACATACAATTATTGCTCGCTTAATACTATATGATTTGTAATATGGACAAGGATAACTGGACATTGAACGCATAAGACCTTGCCCAAGTGTGAAACTTCTTCATTCTATAAAGCACACTATATATTAGGAAATGTTTAAGTATTCATTATGTTGGTTCTCTGTTGATAGACTATGGTGGATAACTCTTTTGAAAATAGATTTTTTCCCCCTTGGGGCTTTAGGTCTCGACAACGTCAAGGTCATTAGAGCCCTTTTGAAAATAGATAAGAACTCAAAATTTTGAGATGAAATTGCTTTTGTATTATACGAGCTCATTGAGGAACTTTCTTTGAATTACCAATTTTAAAGGGGTGAAGAAGAAAATTATGTATTTTAAATTTGTTGCTATAGGCCTACATACGGACTATTTGAAATATCATCTCCTCTCATGTATGTAAACATGATATTTTTGTCTTCACTATATTATTATGATGAGTTAATAAGGGTGCTTTGCTATGACTGACTTTTGAAATTGCATTTGTATGTTTGACCTACACCAGGAAGGTGGTAGTGAATTTTTGAGGTTATGGCCGGAGGTTAGTGATGATGATGTTCCATATCATACAAGTATGCAGTTTTGCATAATAGATGATTTGGGTATGTGGTAGTAACAGTTTTTAGAGTTAGATAGGGAGTTAATATTGATATAATATGTTACAATGTTCAAAGTGTACTATAAATAATGGAAAAAAATGTGTATGTTCTTTGTAGCCCTGATGAAGGCAAAAAAAATTGCCGAAACGTTGGCGTTGTAAAAGTAAGATTCGTTTTTATTGTTGACGAATCCTCGAAGAAACTTCTGTTAATAAAAAATGTAATGTACGAAGCATTTAGGGGTATTCGCAATACTGGGATGCAAGTACCAGTTAGTCTTAAGTTAAAAGACTCCAGTTCANAGGGGTATTCGCAATACTGGGATGCAAGTACCAGTTAGTCTTAAGTTAAAAGACTCCAGTTTAAGTACCATATATATGTTTGTTCTCCTCCCGTGTGTTAAAATACAAATTGGTTTTGTTATATTTTTTTTTTAATCCCAAGGATTAATTTTCTTCTCATAGTCACTCCATTGCCAATGTACAGACTCTCGTAAAATCAAACTACTTTTACGATTACGATTACGATTACTCTCCTGTCTCAGCACGTCTTGGTGTAACATATTGAACAATATCTTACCTTTTTTTTTTTTGCTTATATTCACCGCCCTATTTCATTTTCGTATATTTGACAATCAAGCATAATGTGTTCTGCCGATTCTCTACCACACATGGACTCAGTTTTATCAATCTTTTCTATGCGTTTCAAGTATATCATAAAATGTTCTTCTTCTAAAAGTCCAATAATGTTGCGTTAGGATGAAACCACTTCATCAACCTTCTCCCAAATGTCACTTCCATTACGTAGTTCCTATATTGTTTCAACATCGTATTAGTTCATGTGTCAATGCTTTCTTTCCTCTTCCTTCCTCATAATTCTTCATCCCTCTCTCATTTACTAGTATATTCCCCTCTTGTCGCTTCTTTATATTTGTAATGTTTACACATATACATCTAATAATCCAGACTCAAATCCGCATCCTCAGAGGCATGCGCCACCAGGTGTGTGCAAGTTCACGCTCTCTTTCACGGTGTTAATGCCCCACGTGTTTCGTAGGTTGGACGACACTCCGCTCCGGTGCTGCTTGCAAACGTGACCGGCACATTGCCTCTTACTGACAGCACACGCGGCCAACCACCTGCTTGTGGTCAAGGCACACCGATGCCGACACTCAGGTGGACTAAGTGAAGGCACGATCGCTCTTCGTAGATGTCTGACTTGCATTTCTCTCTATCGGAGAGGAAGGTCGACGTCAAAGCGGATTACATTTCTTTCTAGTGTGTACTGGTCACCTACGATTTGTTGTCACTTGATACAACACAGAAATATCATTAAGAAAATCCGTTGTAAAATGTTGTTAGAGATGGTTCTGGAATCCTGGATGGTT
>NNCF01126385.1:727397-805808 GCA_002313205.1 Laupala kohalensis | reverse complement strand
ATATATATATATATATATATATATATATATATATATATATATATATATATATATATATAGAGAGAGAGAGAGAGAGAGAGAGAGAGTTCTATTGCTTTATTAATAGTACCTTATACCCCTATTACTACAGGTACGATGTCTGTTTTTGTTTTCCACATTTCTATTTTTAAGTCTTTTTATTTTTTCAGCTTCTTTTTTGTGAGATGTTCTTATCTTTGGACACAGCAATATCTATTAATCGACAAGTTTTGTCTCTATTGTTCTGCACTATGATATGAGGTTTGTTAGCAGCTACTGTTCTATCAGTTACTACTTGCTAGTTCTAAATGCTAGTTATGTCTTCGGTCGTAACTGGTTGTGGGTTATGTTTACTGATTATATTTTCTTTCAAAATGTGTTTCCTATAATATCTTGTTTTGAGGAACTGGTCCTGTGCTGCTACCAGGAGGTTCTCCGTTTCTCCCTTGAGATGACCTGCTGTCAACCAGTTATATGGCTATCGATTTGTCTTCCATCTTGCGTAATGATTGTCCATGCATAGGTTTCTCCATTTGTTAAAAATTGTGTTTTTGATTTTCTCCCTCAAATTTGTCACACTTCTTTAAAAGTGTGAGATAAGGGTCATTGGTACTTTGTGAGATATAATTGTGTAGGTTTTCAATAACTATTTTGTATGTGGTTCTATATGTATTAAACCCCGAGCTCCTTTCTTTCTTGGCACGTACAGTCTATCGATATCAGTCTTTGGGTGATGTTGTCCATGTAGAGTTAGCAATTTTCTAGTTTTCCTTTCAATTAGTATCAATTCCTCTAGTCGCCAATTTATTACTCAGAAGATGTATTGCAGAACTGGTGCTGCATAAGAATTAATTGCTGTGAATTTTTCTAGTTCTTCTAAATTTTTCTGTTTTCAGTCTGTTTTTCACTTGATTATGATCAATGCCATCACTTTCTTCTATTCCCAAATATTTGTATGAGTATCCTGATTCTAATTGTTTGTAGAAGTGTTGAAATCTGTTTCTGAAGTATTATACAATTTTCCACGTTTTAAGGTTACTGTTGAGCATTTATCCATTCCGAACTTCATACCAATGTCCTCACTCATTACCTTGATTGTTTTTATTTCTGTTTCCATCTCTTTCTCGGATTTTGCAAATAATTTTAAATCATCCATATACTACTGTAGGTGGTTTATTTTAATTTGTTTTGTCGAGAGTATATCCTAATTTACTTGTTTTTAGTTCTTTTATAAGAGGAATAAGGGTGTAACGTCGGCGCCAAGGCATTCTATCAATTTGTGAAATATTAATATTTCTTTGCATTTCCCAAGCCGGATGATGTTAAGAAGCTTATTGAAAGTGGCCGGTCGGCGCTAAGACGGAAGTGCGACGAACTTGGGACCCACCCTAAGCCTCTTCAGTTATTGAGGTATTGTTTGAAAGGACACCTTTCACTTTTAAGGAAGGTACAAGTGTATTCGGAGAATGCGGCCTGCGACGTTGACCCAGCTATGTCCACTGGAATATAGGAGTATCTAAAGAAAAGAAGAATTCTACGAAGTAATGAATGAAGTACGTTGCCGAATATAGAACACTCTGAAAAAGGTGCTTGCGAGCGGCTAGGTGAAGCCCATGGCGGTTCGTCTTTACGGCGCAGTCTCTGCGTTCTTAGAATTCAAAGGGGTGGACAAGAAGGATACTGGCAAGGTGTGGTGGCGAAGGCATGGTTATTTGCGGATCACGTGACTTCTGCTACTGTATATATTGGGAGGAGTGAAGATCCTCAGAGTCTCTTTACGCGGGGAAGTAGAAGACCGCCGGCACGGGAGATGTGTTCGGACTAGACTTGGTCACGGGGACCAGATGTTCGTTAGGCTGCGGCGGTAGTCTTAATGAAGTCATTACTAGTTACGAGTGTCGTAACTTGTATCAGTTAGTTGTTGGGGAAAACAACTTATAATTTTGAAGGTTCATACAACCTGAGGGTTTTTACTATTTAGTTGTCTTCAATTAAATTCATCCAAGTGTAATTAATGCTTTCCGATAGCATTACTTGTGTAATAACAGAGTATTAAATGTATTAATGATTTTGGGAGTTTGTCTCCGTTTGTAAATTCACATTACTGTTTAATTTGTATTAAATCATTATTTACTGTTATTACACGTGTGTTGATTGCCTGGGAAACTAGGCTGGTGGCAGCGACAAAAACTACCATAGGGATTGTGGTATTTATGTGGATCCCGCTTCTACCAAAAAATACTAACATCGCATCAGGACTTGAGGAGTGATGTTACAAAGGGCTATACAGAAGAGTAATGGTGATAGTACACCTCCTTGGAAGATGCTATTACGGATTTCAACATTTTTCACTATTATATTAGATCTAGTAGTAATGTTGTATTCCATTGCTCCCTATTATTTTCTTAGAATGATATTAATTTTTCATTTGCTTTTTTTTAAATTTTAAGTGATTTGATAATCCATGAATGTGGTATACTGTCACATGCTTTTTGGTAATCAATCCATGCAGTGTTTAAGTTGTTCTTTTTTGATTTACGGTCTTCTGTAATAGTATTTGATATCAACAGTTGGTCTTTGCAACCCATTGAACCCTTCACACATCCTTTTTGTTCTTTGGGCATTATTTGGTACTGCACTAGTGTCTCAATTCTACTTGCCATTATAGATTTTAAGTTCTTGTATGTGGTAGGTAGACAGGTTATTGGTCTATAGTTCTTGGGATCTTTGGTATTTTTTCCTTTTGAAATCAAGTAAGTCAAACCATCAGCTGCACCATTGGTGGGCAGGTTTTAGATTTTTCTATTATTTCGTTATAAAACTTGGCCGAATAGTGGTGTGCGGATGTTAAATATTTCAACCAGTAGTTACTGATTTTGTCAATGCCCGGTGATTTCCAGTTTGACAGTTTACCTGTGCTATTTCTTATTTCTTGTTCAGTAATTGGTGGCAACTCCATGGTTTCAGGAATTTCCCTTTCCATTTTCTCTTGTTGTTTCACAATCCATTCAGCATATTTATTATATGTATCCTCCCTCTCCCAGATTCCATTCCAGTATTCTCTCATTTCATCATTTGCAGGGTATTCTTCTAGTCCGCTACTGTTCTTTTCATTTAGTTTGTTGCAGAACTTTCCTTGATTTTCTTGGAATAATTTGTTGAATTTTGTTCATTTTGTTTGTTGAATTTTTACGATTTTCATTTCTATGGATTCTTGTACTTGTAGCAGTGATCTTTTGCTTTAGTTGTTTGATTAGTGTTTCTTCATCAATTTCCAGATTGATATTATATTTTTGCTTTATTTGAGTTACTTTCCACCTGTTTTTCTTGAGATTTTCTGGGTTTTCTGAGAGGAGGGACCATTCTTTCCGTAACCTCATAACTTTCTGTTGTAATCTATGTTTCCACACTGGTGGTACCAACTTATTATGATTTATCTTATGATTTCTGGGCTTTTATTGTGTTATTCTATCTGTGACCACTTTAGCTGTTGCATACATTATTTCATTTAATTCTGTTATGTTGCCTGGTTCAGCGTTCTGCATTATATTATGCATTGATTGATTAGCTTCTCTAACTGCTTGTTCTTCCTTCTTATTATATGACAATCTATTGAGCGTATCCCTTTCTTTCATTGGAATTTACTTAACTATGTACAATACTTGTTCTATGTTCTCTTCTATTTCATTTTCTTCTTCTTTATTTTCTTTTGGTTTGGCTGGTGGACTTTCTGGATTGTCAATTGAAGTTTCTGCATTGTCTCTTGATTAACATTCTCATTGGTTCTGTTTTCGATTGTTTTATCTATACTTCTCTTGATATCTTTTATTTCAACTGCTGTCACTTTATTATTTTTAAAAACATATTTTCTTTGATTTGCCAACTTATACTTGGTCTGCTTTGAGTGTTTCGAGATCTCTAGAGCTCAAAAACACTTGCTTGATTGGTTACCCCACCTCTTTTCAGGAAAAAGAAGCACCAAAGGATTTCTTTCATTTCCTCTCTACTCCAGGGTTGTTTATTTATTCTGGTCCTCCTTGTAGTATCGTTTGTAGGTCTTTCTATGATTACTTGTCCATGTCTAGTTGCGTCTGTCTGGTTACAAAGATCACTATTTCTAAGAGAGGTGTGCTCTTATGTGTTTTCATCCCGTGATTGAGCTATTTCATCAGAATGCGCCTCCTGTAAAACCCCAGGACAGGCGATATGGGTATTAGAATTTTTTTTTGTTTCTTTGTTTCATATTAGTCCCACAAGTAGTTAGGGATGTCCGCTTCAGCAGTGCCCCGCTTGCCACAGTAAGGATAATTACAACTGGAGGTCGCCTGGTTTCCAGAGGGCTTCGTTTGTGACTGTCTTACCTGAAGCCATGCATTCTCTGAGCACGATAGCTTCCACCTCAGAATTAGGGTTTTATCTTCGAGGTTTACTCCTCTAACATTTATCAGGTGCTGGAGGAAGGGAGGGAGATTAAAGTAAATACTTAGGACGGGTACCAGGAGACTAGGGACTACTCGATCCACCCGTTGGATCCTGGGGGAGAACTGAGATACAAGAGGAAAGACTGGTAGGCAAGGAAAACTTGAAGGAGTGGACAGCGGTCAGCTGCTCCAAATAGTCGCCTCTTACGGGAGGGGGAGATTTCGTGGTGCTATTCTCCAGGTGGTCCCGACACCACGCGAGTTTTATTATTATTATTATTATTATTATTATTATTATTATTATTATTATTATTATTATTACTGTTGTTTGAAAAAGAGATTACATTTACATTGTGCTCATTCTGGTTCATGTATAATTCTTTTTTTTTCAAGTTTCTTTTGATATACTTTTCTAAGTTACCGTGATCTATTGATTCTACTCTGACAACAAATAATAATTCTCCGGTTTTGTTTTGTAGAGAATTAATTAATTAAAATACTAAAATTTCCTTAGCAAGAAATTTACTGTAGTGTAATGAAGAAAACTACATATCTATTTTATTGGAACATATTCAAATTTTCACGTAGTTCAACAAACATTATTAATGAACAAAACTGTGTTAAATCTGGTCATTAAAAATGAATAATTGAAGAACAACTGATTATCAAATTTTGAAAAAGGTACAGAATCCAGATTCTACCGGTTTTAGAAGGGGATCTTTACGATTGGAAACACCGCGTAGGAGTAATTTTTTCAGTTGTTTATCGTATTTAATAAAACTCATGGAACATAATTATAATTCATCCCAACACATATAATTAATTAAGTTCGAAAATGACATGTTAATTGTTTTTGTCTCTAATGCTCACATGCACATAGACGCACGTTACTTAGAAACAGATTTGCTGATTTGAACATCTTTTAAAATTAGTGTAATAATTTTATTTATTTATTTTGTTGATGAAAACATTTAAGAACCATCTCAAATGAAGCTGCGGATGGAAAGTTTTCCTACGTTCAAACGAAGAAGGAAAATCATATAGATGAGGATATAATTTATTACTACAGATGAGTTCTCACTCGGTGGCAACATACTTAAATAACACNCGAAAAAGAATATATATATATATATATATATATATATATATATATATATATATATATATATATATATATATATATATATATAAATACAAAATTACTAATAAAATACACACAAAACAAAAAATATGAGGAAGAATGTGGCAAAACGAGATGATTAACTTGAAGGATTTTTTCCATATTTGGGTAGTAAAGAATTCGAAACTTAAGAGAGGGAGAATATATTTTGGAATCTGTAGGATACAAATAAAGTTTTTGGAATTGCAAATATTCCACAATATTTTTCATTGAAGCTGTCTAATGATATCTCACGCCCAACTATCTCCTCTTGGGAACCCATTCGATCCGGGTGCCCTGACCTTTGACCGGCTCATATACGTTCTTCTGAATACTAGAATGTCTTGAACCTACCAATTAGTGGAAGAGAGACAGACTATCATGTGATGATGATACCTTTTGCTTCTAAGGAACCGCCCGCCATTTCGCTCCAAGTAATGTAATGAGCTGAAAGGTTGTCAAAGCACGCTTCGGTGTGCAAGGTAGTTCTGACGTACTTTGTCCTTGTCAGATGAATTGTGCGTATGATGATGGTCGATCCACCCTCTTGTGGGCGATCTCTTTGAGTTCTGAATTTCGAGTTGTACAGTGTGGTGGGTTTTAACATATACGTGACCAGTGTATGACTCCCTACATTCCATGTTGTCAGTCGTTTAATTCCCATATAAGGTTAAAACTTTTTATTTGTACTTCCTTCAGTTCATTGGCCTAATGATCTCTACCTCCCATCCCATCTTTAAACCGCCCAAATAAGGTTCGCATCACCGAGATAATACCACCATAAATAATTGCTCATGAATTCATTCTTACTTTACCATAGCCTACCCAATGAAACAAGAGTGGCAAAGAATATAGAAGAACATCGCTCTTGATGGTGTATTCCTTGGACTTGATTTATACCAACGCATGGTGGAAAACCGAAGAATAGATAGCTGGAAGGTATGTCAAAAGTCGTGGATATTATTTATTTCTTTATTTCTCGTATACTACTCGTTACTCTATTTTTCCACATAATGAAGATGGATTATGTTGGAGGGTTATATATGACATGAGTTTTGAGAGAATCGGAAGATACCGAATTGGCATCTGTGTGGAGTTAGTGTAGGAAATTTCAGTTGGAAACCTCCATTTCGAGCAGAGAATCGAACCCGCATTCTTCCTCTCCACAGGAGTTACAGTTACAGGAACTACAGTGTGACTACCACATCGGTACTACGCCTGTAAAATGGAGTATTATTTCAAGTGTAACCGTGATGATTTACTATTACTGAATTTCTTTTTTCATGTCTACATGCTCTTTTAATTTCCCGCTCCCAGACAGTTACGAGATAAATATTTGGAACTGAAAACGAAAAATTGGCTGAATATAAATTTGAAGATTATACCAGATTCATACTGATGTCATAATGATGTTTTCCCCTGTTATAGCAACATACATCCGAAAGTCAAAAATATGCATTCGCCTGCCAATATACTGAAGACTCAAAAATTGACTTTAAAATTATAAGTGACTAATACCTCCATTATGTGTCACATTAGATGACTAGGAATTATAAAAAAAATACATTAAGAACCCTCCTAACGCTGTTGTAGTATTACGCGGTAGTTTTGGGATTCCCCCAAATCGCTATTGTTACTTTGACACTCGTACGCAGTATTAAAAAATTAGTAGAACAAGAAGTGCATGAGGATAACGATGTAAGCGTGTCTAGAAATGAGGAACTTTTAGCGTATTTTAGACATTATGTTTGATGTTAATAAAAAGGTTTGGTCGCTCTAATATAAATTGATGATCAGTTTATACAAAATGATTTAAATTTTGATAGACGTTTAAATTCAAAACGATAAGTCTTCGAGGCCTTGCTATTGACAACTGCTTGCTGCACAAAACAGCAAAAGGGAAAAGACGTTAGAGGACTTCTTCACAAAACATATAACTAAGTCAAACGAGAGAGAATCTTACAAATGATATTGTTTGACGTCTGCAATCTTGTGAATAGTTATACTTAAAACATATGACTTAAGTTTTTAACAGACTTTTAATCACACGTTAGAGACAAAACTTAATATTTTATTGATATTTTAAGTGATTTTTATAGAAACTGTTTTCTAAATAGTGACATGCTGTGAATTCATGTTAATTTTTATTCAAATTAAATTGCCTGCTAAAAACCCAGGTTGTTTGATCCCAAACACTTTATGATAAGTGGTAAGAAAAGCAAGTTAACAAGGAGTTAACAAGGGTCAGTTTCCAACTATTTAAATTGAGCAAACTTCAAAACAAGGTCACATTTAATATGATTGTTTTAAGTAATAGTATTCATCTCTGGCCGCATAGAAATACTTTCTGAATTACTCAAATACAATACGGAGATCCTTTTACATTGACGTTGTTTGTCATTCAAGAGTATTTTTTATTATTTATTTTCAATTCTTCAGTTCATGAGGTCCACTCTTCCACCTAATCGTGACATGGGTAAGGGAATTGGGATGTTGTGCACTATTGAAATGAAATTATTTTTGAATATTACCGTCAAACTTTTTGTGTTGATATTCTTCGTCTTTCAAAAAAAATTTCCATTTGTCGTGTTTAAAATTTAATTGATTTATAACAATGACGTCACTCCGTGTAAAGGAAAACGTAATAAATAAAAGTCTTTAGTTTTTACCTTCGTTTATGTATCCGTAGCAACATGAAAACAATATGAATGAACTTTTTTAAATTTTTAAAATGCTTTTCTTTCGTTTGAAATACGTTTCATCGATATAATGTAACTTCATGAGATAATTATCAATAATATCAATTCATTAAATACATGGATTGGTTGTGTTTTGAATATAAGAAATCATTTTAAATCTACCAAAAAATTTCATATTAATTAATTAGCGTTTAATACTAATATTATTTACACTGTTCAATTCACACAATGATAAGGTATAGTCAACATGTTTCTTCACGAGTACAATATAATTCATTAAATATATATTTAAACACTTTTCCTTTCAAAAGAACATTTAAATATTTTTTCTATTCTAACCCGTATGTTGATCAAATTATTAGCAGTGTGAAGAAAGAAGTTCGCCTAAAATTTGCAAGTTGGTTCCATGAGAAATATGTAACGACGTGTACACGACAAAAGAATGTAGGTTTGGGAGGAGGATAGTTGAAATCACGACTATTATCTTCCTGCAAACTAATTATCTTTCAGATTTTCAGATTTCTTATAGTGAACGTTATCAAGATTTCTACAAGATGCATGAAGATGGAATAGCTCGGAACTGACGAGAAAAGAAGCCTTATTTAGTCGCAATTCATTTAATGCAAAACTCTTCTTGTAGTAGAATTAATCGAGCGATTGTCCGGTCCCACCAACGCCAAGGAAATTAATTTCGTTTACACCGAAAAAAAAAAACATCGATAAGATCACTTTAACAATCGCCGGGAGCGAGATGCGAACAATCAAATGACGGGAGATTACGAAAATTTCTCTCTTGCAAGTAACGTGTTTCTCCTATTTGAATCAATATTTTACAAGTCACTATGGATACAATTAAAAGCGTGAAAAGCAAGTTTGAGAATTAATATGTACACTTTCCTTTCGATGGTCGTCCAGCCGGCCTCCACGAAGTCTGTAAATAATGGTGACGCTTGTGAAGCATTAATACGCTCTTCAGAAGCCGTGACGACCATGATAACATACTTCTCGCTGGCCGACGTTCCAGGAGGGAGTAATAGTGGGGTGATAAATAGACGATAGACAACCAAGAGCAATGTAACCAGAGAATGGCCATTTAGGCGGGTATTTAAAGAAGATTTATATTTCTAAAGTCTATTCTTTAGTTTGAGGATTCCTAGAAGTGATCTCCAAAGTCCCTGGAACTGCCATTCTACGGATCTCATTCTTGGAATAATAACTGTAAATAACATTTATCCTTTGATGTATGAAAATATTTCATTAAAATGATTGAATATATTTCGTACTACTTTTAAGCTATGTTTACCAAATGTCAATTTTGGAGTTGAAAATTAATTATTAATAGGTAGAACACAATTGTGTTAAGATATATTTATATTCATTTTTTTTATGAAGAAAGCATTTTATATTATTATTGTTTGCAAATAATTTTTATTTGAGGAATGGTTATGTTTTCAAACTGTATTGATTCATCATGATTTGATATAAATTATTGAAAAATGTTTGTTTATAATAATTGTAGAAAGGTGCTTTACACCTGATTAATGAAATCCATATTGTTTCGACAATAACCCTCTAAACATTTAATACAGATATTTTAGGAAAAATAAATTCTTTTGCTTTTCAATCCTGATAAAAAGAAATCTCCCAGTATCATGTACGGAGACATCTTACTAACCCCTTTTTGTACCCGTACGAGTTCATTAGCCACCGTTTGCTCGATTCGATATCTTGTCTTTGAAAACCGCGGCACCTGTCGATTTTCCATCCAATTAAGAATAATCATCACACAACTTTCCTGGACACCACCTGGCCTTTCTCCACGCGATTTCTGCCCGCGTTCCGTTTTTGTTCCTTCAGTGGTGGCCGCGGTAGCAAGCTCAAGCTTCGGTTCTCTGCCACAGATGCCTGCGGCGCGCACGTGGCGTTGGCGGGTTCGAGAGCGGGTGACGAGGTTATCGAGGCATCGCTTTGTCAAGCGGGAACTCGGGTTTGGAATGATTGGGAGTTGTAAAAGGCAACGGTGATGATGGTCGAGGATTGCAAATGGGAGCAAATCGGTAGGCAGATGTACGGTTTTTAGACATTCCTCAGGTTTGCGTCCGGAGAATTGAGTAATTTATTGTTCTCTGTGTTGTCATACACAGTTTTGCACTGATTTTTAATAGAATATAAATACAATCTACAATTATTATACAAATACATTAAACGAACTTGGTACTTGTCTTCCTTTTCTCAGTGAATCATACTTTTTTTCGTCAATATTTCCTAACTCAGGTGTATAGACACGTTTGTTAAAGGCCTGTCCAAAGACGGCGCCACATTGCCACGTTTTGTCGTTTCAAAAACAAACCCATCTCCCATCACGCGGTTATAGGTCGCGTGTATTTTGTTCGCCAGTTGCATTGGGATCGGACGTTTGTTGTCAAGCAACCCATTGTGAATTCTATTTTGTATTCATTATTGTTGGGAAGTCATATTTTCCTCGTCATTTTACCCCTTCCCTTAATCCTTTTTTGACGTTTTTCACTTCTGATGAGGAGTAATTCCACATTTTTAGATTTCTGAGTCGGACCCTCACCAATATTACAGTACTTAATCACCTCGCCATAGTACACAAATATAATAATATTCCTCTTAAATTTGCACAACCATGGATTCGTAGTAAAGCGTCATTAAATCTAATTAAAGTTGTAGATACAAAGAGATGCGGATGAAAACAGCAATACTTCAGGAGACAAAGTATTCCCGGAGAATCAATCTTGGTTGTTATGAAATAGTAATGTTATAATTCTATTGTTAAATTATTTGTCTTATTTTATAGACAATTAACAGTATCTGTTATTTCACTTAGATCTTCATAAATAAAATGAGGTCAATTGATAGATTTTAAGATTATGCTTTATTTTAAATTATGATATTGTGGATTGTCTATACAATAAGACACAAATAATTTAATAGAATAAGAAGAAGATAGAAGACAATCAGAAAATGAGATATTACTAATAAAATGTTCCTGAACCACGTAGTTGGGCGTAAATCTTCCAAAAGCGTATCTCTTTACCGACGATATTCTCTCTTCCTTTTGTTCTGGTTCTTCCTCGCATACCAACTGCTGGACTGAGTCTCCCCTTTTCGTCTGGTTTTGTAAGTCCGTTCTATGGAACTATTCGCTTTACGTTGTAACCCTCAGGCATTCGGCATCGTAATGTGGTTCTTTGAATATTTACTGACTGCCCATTAGGATTTTAATTAAGAGCGTAGTATAAGTTGGTTCGATTGACGAGCGTGATCTTAGCAAGAACGTGGAGTGGTTCCGCTCGTGATAGTGGCATCCTAAAAACGTAGATAAGTTGCAGAGACCTTTCTGAAGAAATTATGGGGTGTGTTGAAACAAATGGTGAAAATACCCCATTATGATCGCGAGGTTTGTTAGATTGCAGCAATGTTAGCGAAATTGGTTAGTGATGGTTAGTATGTCAATGTGTTTCGTGTCGTGAGTGTGATTGGCTAATGATGAACGAGGTTTAGTAGTATTTGAGTTGAATATGAAATTACTACTTCATGCTCGTTCATGTGGAAGAAATTTTGAGCCCCAGGGGGATATGAAGGCGGATGTTTTCATATTCAGAGTTTATGACAGGTTTAAGTGCTTTATAATATTATTATGCAACCATTAATACCGGAAAATGTAAATGAGTTCTCTGTCAGTAATTCTTTTTCTATCAATTTGATTGTTCAATGGTTTCACAAAATATAATGCTAATGCTGAAAGGAAACGTTTTACAAAAAGGAAAATATATTCCCGTGATATGCAGTGAAACATAGACCATTAAGAGTATTTTTTATTCAAATTGTAAGTTCAATTGCTTGGCATTTTTCAACTTTCAGATTTCTCTTTCAGAAGGAATGTGTTCTAACAGAATACTGGAATTGAGGAGGACACAATGCTGATTCTTCTTCCAGAACAAGTATCTTGTATTTAAAGGGACTAAAACATTTCTAACAAAATCCATATGGATGTTGATCATACAATAACACTTGAAAATCCTTTCATTCCAAACTTATTACAACGTTTATAGTCTTCATAATATTGCAATGAAAGCAAAACCAAATTCTGAAATGAAAGTTACATTGATGGTCTTGATTGCACATGAGCAAAACACCGCAGGATACTGAAGTACCCATATTTTAGAAACACATGACGTGTAACCCCTATGGGAATCTGTGAAGTGAAGTAGTGGGTGCTGTTTAATGGATAGTCAACGATGTCAATAGCATACAGGAGATTAAAGACATTAAAGAGAAATTGATTCGGAATCGTTATAACTGCTAGGACACGTTTCTCATGTTATGCGCGTCGAGTTAGAAATGGCACAGGTCACTTACTGTAAGTTCCAGACATTCGCTGTATATTCGCTGAATATGAACTGTATTTTTCGAAAACAAGAAGCATTTGACACCCCCCATTCGCATCATTTTCATAAAAATAAAAACATCATTTGAAAAATAACAACTCAAATCATGTACGTAATTCATAAGCATATTATAAACTTAGTTTGTCCATTGGTCCATCGGAACTTCATTTATCAAATTTTTCATCTCGTGCCGAATGTTTTTGAGGAGATATGTTTACATGTTTATGTTTTATGTCGGTTAGCTGAATAAAATTGTAATTTGTAAATGTTGGTAAAACTGTAATGTTTTTTTCTAGCCTGGCGCAAGAAACTACCGAACGTTTAATCCTGTATTTCTATTTTTAATTTCAAGTGTGTCTATAAACTCATATATTTAGTTTGACGTCATTATATCTTCAATGTACCGATAAAACTTAATTATTCGACAAGCCATTGTCAATCATCAAGATCCAAAAAACAGAGCAGAGAATGACTCTCAAAGTTCTTACGATTTTCAAAAGTTGAAGCTCTAGACCTTAACTAATAGTTGATCTGCCGATCATTTCTAATCCACATAATTTATTATGCATGCTTGATGAGGGCATTTTCTGCTTGTATTGTATAGAAGTAATGTTAATTGGATTACTTAAACCAAGGGTGAAGCCAGGTTTTTAGCAGGAGCCGAGGGAGAAGGGGTTAGGTCTTGACCTATTAGGAGAGAGATGTAGACACGTCTTCCTATCTTTGGAATAAGAGTACGACAAAGTGCCACAAACTCCTAACAAAGAGTTCGAGGAGCTTACCGGACAGGAGTTGGTAATTAGAGTTGCCGGGATATCTCACACACTTAAATTTCTTTTAAATATTACTAATTGATGGAATGTATGGAATATTCGCACGTGAATTTGTTCACCAGACCTTTCATTAAAGCTTAGGAAATTTAATTGGGATATTTACTCTTATTTAGTTTTTTATTTAATTTTAATTGTTTAACCATTGAGGGGGTGTAAAGTTTCCCACCCTCCTTTCCCACTCTCATTTGACTTTCACAACATTTCTGTACATAACGAGTACAAAATATCGATAATACATTAAAATCTAAAAAACAATTAACCTAGCAGTAACATACATACATGGCATGTACATACGTTTTGTCATTATTTATGTTTTACTGTATATTATAACAAGAAAAGTATAACTTTAATTAATCAAGATCAATCTTTTAGAGAAAAATTGAAAAAGTGATCATTCTCTTCATTAGAATGGACTTTAGAAAAAATGGGGTAAATTAAAGTGTATGAATGTTTATAAATCAGCAATTTTCCTTCAAACCCCAACACTTTCCGGTAATTAATTTATATTGGAGCGTATGCAATCTAAGTATTCAAAAGAGAGCAGTTTCAGCGTATACATGATAAAAAATTTCTAGTATATATTGGTTAAGTAAATGTCATAAAAATGACGAATACGACGTATAAGCTACTTCATGTTGTGATATTCTGGCGAAGTGGTATCATTTCCCTTTGTCGAGTTTGTTTGTCAAGTATTTTCTTTTCCTCTAAATCATTTTCCCCCGACGTTTTGTGACCCAGCAAGAAAAATTACGCCTCCACTTGATACGCACATGTACACAATCTGTTTATTTCCCTTTCCCGGAAGACAAGAGTTTTATTTTACCAGCATCTGCAGTTTACTCCCAAATCCAGACTGCCACCACCTCTTCCGCTCCGATGCGTCTCACGTTTGTTGACAAAGCGGCAGCGGTCAAAAAGGCAGGCAGCCCGGCCCTGTGTCCAGGAGTTTGCTCAGGGCTCGTCGTCCGCCCGACCGATCGTCGTGCGCAGTCCGTGTGTTTGTTTCTTCCCTCTCGTCGTCTTTGTTCGCGTCGTCACTCGGGTGACAGCGTTTGTCGCCTTCGGTGCGAGACCCGCTGTTTCGGTGCGCTCCACAAACATTTCGAAGCGCGAGAGGGGAGCATCATTACCGATTCAGAGAATGAATGATACACCTGCTCACACAAGAGACGGCGACTTGCGACGCGGCGGCGAGTTGTTCGGTTCGGTAAGAAAAGGTTAACACACGCGAGCACGTACGTGTGAAGGGCGTTGAATGACGCCGCCAAAGTAAGCATGGACACGGAATATATTTCCTTTGCTACATACAGGCGCCGCTGTCTCGCGGTTCTATGTCCAGATTTCTTTCTTTAAAAGTCTTCTCGAAGATTAAACACCGGGGTTTTTCTCTCTCTTCGCTCGGCATACATTAAGCTAATACGTCTCATTCTTCGGGACTGAATGCATTGTGTTTATGATTTGTAGCATTTTCAGGTCGAAGAAAGTTCAATCAATCACAGTATGAATTGTTTCTTAGAAAGAATACAACGATAGTCTCCAAGCTTTATTTCGTCGAGTAACTGTTGGGGAGCCCTACTAATCATGAAGTAGATAGTTATGTCACCTTCTTCGTGCAGAACGTTTAGTGTTATTCGAGAATACCATACTGATAGGTGGATATTGAAGTGATCTATTTACCAGTCAATTTTCCTAAGTTTAATGACAAACGAGAAAATTTTATTTATTTTATGAGAAAATTTTTATATTATTTGATACCAAACCCTTCGTATAATTAATGCAGAATGTGGATATATTAACAATGTGGCGACGGGTCAGAATGGTGCAATGGTATTGAGGCACATTGCTCGTATGGGCAAACTTGCTTCTTTATCTCGTTATCAGTTATCCCAATTATTAGCGAAAATTGAACTTCGTCTGTAAATAGAACCTTGTTTTTTAACCGTAAAACTAAACCCAAAATAAAAACTTCTTCAATTAATAGAATAAGAAACTTCTTTGGTATTACACTCGTGTAATACAAGCACTGACACTCGGACAGAGAGAAATGAATGGAAAAATGAGAGAACAATGACCAGAGAGAAGGAAATTTCAAAAACAAATACTTTTTCTGTTCTACAATATGTGAGAAAAAGGAGGGTGATGAAAATTCAAAGATAAACAATAGAAAAAAAACTCAAACTGTATGAAGTGATGAGGAAGAGGAAGATGACGATACCGTGTACTAAGAGCCGTTTAAAAAAAGAGCAACCCCGGTGCAGAGTGGACTCAGTGCACAAGTTTCAAACGTCGGACACTCATTTCTTCTGTATCAAATGAATGGAATGTTCCATGAGAGTATTTTCGGTAAATATGTTGGAAATGTACATTATTTTTTCGTAAATGTAATGGGGAGTTTTCGTATTTTATTGTCTATTGTCTAGTTTAGTTTCTTCATCAATCGCAAGTAAAATTGGACAATCATTAGCGTTAATTTAAAATTCAATCATAATGAAAAGAATATAACGATTTTGCTTTAACACATTATAATTCAAACTTTCAGTAAATAAATTGAAAGTTTGATGATGAGTGGTGTGTAACAACAATATAAGAATACAGAGGAAATACTGACAAATATTTCTTCTTTCTTCGTGAGTTTCTTGCTCGTTCAGTCATTGCTCTCTCCAATTACACAAATAAATAAATTTTATTTTCACTGCGACGCGTACTCTTTATGCAATTTCAGATATATTTCAGTTAGTCTTAAACACTACAGATGAAAGTACAATAACTAAGAAATATTATTCAACCTCATTGATACCAATATTTCAATAAATACCAACTTTTTACGGTTTACAAAAGGAACAAAAAATTTATGGAGTAAAAATAAAAGTTTTACTTGCACAATTTTTTATTGCTTAAACCTTGGAAATCGTCTACTTTGTCTGAGCATTTTCCCCCAAATAATCCATATGCATTTGATGAAAACCGTATATTCTGTTCCCAATAGACGTCATATATTCAGAAATTATTGAGCGCGATATATACATTTAACACAACGTATGGTTTTTTGAATTATTAAAAATTTTCATTCATTGAAGGAGTGTTCATTAACAAATCTAATTTGGTTTCTCTATTTCCATGTATTCAATATTAATCTTAATTTATGACATAATTCAAGTATTGACCAAAATGCATTACAGTTTCACATGAATTTATAATTTGCATGACTTGGTTTCTCAAAATTTCTTTTTTTATTTCCGTATTTCGCTACCTAATTCAAGTTCTTTCGAAAAGTAAATGTATCTTTTAAATTTTTAGCAGTGTTAAAGAAAGCTAGAAAATCATAGTAATTTTTTACGAGAAGAGTCTGATTGTGATTTCTATAACAAGAGGTAAAAAGTTAATTCAAAAAATAAAATTTCTCCATTCCAGTTAAAGTAATTGATTCCCAAAATAATGTTTAATATATTATTCAAATATAACGCGGTGTTAAATGAATTTATCATTCTTTGATAATGTTGCTAACGCTCCACAATTACCAAGTATGAATTTATTAATTAACGTATTATCCCGACAATGAGTCACTTTCTTAGAGTCACTCATTTCTAAATATATATTTTTTAACGTTGGTTGCATTACATCCAAAATTTACTATGAACGATAACAACCTTAAATGATCTGAGTTCGTTTATGAATGTAAACAGAACTAATCGATGAACATTCCATGAATCAGCAAACAACCAAAACGAAATGAGTTCTCTTTCTCGTTTGGAACCTGCATTTACTCGGGGAGTCTTTGGACCATTCCAAAGAGCATGTCAGCGGTCGGATGGACAAAAGCAATCCGGCGGCAACCAAGAGGTGTTTGAGAACCCATCATTCTGAGCGATTTCAGAACGGAGCTCGGGGGTCGAGTCGTCCAATTTCCATCGGACCGTCCCCCGTGGCCACAGGTCACGGGTGGCGAGAGGGTGAGGCGTGAACCGTAACCGAAGGCGAATGATCGGTTCAGGGACAGCGAAGGCGGAGGAGCTGAAGAAGAAGAATTCCAACACAATTAAGGGAGAATCGTGAGCAGTTGGGAACAAGAAGAATCAGATGAAGTTGAAAGTTCAGTGATTGATTTTGAACTAGTGACACTTAAATGAAGATTTCTTTTTCATTGGTTTTAAAACAAAATTATTGTGGAGGATGCACTGCAATATCGCTGGAAAATGGCCATGTTGGATTTTAGTTTCTACCACTGTCTAGACCTACATGTCACAAGCATACACTTTTAAGCTTTAAAGTTTACTTAAAATCGAATAGAAGATAGTCAACATTGTTTTTACAAGAACATTTTCTTTTCGCGTATTTTTCTCGTCAAATTTTATTATCAATTGGAAGAATCATTATTGTCATAAAATATATAAAGGCATTGAGAAAAATGTACGAAACAAGAATTCTAATGGGTGCCGGCACATAAGTTTTGGTAGTTCTTCAGTTATGTTATTATTTAATACTTAATAGGGTGAATATTTTATCTCACGTGTCGTGCAAAAATGGTGTGGAAGAATCGAACGTAATTTTGCAGCAACGAACAGGTTGAAATATAAAAATGATGATAAATATTTCTTTCCTGTATTGATTTAGTAAGTTCAATTGTATGCTATACAGAAAGACATGTTCTAATGAGAGACTGAAGACTTAACTATAAACACAATAAAAGCGCTCGCCTTACTAAAAATCAATTGATATTCTCCGTTTCTAGGATGTATGAGAAACCTTCTCTATACATGCCATTCAGTGGAGTCATAAAGAACAATTTATTATTTAATATTTGTTAATGATGATTTGTCCACACTCGTACGTTTTTTATTCATGGATGTAAGGAATGCTACTTTTGCCTATTTTCTTTTGTTTGTTATAGTGACACTATTTTTGTAGACTCGTAAAAAATTATTCTTCCAAAAAACCAAAAAGTATCGTAAGCTTATATTGTACCGGCAGTAGTGCCATAGAAAGCACCCTTTTTCGAGGGAGGGATGTTCACCCTGCAGTGGACCAGTCGAGCGGGGAGGAGTTGGGGTGGATCTGGTGGGGTAAGTGCGCGGGGAGGGCAGGTCGCCCTGGGCGCATTCCATGCTCGCGCGCACGTCACGCTGTCTGGGGCGGTGCGGCGCGGCCGCGTTGCCAGTTCGCGCCTCTGCCGCAACGCGACGCCATCATGTCTGCTCGAGCCGCCGGGGAAGCCCCACCTCACATCCAACGCCGAAAATTAACTCTAGTAGAGCCCATGAGATTGCGTGATGAATAGCGGTAAGGGTGGACGGTCCACTTGACGAATTAGTACAACTTACCTTACTTTAGATTTCAACTACTTTCTACCATTCAATCTAATCCGAAAAAACCCAGTTATTTGCAGTAATATAAGTTACATGATTCCTCCCAGAATAGCAGATGAATTTAATGACAAAACATTAGCTAATGAGCGAAGAGGGATGCATTTTTGTAAAGAGATTTTGAGCTCAATTCGGTCATAAAATATCACCAATTAGCTTTATGCTACTGAGATTTTCCTCCTTCTTACCCAAGAATAATGATGAAAAACTGTATTAAAAATAAATTGAAAATATGGACAAAGGACGTCTGTCTAATTTACGTCTATTGATGAATAACGTTAAGGAAAGTATGAATTTTACGGATATTGGTAACAAGCTTTGAGACTTAGGACGATATTATCTGATTATTTCTCAGCATTTTAAACTGATTATTACGTAATACATCTCTACAACTCCAGTAAAGTGAAAAAAATGCAAGGCAAGATTTGCGAGGTTATTACTTCAGGGAAACACCTGCACTGAATGAAAATGATTAGTACGTGTAAATCTTCCGAAAATTGAGGGAATAGTTGGCACCTAATTGCAATCTGATTAATTTGCTCTAGGTTAATTTTAGCCGAAAATGATGGGGAATATTAGAAGAATTTTGTTAACATCCTGGGTACACATCCTAGAGAAAAAGTAATAGGTAACCATTGAGGTGATGAGCATGATTTACTTTCTTCTTCTGATAAGGTTCTACAACCCTGGGGGGGGGGGGTACCGACTCAATCACTTTCGTCCATCCTTCCTATTCTGCGACAGTCTCTTCCAATTCTCCGCTGTAATGTTCTTCAGATCTTGGCGCACATCAAACCATGTTTCCTTTGGTCTGTCTCTTCGTTTTGGTGCAATGGGAGCCCATTCTGTAATGTTCTTTACCACACGAGTGTGGTTCATGCGTTCCACATGACCAAGTCATGCCAATATTCTACCCTTAATTTCTCTGCAAATTATGTTGGTTTATTATTTTATTTAGTTCTTCATTTGTTTGTTTTTTTGTCTCCAGATATCTTCTCCAATTTTTGTCAATGATTTACCTAGTTGTACCAAATGATAAATATATGAGAATTACTTCGTCACTAAAATTCCAGTTAAGTTTTTGTGAAGACCATACGATTTTCTATTTCACTTTTTCTAGCTCAAATTCACTCTAATTATTATGAAATTTGTTGCTAATTTCAATCCTGCAAAATGTTCAATTTCAATTTGAATCTGTCTTAATGCCGAAGTGCTGTATATTTGCTGTCCTAGTGATCACGTCAGAGTTGTGAGTGAAGTGCTGACTGCATAATTTCAAGATGATGACGAAACTTTATTACCTCCTAGTTTACATCTATTGCTGAAAAATCAGTGGTCACAGATATTTCATGAATATAGCGAGTTCTTAAGTTATACTTAACGGAAAGTAAATCATCCACCGTGCTGAGAAAGCCAAACTTTAGATTAACATGGCAGCGCCCATAGCTCACATCTCCACACTTCACATATCCAGCATTCTTAGTTCTTTGCTTGCCACCTAACAATATTATGACATATTCTGTTATGTGTTTTTTTAGTGTAAGCTTACATTTTTTTATCGATAATTTCTTTATGAACTTTATGAAATTTATTTGGTTCATTCATTACTAAGCAATAGACCGGAAAATAGGCTGCATATTTTTATGTATTGTTATTCCCATCACACTTTCCCTGGACTGATTAACTAAATAATTGAAGTTTCCTTGTACTAAGGCATACTTTAAACCAATTAACCAAACTTTGTCACTATTTTTCTCGAAGTCATTACATCTTTCTTCTTTTAACTATTCTGACAACTATGAGTCATAAGGCAGCTTTCATAGTTCACGCGAGGCATACTATTGGAAAGTTTACAGAAGAAATGAAATAAAACAAAAAGTCGATGTCTGAGCAGAAGATTTGAAATTCACGTACAGCTGTAAGTCGTACACTGCAGGACGGGAATGTGGCATAGTCTTCAGGAAGCAGGAAACATCTGTGAACCAAATATTCAAAACATTCCATTTGAGCGGAAGTTTCATTGGTCCTACTGATATCACATCTGTATAGTAACTGAGTAAATATTGCGCAACGGGAAAAATATTAAATATATCATTTGGCAAACATTATAAAATTGTTTTCATATAATTAGTTTTGTTTAACTGTGTATTTTTTGATTGTGTAGTGACCGAGCCAACGCAAGTGAAGGGAGATTGCTGTACATTTGTGACCATGTCTGTCCTCAGCGTATGTTATGATCTATTTTTAAATAAAAATGAATTATATTAATTAATGTAGCCATTATTATTTTAGAAAGTACGTTTCTTTCTATTTTGAATTTATGATGAATGAAAACGTTTAACATCCAACCTGATTGGGGAACTTATGGATTTTCTACAATTTCTTAAGTTGTAATTTGGGATATATTAGTTTAAATCAATATTTTGTTTCTTTATATATTTGTTTTAGTTATGTATGTTCATTGAATTAATCACATTGACAAGTGAAAGGGATTCTTTATATTCACATTTCTTTATATTATTACTAAGACAAGGACACTGAAAGGAATCTCGTAGTACAAAATACGTGTAATGAAGAACAAATGTACAAACATTGGAAACAAAACAATGTTGAACTTATTAGACAAGGAATAATAATAATAATAATCTGGTTTTTTAGAATATATTGAACTAAATTTTATTATATTACACAGATGGTAAACATCATCTCATACTCAATCTTAGATCGATATCAAATAAGATCGAGGATATAGATCGTAAGGTTAGTGATTCGGAGAGGTAACTTTTGAAGAAGTACTTCAGCAAGGTTGAATTCCAGTCCTAAACAGCTCGCATCGGGCCATTTCCAATCTGGAACGCGACCTTTCAAGGAGCAGTTTACTCGCGTGGCGAATGCAACGAATGATGTGTTCGGAACCCCATCACTGCGTTGGAACCTCGCACGGTTCACCCTCGATCACCCCATTTCTCTTCATTGACTTTTTCTCCCTCTCTTACTTGTCCTTCTTCTTCTACAGAAAATAGCTGAACCATGGTGCAACGGCAAGTGCAAATACGTCAGCTCAAGTTCTTTTTTCTTGGGATATACTCATATAATAACTTTCGATAAAGTGTAAATGCCAGTGAACCGAGTATCGGACCGGGGATTCCTGCTTTGATCGCAAGGTTGTTAACCACAACTCAACCCATTCGTCTAACCCCTACAATCGAATTAGGAATTCGGGACTCCTGCGTTGATCTTCACATCACTCTCCAAAACTGGAAAAGTGAATACGGACTCAAGCTAATTCCCTCTCAGACGGCAAGTGAACGTAACGTAGCAACTGAAATTTCATTCATTTTTTGGAGTGAAGTTGCGAGTAAACATTCACTCTGAGAAAGAATGATTTGGAAGAAAATTGTTATCTTTCTTTCTTGAATCGAGCAAGTATATTTTCCTCTATCTGGTCAAATCCTGATTGTACTGCTTTCTGACAATCAATAATTTATTATTTAAAAATATTTATAGTTTGATAGAAGTAAAACTTCCGTGTGGCACGAACCGAGTACCTTGCCAAGAAAATTCTTTTGTAAGACAGCAAAAAAGGCGAATTAAGAAATAATAATAATTTGGGAAGTAACCTGCGGGAAGTCGTGGCCGACGAAGAAACGTAAGTCATGTTTTCTTCGAGACAAAGGATAGAAAAGTTTCGAAATATCGGGACCCATGATTCGCGAGGAGACTACAATTTCTCAGCTAACGTTTTCTTCTCGCAAATGCATTCAAGTTGTATCCCACAACAGCAGGGACAGAAGGGTGTGAGTATATCTGCTTCCTAGGGAATCATCAACTACCATACCAACATAGGAAGCTTTTGCGCTATTGCAAGGGACTTTAGCAATCAAGACATTTTACAAAACTTTACGGCTTGGGTTCTTAAATTCGACTACCGCAATAATGGAAGAATTCCTATTCTGAAAGCTATCAATGAGATGCCCATAGAGGAAGTAAAGATTTTGTATTTTCGAAGAAATTTCTTACGGGGAGTTTATTACGGTGAGATCCAGTAAATATAATTTGAATCTAGAGTGCCTCCTTGCAGAAGAGTGCAAGATACTTCTCGTATTAGATTAAAAAGATTTGCAATGATTACATCACACCAATGAAATAAGAACAAAGCAAGATGCATTACTTTCAATCTATGATAGAATTCATAGTTACCAATAAATGCGAATATTACCTCAAATCCATGACAGAATCCAGGACAGTAGCATTACAAATGGAGTGACGTTATAATGTATATCATCGTCATACAACTATACTACTGAATCGCGCACTTCCCACAACTCGGTGTATTTTGATTTCCGATCCCATATATCTATGTATTACGGTGGACACAAACTCCACGTCCTTGGATCACTTACAGTACTTTAGCAGACTCTTTCTTCCTTAGCCTCTGTAGACGCAACCTCATTCCACTTTACTGTATACACCGATAATTAGAACACTCTAAGAGCATTTGTGTTCCTATAACTTGCGAGCATGTGCAGAAGAAACTCGAATACGCTAACTTGTAGGAAGGTCATGCAAAAACTCCTCATTGTCCGGAGTGGGTGAACCCTACTGAAGTATTCACTCAATTCGTCGGTGTGAGGGCTCAAACTCGCACTCTACAACGTCACGAAACAAAAGTATACCTGCGATTCGTTTTTAGGATTTTATTGTAGCCGAATATTTTCGTAAAGTGGATACTTTCTAAATCTCCAGCTCCAGGTGTATCTGTAGCAATAATACTGAATTGTTGAGAAACTTGAGTTTCCTCAAAGGTTTGAAACGCCGCAAAATCTTTGACTTCTTTGCAAAAAAAAAATCATTATTTTTAAATAATTTTCCTCAGTATTTACCTGCTCTTAAGCCAACTCGCTAGTGTAAGACGTACGTTCACACGCTAATACATCAACGTCACCACTCATTACCATGTAGACGTTCATTAGGTAACGACAGAAAGGTAAGTGTGAAGATACGCCTAATTGAAAATCATAGTATCATAGCCGTCTTTATATGAGAAAAATGGGAAGTGTCAAAGAGAAATATAGTGCGTAATTTCTTCTATTCCCTGCTTGATGCCCCCTTACCTGCATCTATGACTCTTCCCCACGAATGCTATTTCCAATTCCTCATGTTGCTGAGTTATTTCCTTTGTTCTTCGCGTCACTCTATCTAGAAAACGACGCCGGAGGTCGAAAGATATCCCTGCGATGCCAATAACACTGCGTGTCCGATTGACTGGAAATCAGGTGGTGCTTGTCCTAGGGACCGAGCAGGCGGTTTGGGGATGACATCGCGCCGTGGGGAAGGTCGTGGACCGTGTCCGTGACCTAATGCTCATTCTTTCCAGGAAATGCCAATTTATTTCCCAGCTGTGCAGTGTTGGCTCGAGGCTAACTGAGATAGGCCGTGAATCAGGTGTGTCGAATAGGAGGATAAATTGTGATTGTGCTTTCAGAATGACTGGGCAGTTGGAGATGCTACGATTTATTGAGTTAATTTGAACAGTTTTCGTTTCAGTAAGCAGCTGTGAACCCACATCTTCTAGGAAACTCCAGCATGCCTGAGCGGCTGGTGTTATCATAGATGTAACCGAACTTATCCTTTCCTGATGTGATTCTAAAAGTAGAGGCACCGAAGTTGAGAAAGTGGTTACATCTTGACAACGTTGGATACAGGAATTGAAAAAGTTTTTTATAAAGGAAAAGAATTTTCAGAGCTTGGAGGAGATAATCCTATTTGTATTGCTCTGCCATAAAAATACTCAAGAATACTAAAACGAACTCGAATTTTTTACATGTGAACTTCAATAAACGATACATGCTCTAGTTCTTGCAACATTGCTTGAAAAATTTTCTAATTTTTCAAATACTAAGGATGCAGCAACATCTCATGCACATCCTTCGATATGTCTACGGGTGCTATATGGTTAATAAGTTGACGTACTTGTAAGATGTTAACAAAATGAGCTGTGCTGAAACATTAGTACTCGACTCACCTTTTAAATTTTCATGAGGTATTTGGATTTTGTAGGAAAGAAAATTCATCTAACCTTAATTTTAGTTGAACTAGATATGTATTATTTCATAATAATCGTGTTCAAAACGTTTTATCTTATGATGTTTCAGAATAAAACAGCGGTGCGTTCTGAAAGTCATTTAAAACTATCGTGAAACATTCTTTTATATAAACAGATTTTTCTTTTTGTACATGTTGAGGGCATCCCGATGAGAACAGCGGTTAAATTTCTTGTATGTCTGTCGAAGTGCCCTGTGGAAGTATAATTAGGGATGTCATAACAAGCGCCCTCTATTTATTACGTTTTGCTCCCTCACACAAGAAGTCGAAACTCACTTCGTGAGGCCGTTCTCTCATCTTGAATACAGCTTTTCTGCTGCTGAGGAGGTACGCTTTTAAAGATATGCCGCCCCATATACGACTTTCATCTACGTTTGACCGTCGAGACAGTGGGCATAATACGTGCATTTCGTGATGTAAAACTAAAGAAACAATAACGAATGAAATATTAAAAATATAATAACTGAAAAATGTTAAATCAGAACTTCCTTTCGCTTCTCCATTTTTTGAGTGTGGTATTTTTGCTCTGATAAAAAAATTCAAGTTTTATTTTCACCTTTCTTGAATATCCGTGTTTCTTTTTTAATTTTTTTTAATTTTACAGATTGCATGTAGTTTGAAAGATCGTAATTCATTGAGTTTATTTTTTCTCCTGCAGTCTGGTTGACTTGCTTTAGAAGAATGTGCGAATTGTGTATTATAGTCTACTTAGATTCATTCTTTGGAAATATGTATTGTTCTTCTCATGTATCGGTGATTATTTGAGCCTCAAGTTTTGAATTCAATGGGTAAACCCAAATGTAACGCATTGAATATCAAACAAGTTTGCGGTTAATGTGTGTGTTATTTTTAATAAAATAAGCCATGCATACTGAAAAATAATCGAGGTACTGTTGCAATGAGGGAATAATGTTTCGGGAATACGTTTTAGAAGAGACTCTATGACTTCAGTAATAAAAGACCATATTATGTTATGTTTGTATTGAATCGTTTTTGAAGAATGTAGAGAAATCACAGTGGATGTATTCCCTCTCACGTTTTCATTCAATAATCTTGTTTCTTTCTGGGGTATTTAAAGGGAGCTCTAAACCTACCTGCAACCTGTTTCATCTAAATGTTGCACTCAGAGTCAATACGGGATAAAGCTGGACTCATGTACGCGAAATTAATATTGATCATCTTTATAGTAATCCCATTTTCTGCGATCAAGTAGAAATTTGCTGTCGTAAGTTGCGTTCAGGCAAATTATTTAACCCACTCTAAAAATATTTTTGATGCAATTTGATGTGTGAACTTTTGTTCTCAATAATTTTTTAAATATAATTGGTTGACGGATTGAGAGTAATAGGTTATTATTTTTTTTGAGAATGAGTGTTCTCAAATGTTAATTGGAGATAGAATGCGTATGGGGTTATTTACTACTAATTAACTAAGTAGACAAAATTAATCCGTGATGACCACGAGTGCTTAAGTTCGTGTGTGAAGGAGTGACTTTCTGAGCGTGATTTTACCCTTTCATTGGAGTCGGCAGGTGCATCAAACAGAAAGATGAATGTGGTTTCATTTGCCGTTCATGCGCTTCATGTTGACGTGGATACGGATAGCAAAATAATTCTCTCTTGCTGCTGTCTTCCACTCATTCGTCAAAGAAAATCTCAAATAATATTTTGTGTCATAATTACAGCTATTATACTAGACAAATAAATGGTCAGCTTTGGTCACGTTACGAAGGTAATGATTATGATGGTGATGGTTTTAGTGACAATGGCAGTGATGATTCTGAGAGCGATGATGGGGCAAATGGTAAATATGTTGGTATAAAAAAGAGTGAGGACTTGAAAGTTAAACTGGAAATAAATAAAGTACCAAAAATGCCCTTGTTAGAGAAGTGATGATCATCGCATATCGATGGTTTAGTGAAAAGAAGAAAGTGATCGTAAGAAAAGAGAGTTTTTGCACAATGTACACGCTTCCTAGCGTATACGTTACGTTGATGATACTAACCTCGTAACGTACATGGTAAGAACTAGTGTAACCAATGCGTTTTGCCTTCGAATAAAAATTGTAAATCCAAACATACTACCTGTATGCAAGCGTACACAAGTAAACTGCACTGTGAGAACACAAGCACGTGCTCATACGGCACACACAACCAACAAATCTCACATACCCTCTCAGATACCAACATAACCTTAAATATCGACCAGAATCCGACATGACATGTCTCACTAGTGTCATACGCAAACACAGGCGTTGTAACGTATTTTGCTAAGAGCGTTAGTGTACCACTAACTTCTGAGCATTCGCAGAAGTAACTTGCATGTGGATATCGTATACGATAGCTAGCATGTATACCATGCAAAAACTCCCTAATGATGGTAATAAAAATGATGAAATAGACAAGTGACGAAGACAAACTTTCTTTCGCTCGAGACCATGGGAAAGAAGAGTTTGGCTTCTAATTCCGACAGCAGGTGGCACTGTGGCACAGCGGCAGTTACGTTGCGAGGCTCCAGCGCGTCTGGCCCGGCGCGGGATCATTCTGTCCCGCCCCCAACTCACACCGCTGCTTGCCCGACACCGCCCCAGGAACCCTCTCGAGACGACGGCAAAAAAATTTCGACGGCAGCGGTCGAGGTGCTGGGCGGACATGGGGGCGGACCCATCTGGGATGGTGAAGCCAAATACGGTTCTTGCAGAGAAGGAGAGTGCAGTTATGGTTCTGAGTAGTTGTGGTAGAGTGCAAGGGATGGACTGAGGATAGATCATTCATGTTCTCGAAACCATTGATACCAAACATCCCACGAAATTTCTTTTAAAATATAATATTGTATAACACCCATCCAGGAGTATGCATTGGTCTCTTCTCGCCCCCTTCACACAATTTCACGTAGTTTTATTCATAGATATATCTGCAGCAGACGTGCTCTCCTCATGCTAGGGAAAAGTACTCGCGAGTTCTACTTATAAAATTCACATGTCCGGGTATTAAAAATATTGTATCATAGTGCGTTATTTGTCGAGGAGCAACCCTTGGCATCAGACGCAAGAATATTTCATGTGGACGATTTGGAATCACAGCTTAAGTATCAACAAAAATGTATCTTGCCTAGCATCATAAACAAGCTTTTAACTGAAGTTTCTGTATGAGTCTCAAAAACTTACTAAGCACTTCTGTTGGGGAAGTTGTGAAGGAATGTACAGTTTCGCCAAAAACTACTCTGGCGGAGAGCATACCTGAGGAGTTACAATGTGCTGATTAATGCTTCAAAATATGAGTCCCTTATTGATGCCACGGTTGCTAGAAACGGTTAAGAAAAACCACGGTTAAGTTAATGCCACGGTTAAGAAAAACTTTACAGAAATTCTGTGATTGTAATTTTTCTCTAGCTATTGACAATTCGGAAGATATTGCGTCTGTCCCACAATTGATATGTTTTGTGTGATACGTTAATGATCAAGGAACTATAAATAATTTAATTCTGATAGTGAGTGTTAAAGACATGAGTCTATTCCATAGTGCTCGCGTGTTTGGTATTATTTGAAGGTGGTATTCGCAGTATTAAAAAGGTAGGGAATACCTGCTCTGCAGAAACATATCCCCAACTTATCCACCTAAATACGTTGCATAAACTGCTATTAACGCTACGGGATTTCTCGAAGAACGCGTAAAAATTCCAAATAGTTTTCTGGCCTGTATGGATTTTTTCACACAATTTCACTATTTGTAAGCAACCGTTAAATGATGTACATTTGCCCACCGGACAAACATTCAAACATTCAACGTTCTTATATCAATTAACACTATATGCATGAACTTGATGTGAAATTACTACGACAGTAATGGGAAGGAAATATATTCTGACTTAATACAATGGTAATTATTTGAGCTAGAATAAATCAGAAAAAACCGTCAAATCAATGGAAAGTGAACATTTAGCTCGTTGTCAATTTCAAATTTCGTGACCTTTCGGAGCTGTTATATGGTATTCAAAATTTCATAAAATATTGATTCATCGTTTGGCCCTGTATATTTTGTACCCTGTTTAATTCCATCTTTACGGCAATATCTATCTCGAGACCGACAACCCGAAAATTTATATGAATTTTTATGTAGTGTGATTTACATTGATATTTCTTTAAAATTATCTGATTGAACATACACTTTCAGTGTAAGTGACATTTCTCTAAAATTAAGTTGAAAGTAACCCATACTTCTAACACATATTAAGTTTCATTTATTCTGAAAAATGTCACTTTGATTACAATAACATGACTAATGATAATGGTAACGGGGTTAATGTGTAAAATCACCCTCAATAATTATGACAACAACCTCGTAACTTGGATGCAGAGAGAGTGAAATCACTTACGGTTAATATCTATCGGCGTTCATGGCTCACATAATTCACGTGTTTAAATTTATGAAAATTAACCTATTTTATACTGATTAATTGTAATATCTTAGAGATTATCTTAAAGCTGGCAAATTGTACACTGTTATCATACCTTGGTGGAAAGTTTAAAAAATCTTTATGTTTGTGAAAGTTCATTACAAATAACACCCGACCTATGAAATGAATGGAGCAATCATTACATTGGATACTACGGATTTTTCAAGATTGTGAAATCGGTGTGCAATGAATAGTAGGACTGGAAAGTGAAAGAAATCTGATACTTTTTGGGTAGACTTTGGTTGTTCTGTAACTTCATAAATTCATCTTTCCCAGCTCTAAATCGTACAAATAGTTTACAAGGTCAAAAGTCGAGAGAAATCACATGTGCAGAAGCAAACGGATTGGCATTTCAGCAACCAGATAAATAAATATGTTCGTAAAACAAAATTGTTAAAAAGGAAATAACGGTGATAGTTTTCTACGTTTCGGTTATAATACATAATTGAGGAGAAAGTTTATGCCCATGAAGTTTCCACATCTAAAAAGAAATTACTGGGTTGTCAAAGAGGATAACATAAAATTATTTATCATAATTCTTCAAGAAATATAGAATTCTTAAAACACTTATATTTTTTCTCAGATCGAAATACCAACGACATCCCGAGTTATGCAAGAGCATTCTAGATTTCCTATTTTTATTATTTCAGAGACAAGAAATTTGAGGAAACAGTAAGTTCATGTACATATTCTTTAATAATTAGGAATGTCATTTTTATTGCAACTTATTTGGATATTATTCATTGTCTTGGCCTGTTTGGGCATTTTCATCTGGTGTTTCAACAGTGGTCCAGTGGTAACACCTCTACATTGAGAAACGAAGGAGATACCTAAAATACCGAAGCTACCGAATACCTGACAAGGGACGAAAAGTAAGACGTCCGAAACATTACGTGTACTATACACCGGTTGAAAATGTCCAAGCCGGTCAAAGCAATGGATAACGTCCAAATACGTTGCAAAAAAAATTGATAATTCGACATCGTCAAGAATGTCGAACAGAGAAGAAATTAGGAAAGTATCGACTGACCAAGAAACAGATGTAGATCTCTAAAACAATATCTCGACAAGAAGAAGAAACAAGAAGGACCAAAGCTTTCTAGAAAGTGGGTGAAAGATCTTTTTCCTTGGCACTCTCCGACTGTGCATGGCTGAAACACCGTAGTGGAAGCTGCGAGGGTGGAAGAAGGGCTCCGCCCAAGGCACTTCGCGCTTAATTGATTTACAGCCATGCCCTAGCGAGGACTCCCCGCTACCCCCACCACACGAAAACAATGATGCGCTTCTCTGGGAACAGCCGTTTGGAGGGTCGCGGGTCCTGTTTCCGGGGAGTTCAACCCGCAGGCGAGGTTTGTCGACCAAGAAATGCCTTTGTGGGACTTAAAAGGGAAAAGACCGCGGACAGGAATCTATCAAGCAAAGGCAGGTATGAAACCTTCTCGGGATTGGACCGGGATCTTTTTCTCCAACCTCGCTATAAAGGTTATAAATTTACGGAGAATATCCGAGGTGTTAAACTTGAGTATAAAATTTCCTAACCATGTCCGGAGAATGTTATTAAATCCTTTCGTGCATATTTTCGGATTATGATAATGAGTCTGTGCTATTGAAATTTAAAGCGTATAAATAGTACAATAAATACAACGCAATGGTCAATGGAAATTTAAAATTTGCGGCATCTTTTTCTCTGAACTAAACAGATAAACAAGATTATACAAAGATAAGATATTCAGTGACGAAGAATGAAAAAGATTTAAAATATTTCATATTATAGTACTTAAGAATTCAAGTAATAAAACAGTTCACAGACAGAAACAGTTTAATGGACATAAAAAGATTTCGTTAAGGACGCGATATTCAAATGTACAAAAATGCAGATGCCAAAACTAGACGATTCATGATCATCCTCAAAACAAATTTAATGGTAGCATTGAGTTGACAATTTTCTCTTTCTTTTTTTAAGTACTTGCTCCTCGAAATTCTCAATATATTAATTTACTGATTTGTCAGGATAAATATGCCATAAATGGTATTAATGTATTATAAATACCAAATTTTACTCTATTTGATTTTCTTAAAAAGTTATCAGGTTATGTATTCTATCAAATCTCTTTGAAACGTTTCGTCAGTTATTTTTTCTCTAAAGAATTTATTCTTTTAAACGCTATATAAACAAGTAAGATTTTCACTTTATATACATTAGAGTAAGTATTCAAACATAAAATCATGCTTCGTTGTGTCCATCATTATTCAGAGTAGGGCTATAAGTGACACAAATGAGGTATCCATGCTGCGTGGATTGTTTACATTGTTATCGTCTTGTTAATTAGCATCGCGTTCCACGACATCTCTGTCCTCGAGGAATTCTACATCGAGCCATGGCTACGTTTATATGCCGCATTCTCCACAGCCTCATTACATGCTCTGTGGACCTAAATGGCGCGGTGCTGACTCTTTTATTGGGATGCCGTAAGATTCGACACGCGCACCATGCCACGCCGTGCGGCTCTGTGCCGTCCAGCCACCTGCGGTCCTTCAACACAGTGGACCTGAGTGGGAGACTCAGGACGGAAATGGAGCAAGTACACTGACAAATGTCATCCTCGTGTGAATTACAAAATTTCATAAGGATTTTTTTTTTACCAAGGAATATATAGATTTTACACCAAAAACTTTTTACAAAGAGACCTTTCTTTCTTCCTCACCTTCCTTTATAATGTATTAATAGGTAAGATTGTGATAACTTTCAGTCAGGTGAAAATGGCGAAGAGCCGGGTATCGAACCCGGAACTCCTGCTTTGATCGCAGGGTTGTTAACCACTACACCAACCGTTCCGAACGACAGTAAGTTATCACATATCTTCTCCACGTTTATGGTACACAGGAGAAATATATGCAGATAAGATTGTATTGATGTAGAGGCAAGGATAATAAGAAAATGAATGTGTGGAATTGTAGCCATGTTTAATTAAGTTTTTCTGTGTACGATGTGTACTGTGCGTAATCATTTTTATTGCAACAATTTGCACATGATCTATGGACTTGATCAGGGTACGAAAGTGCGAATACCAGCGCTGTTGGATGCGTGAAGACGGACGTTGAATTTCCGAAACGTAGCGTGTGCAATTTACCTGTTAAAAATGCTCAAACAGGTGAACACCAAATGTCCAAATAATTTGCAAATAATGTCCAAATAATTTGCAATACAAATAACATTTAATTAAGTTGATATCCACACTCCCTCGTTTACACTAGACTGAATATGAAATCATCGGAATACTACGCTAATAGAAACAGTCCTGGAATCAGGACAGTGGAAATAGAAATGGTGTTTCACGTTCCGCCACCTTGTCTTTTGTATTACACATTCAAAAGTCAGCATAAGAGAATGGATACGCTTATGAACCTAATACCTATTCATATCGTGAAATGAAGTTGCTATTTGGGGAAGGGCATGACCCTCAATAAAGGACTATGTGTAGATTTTTACTGATATTTTATATTAAAAATATTTTCCACTCGTTGCTTCGTTTTTCGGCTGCTTCTCTTTCACAGCGACACAGTAATACACTTGTAGATGTCACTGACCGTACAATGCATTCTGAAGCGTGATCTTAATGGTATGAATATAAGGGTTTTGGAAATATATTGCAGTTGCCCAATTCGTGATTTCACCTTCATAAAACCAATGGCTAATATTTTGTTAAACGACAATTGTTTTTCAACCAATATGCCTTCACAAATTTAAGATCAATATCACCAAAACATTTTTCGTCAGGTTTCGGAAACTTTCTTTTTTTTGGTGTTCCTTTTCCTTTTTTATTATAAAATGAAATACGTTTCGTATAAAAAGAAATATACCTACATTATTGAAAAAGTATATAAACACAAACCTCAAAATAATATTTAACTGTTCTTATTAATCATTAGAGAGCAATACGAGGTATCATATTTTAAGCAAAGATATGTATGTTTAGTTTAAATGCGTTTCTGTCCATTTCAATTTCTGATCACCCCAGCAGAAGTGCTGAAGAATAAAGAAAGAATAAATAACGCGAAGGAATCTCAACTTCAAAAGAAAGTCATGTCGCTTAATTCATCACCTTCCTTCACTGGGATAGAAATAGGTACTGAGAGAATTCTATGTTAGAGGGTGATACAATTCATTAGATGGACAAGATTTCGATGATAATTTTTTGGTTGGCCGCTCTCAAATTTAGAAATAGGAAACTCGACAAAGAAAATAAATGGTAGTTCTATAGAAAAATTCGAATTATTATCGCAGAATTTGCTCATAGCATCTAGATTCTTCGGTATAACAATATTGTTGACCTAAAAATATTCCTATTTATAACAATATTACTTATAAATGATGTTGGTGACCTTTTGTTGGCGTGATTAAAAATGAAATTTGTTTTCTTAGATTCGCCAACCATATATTATTAAAAAAATAAATGGTTGGTAAGACTAAAGAAATTAATTTCTACAATATCTCTGTTTTCACAATACATTACGAACAAGGCGTGAAATATTCTAAAATGTTTGGGTCACAGATTTGTAAAATTTTGAAATTATTTTGCATTACTTCTCAAAAACCTCTCCTTTCTTTGCATGGATATTTCTTGACGTTATTCAAATTATAGAACGTGCTGAAAATAGATGGAGAACATTCTGAAATGTACTCAGGTGTTTCAACATAATGACAAGCGCATATTTCACTAGATTTCTTGCCATTGTGTTCTTTTTCCCTCGAGAAGAGACTCGTGCTATGTGACTGGTGGATACGCGAAAACTGGACTTCAGTTCAGTTCTCCGGTTTTTTCACATCATTAAAAATTCAAGGAATATTTCTGAGATGAACTTAATTCTTTTAACTCCACACATTGTAATGAAACATTGATATTCGAAGTAAATGAAACAATTTAACAAGGAGAAAATGATCGGTAATTACCTGTACATAATTATTAACAAATCTCTTTTAATACCCAACAAAATGTCTGTGCATCATTATTCGTGAAATCGGACGAAAAATCAAACCGTCTTCGATTGTTCGGAAATGAGATTGATCTTGATTCGAATCATACGGACGCACATTACCTACGTGTTTCGTTTTGTGTTTTTTCTTGCAATCATCAGAAAGTTGTGTACGAGTCATTTATCTCGTGCAACTCCTGTCCTCCTAACCCATCACTGAGGTCCTTACGTTGTGATGTTACGAATAACTGCAACTCTACCGTTGCAAAAGGTCGTACGTTCATGTACATAATCAAATACCCAATTACTTTATTATTCTCATATTCAAATTCCTACACATTTTTGCAATTGGACTAAAGAAAATGTGGATGGAATCGCGTTCATATAAGCACCATCGAATATGACATTCCTGCTCATAATAGTTTAAAAATACTGGTTGCAATATTTTTCTATGTAAGCACAGCAAGGAGGATATTATTATTTTTTCAGTCTTCTATGCCAAAAAATAACGCACCTATTAAAGTAAAAAATATATTACATAAGTAGATACAAAAGAAGTAATTATTATTATGAGCAGATTCTCACGAAGTAACAACTTGTATTATTATTATTTTTTTAATTTTTGCTTACTTTTTACTCTATGTATACCGTATCTTGAATGTACGTTTTAAATAAATGTCTTAACTATTTAAATATTTTCCCAGTATACGTTGCACGAAAGTTAGTCCATTATAATAATAATAATAAATTTATTGTCAAAAAACAGTACAAACTGCGTATGACCACGTGGAGGACAATAAACTAATTTACTCTCCGGAAGCAAGCAAGGGACCATCCCATCAATTCCGATCAAGGGCCCTAAGGCATAGGCGGATTCAAAAATTTCAGCAAAAGTTCCTAGATAAGATAAAAAGTTAGCTGCGAGTTATAATACATATATAATGTCAATATGTTTGTAATTTAACGCAAATATGTTTGTAAATTTACATGTACAAGTTATTATCGAACTATAGATTATTCTGAGTATAGTGTTTAAAAATCATAAGAGTTGAAAAAACACTAAATTCACGATTTATTGTTACAATAAACACGCCCCTAGACAAAGCCTAGAGAACCTGTATAAGAAGTCCGCCTCTACCCGAAGGAAAAACGGAGAAAAACCCGGGCCAGGATGGGGGTACAGAATTAATGTACACAACCATGCCAAAGTTGAGTACACATAAAACTAAATTAATATGAGCCATACGGCAACACAATCATGCAAGAAAATAGTTTTTGAAATTGTTATAAGTTATTTAAAAAGTGCTACAGCAATGGCGTGATAAAGTACAAGACGGATTTAACTTTTATTAAAATCAATATACTCTTTTACAGTGTAGAAGCACTGGTTTCTTTCTAAAAGCCGTGTTAGTCAGTTATATTTCTAAAAGTTGGAATAACAACAACTAAGGATATGGCATTGCCTTGATATAAGAAGAAGAAAAAATTTAAGAAAGCACCCAAGGAAGCATGGTGAAATTAAAATTTATTACTCTTCACAAGCAAGCGAGGGGCCATCCAATCATATCAACCACAATTAATGAAAAACTACAGAGAAAAATGACGGTCTGTTTGAGGTAGAAAGATTAATTATAAAGCAGAACCAGCAGAATCGGTAAATGAGGTATAATAAAAAATTGTAATTGAAATATGAGGTAATAAAAAATAAGTTAGGTGAAATAAATAAAAACAATTTGGCTAAGTAGACTTTTATGTTGAAGTGGTAAAACATGTGTAATGGAGAGAAAACATTGCATTCCTTCATATACTAATAAGGAAACCTACGAAAGTTTCACGGACTGTTTATGACTGTGAAAACCACGAGTTCTTATGGAGGACTTACAAGACTACCAATATTGATACTAAGTATACAGCATTTTTTTTTCTAAATGGTAAACTAGAACGAATAAATGCCATAGTCGGGAAAGCATGAAAATAATACACGCACTTTCTATTGACTTGTTGCCTCCTTTCACTAATTAAATTTTTAAATTGTTCATGATTCTTTTTTCAATAAATTTGTATTCGCATACATATTTTAACTATTATCAAATAATTGTTTAAATGACCTTACTTACGACTTAGAATTACATTGTGCCACACTATTACATTGTTTCGATATATAAATTACCCTATGGAAAAATTCCTTTTTTCTGAACTATATTATTTCACCAATATTTATCAATTTTCTCAATGTCTCTTTTGAATACCTTATTGGCTTTTAATTTTTCCTTTTTTTAATTTTTAATAAGAATACCTTAAATAGCACCCATCATTCCTGAATTTTATAAAAGAATACATTTTTTTTCAATGTACTTGAAAATATTCTTTTATTCGTATTTGACACAATATAACAATTTAATTGTCATTTCACTTGGCGTATTGAGTGGCACATTCACTACCACCGGTGACACTGGTAACTGACATTCAAATCGTGGATGATTTTCCACTGTGGATGGAGCGCGTTCGCGGTAGGTTGTCTAACGGTACTCTGCTTCATTACACCACAATAAGCATACAGCATATTTTTTTCTGAATGGTAAACTGGAACGAATTCACTTGTTTGTATGTATCATTCACCTCTCACATACTTCACATATCACCGGCATCTAGTAATTCCATGACGTGGGTGCGGAGCATCAGCCATGAGGGTCACACCATAATCTGATACCATTCGTAGATTTGATACTGTGACAAGCAGGTAACACCATATTGGATGCTCAGTCAGCAGTGTACGAGTATATCAAAAGGTTTCACACCAGTTGGTTCCCGGCTTTATGCAGGTTGCAACCATCTTTACATTTTTCGCTCGCCAGCGTTTGTGAATCCGTTCTACGCACACGACTAATGAAAGGCAAAGAAGGGGAAATTCAGTGCCATATTAGTAATAAACGTACAAACTTACTAGCCACTGGCGCACTATCCCATATTTTTATATCATTTTTTGGTTTTCAGATAAGTTCTTCGTGCGAGTAGTGGTTGAACCTGGATTGTCAAATGGAAGAACGCAATATACAAAGGATTGTTACTCTATTATTACCTAATTCCTTTACCAATAATATGCTTCATTAGATTATATTCACTTTGAAGTGATTCTTAAGAATTGGGAGAGACTACGAAATAGTTTTCATAATATATTAGTTCTTCACATTTTCGCCGACATATTCGACTTCATTAGGTTCGAAGAAAGATAAAAAAAATTAAAACGCTCATCTTACACACAGCTTTTGAGTTAGAGTTTAAATCTTAATTATCAAGGCCTACATTATATTTGCAAATTTTTGTTTTTCTTTGAGTCAAATGATGCCAACAATATCGGCGAAATATTTTTCTATTCCAATACGTCAAACGATAGTGAAAACTGTCTTCTGATTCGAAATAGTCGTGCATTTCTGTGTGACACTCGAGTCCATTGCCGTCCCCCACCACCTCCCTCGGCGCTCGTAAATTACCACAGAGAAGCGCGTGAGAGGCCCTGTCGGGAGGTCAGAGCGAGGGCAGGCACTTCTTACATGCCCATTAGCGCGCTAGTAATGAACACGCGTCTGTTTAATATATTAAGCGGTACTTTCTTCGTCCGGAACGGGTGGGAGAGTTTGCGTCCCACTCTTTTATAAGTGCCACTGTTTTGATCCGAACTCCTCAGAATAGCAGTAACCATCTTAATCTATTTCACAGCTTCCGCACTTGTCTTCTTTCACATCGGGAGAGATTTAGAAATCTGAGGTAATTTGTACCGGGTAATATTCTCAGCCATTAGCGTATATAATTACTCTGTACCTTCTAGTGTTTACAGCCTAAATATCCGCTAACAACAGACTTGTGTCGTAATCAGTATTTTGTCTACGCACGAAAAATGAAACAATAGATTGGTCATTAATTTCCTCCGTTTGAAAATCATCTTATATGATTTTCACAAAAATATACCACATTTTGCAGGGAATTGTCAATTATTTATTAGAGTAGAAGGTTTTCAAAATGAGACAATTTATTATTTAATAGCGTCTATTCTAATAACACTTTTCAACCAATTTGTTCTATTATTTCCATTATGATATCAAAAGTCCAATGTCATCTAATTATTAAATTGTTTCTTTATACGGTTTCGTGAGTAAGGAACGATCTCCTTTTTTGAAGTAACTTCAAATGCATATAAATTTTTAAATTAGTAGGTATTTGTAGGAATTTAAAGACGATCTCATCTCATGACTGTACCCGAAGATTACCCTAATAGCCTTTAGACAAGGTAGCTTTCATCACCAGCATTAACTATTTACAAAAGGAAACCCTTAAAAAGTTAGCCAAAGAGAGAAGATTGATAATTCTCAAAGTATTTGCTACGAAGGAATAATTAAAATGTGAGTGAGCTCCTAATTCTCTAAAAATTAACCAACCTTCAGGATAATTCGTCAAAATTTCGGTAATGATTGAGTAGCTTTGTTTTATAAATAACTCAAGCCACGATGTAACTAGCCTTGAATATACGTTAATAATAGTAACAGAATTGTGATAAAAAAATTTAAAGTAATAACATTTTCTGTATTTCTAATAAATTCGAATTTAAGAAATAAATCTGATAAAATTCAGCGTGTCGTAAAAAAAAGAGTTTAACAGTTTTATCCGAATGGCAAATACAAGCTAAAACTGTTATTTTATAACATCGCCAGCAATGTATCACCGGTTCTTTCTATTTGTGTAAGTTATTTATTGGTTAACCAAAAGTTTTGTGCAATTAAAAAAAAAGTACAATAGTACATGCACAACACAAAGAAGCAAAATTTCTGAAAGATTTATTTGTAACATTCATTCTTGTTAAGCTAGATTTTCCGAGTATTATCTCATCGACATTTTATTTAGAGTTTCAAATATCGTCTGACGTCGGGTTATGGCAATAAAAGATGATATTTTCGAAATAATTAGGTAATAATGATAACGAAACAGATAAAAATATTTTTCTTCCACAAGTTAGGCCGTTAAATGAAACAGCATTGAACGATATATTATCAGGTATCGTCACATGGTATAGAACGTACAGTCAAAATTAAGAGCAAAGAATGTCTTCAAATTTTATACCTCCTCATTCCACTCGTATGTCAAGCTCATTCAATCAGTGTTAACTTGTACGTACATCGTTTTATAATGAGTAAAATGGATACACTTCATATCACAACTAATTATTTCACGTTTTGTCGCATTAGGTCTGTTAGTTATTCAAAGTTATGCTACTGGAATAACTGCGGAAGTATTGGAGATATAATGTAAATAATTTTCATGTGTTTTCCGTGAATCATAGTTCTGAGGTGATTTTGTGTCTCTTGAAAATCTTTTATCACTCTTTGGGTCGGTATCATTCAAGAGCAAACGATTAGGTCCAAACTCATAAACTTTATGGAACGAAACCAAATTGTGGTAAACGCGTCCACACAAACTGAACATGTGCAACACTACCACTACTTACGTAGCACGTTTATTTATTGCACGCACAACACAGCATTTTTGGAAGGAGCAACGACCTTCATTTTCGGCGTAACCTGTGATTAAAACCTAATAGCATCCAAGTTCCTCAGCACAATTCCTAATTAAGGCGTTTAATAATGAAAATACGACGTGATGTATCAGGAAGCATTAACCCTTCGGTATAGCCTCCGCGTAGCAGGGATTGAGCAGGAAAACCACTTCTCGTGCTGTGCTTCTTCTGGTAGGGGTTTTCGTTAAATTCAGCATCGCACATGAAAAATCCTAGGTAATCCTTCACAGCGAAGAAAGGCTACAGGCAGGTCACGACCTCTCATTTGAAACTGTGATTGAATAGCGTTCGAATAAGGCGTTGATTTACTCTGCTTCATAATCCAGTGTGTCAGAAAGTGAGCATTCCGAAATCAATGATGAGAGTGGTGTCCTATACGTGTACCCATATTAAAGATTTTTTTGATACAGGGTTAAGCAATAAAAAGATACGGTTTCGATCTTCATTTACTTTCTCTTGTAAGTAATATGCTGAACAGGTTGTAATGGTGTTAATTTCAAGCGGTTGAGGTACAACGTAGATTGAAATCCTGAATAAGACAAGAGTATTTTCATCGTGTTTGTATAGTGGAAGTTGTTGGTATATCGCGCATCTCATTTGTTCTTGTGTTTAACCATCTCAATAGATATGTCTGAGAATACCCAGGATCATATCGTGAAAATTTTTACCGGGCATCAATCTAAAAATAAGCGAATAATAATAATAATAGTAATAATAATAATAAAAATAAATAAGAAATTAATAAATAAAATATAGAAAAAGAGAATTGTGATTTTTTTTTTCAGTTTATTTTGGTCTTTAGTTACATGACCGCCTTGTCTATAAACAGAGTCATTTTAAGGCTCCGTTCACAAAATTCCCCTCGTCCAATCAATTTCATTCGGGTCTTAGCGTCTCCAACGTCTCTTATCTTGCTTTATTATGTCTCGTATTCTCTGTACTCCTCATATGTCTCTTTGTTCAATATAAAGTCATGTATGTTTTCCGTATTAAATTTTCCTTTGCTCCTCAATTTACGTATTTAGTTAGCTCTTTCTTCTTCATATAGTTCGCACTCTCACATGACGTGCTTACTGACTTCGTCTCCTTTTCCACACATGCACCCTGCTTCATCTCTTATTTCTCTTTTCTGTGAGTATGAGTTGAAATTTAGATGGTTTGTTAAAAATTTGTATAACATATTTGTTAAATATGAACCATTTCCTATCATCGTGACTGGAATTGACCTCTGGTAGGTACTGGTAAGTAAGTCGCCTGTTTTTACCTCTCTCCCGCCGTATTTGCCATCCTGCGACAAGTGATGTCGTGAGTTTTCTTCTTCATCCTTTTTCATCCCCAATAGATTGATGAGAATGGAAACATAGTCTGTCAAGTGCTCATTGGCATATATTTAGTAGATCTAATGTCTGATGGTATCAACATCATCCACAACCTGTTACATCAGTACGCTATTATACCATTACGTGTGACCAACAAATTAACACGAACCGTTCGTATCACACAGGTTTCCTGATATCATTATTCCCGAACTACCGTATCATGACATCCCCTCAAAGCTGCAAGGCTTCTCTCAAGGATGTGTAATACAAACTCTCCTCAGCTTACCATACATTTTACGCTTACCGTCACTTACTTTTTCCTGTGGTTGCTAGTTGCAACCAGGAGTCAGTTTGTTAATGTTGTTTATGAACTTACGTCGTAAATGTATTATTAATGTTTTCCTTAAAAACATCAGCATTTAGATCCATATTACCTCGAAATACCACATTTTTCACTATTCTGCTATTAATAGACAATATAAAGCTTTCCTCCAACACATACTACAGTATTAAAATCTCAGCAACATCTACATAACTATTGTGGACATGTCCCTATGACTTGTAAAATAAGAGAAAACATTTATTTGTAATATGATTATGATAAATTGAATATTATTTTGAATATGATACCTGATAAATTAAGAGGTGTGCGATACAAATCTGTAATTTTTCTGCATAATATACATTTTACGCCAAGTGTGTTTTGTCAATTTCACATCTTGGAAGACGAGCATTGGGGTGACAGCCCTACCGCATAAGGGTGTTTTCTTTACCCAGCTGTTTGTTCCGTGGAAAAGCAAAAACTCGGGAGTTGGGTTCTAACACGTGTGGTGCCGGGTCAAAAGGCAAACACTCAAAATCTTCCCCCATTCAGAAAAATAAACATTGGACATATGTTCCTCTTTATATTCCTGAGTGCTGGTGTCAGGAGAGAGTCAAGTGTTCTGCTCTAACTTTTCCTCACTCGAGCAATTAATTAAAATTTTAATTGACACTTATAAGATGTGCAATAAAAGAACTACGTAATTAGGTTAATATGCTCAACTCTAGTTGAAAGGAAGTGACAAAGTTCCGAGCTTTGTATGTATTCATCGCGTTGTTTAAGTGTATCATTATTATTTTATGTCTTTAATTATTTTGATTTACATGGACTACACGATTGTTGAGGACTTTCAGCGTGAAACAATTTTGGAAAGATATTGTAAAAGATTGGAATTAGAAAAAATATTTTTGAACAATTTATTATCAAGCACTTGTTTTTATAGTTTCATAATATACGTTTCAAATTGTTTGGGGTTAGTATTTGAAAGATCAAGTATGTTTCATTTCATTTACTACTTAATGACAAAGAAGTTTTAATTGAATATCATATCAATCATTTTGTATTTTTCGTGAAATGTATAAGTTGTATAAAAATTATTACCGTAAAAATTCAGACATAATAACATTTATTACCGCATTAAAACTTGTATTTTGTTCACTTAATTAGAACTCTTGTGTATATAAATCTACTTGCATATAAAATATCGGAAGTAATCACAATTTTTTAAACTTTATTATATATTTACGACTACATTTCGTTACGACTAAGGTTTATATTTCTTAATTTATCAAGGATGACCCTGTTGGAATTATATTTAATGTTTCGTCAAGAACTCAGAAGATTGTTAATTTCTTTTTCCTGAAACAGCACTAATGATGGCCTCAACGCACGAAATTATAACAAGTCAAAAATTATTAAAGTTGTCAATCACTTGCAATATTTGAAGCTTATTTATGTCCTTTGTCCTCAATTATTTTCATTATTAAGGGGCATTAATTTTTAAAACTTTGAAGTGTGACTCTGTATTTGAACAATACGCTTGAAACCATAGTTTATTGGTACCCTTAAATCACGAATATTTCTTTTGAATCAAATTCTTGGGAAAAGATATTGCTTAAAGTGAAGACATTGTGCGTATATCAATATCTAGAAATGAAATAAATTTTGAAAACACTTTTATTTCGCTGGACTTCTACCCATGTCGAAGAAGTTATCTTGTAAGTAAATAGCGTGTTATTCCCTCGTTGAAATGTTGAATTGCTATTCCCTGCGTTGTGTAACTGAAAGGAGGAAGAAATGAAGCAATGCATCTAATGTAATCTAGCGCCCCGTGAGGTGTCTTCCGCAGCGGGTAGCGGGTGTAAGGCATTGTTGATTGGCCGCTGTGAAGCCTTGGCGCGGCGTGGCCGACATAGCCTCCCAGCGAGGGCCACAATTAGAGAAATAGACATCAGATCGCATCAAGGAATACCATTTATTTCGGGACGCGTCTCACCTCGTAACATTAATCAACGGCGCGGCGCGTTTCATGAGTTGTCTTAGCAGCCCTTTGTTGCTCGCGGGACCGCCTCGCCGCCAGGGTGCCGACATTGCTGACGTCATAAAGATATTCGTCCTCCGGAGAATAGACTGTATCCTCACTACTGTCATTGCCTCTGTTCTTGGTTTGTGGACTTTTACGTTATTACTCTTTAGGTACTGTCTGCACCCAATCATCAGAAACGAGGTCCACTTGTTGACGTTATCGTGTTGTATTTATCGTTGGTACGTATAACATCTGTCTCTATTCTGAAACTGTCATCCTTCTCATTTCTGGGAAGGTCATTATTTTGAGTAATGGCTGAGACGTTCTCAAACTCCCTTCTAGGCAGTAAATTAACTATATTTCGCATACTTAAGGAGAATAATTTTCTTATATCTTTCTAAAATTATAAAATATTCGTAACAAACACCTTTGTACCGTTTTACTTAAATTCACACTATCGTTACTTTGTACTGGAATAAAAAAAATGTTTTTCTCGTTTTCGTTTATTGCATGAAACATTCATTGGATGTTTTTAAATATTAGATATATGAGATAATTATATAATAACCTTTACACTCAAATTCTGATTTTTCGATTCCTCCACTATGACGAAATATGGGTCACTTGATAACAATTCATTACTATTTTAGTTGAGTTACAAACAGTAATTATTATTATTATATTTGTCATCTCTTTATAATATCTTGGTATAATGTGTCACAATGATTTTTACTTCTAAATTTCTCTTCAAACAGTTTAAGAATATAACTATGTAAACCAGAGTTTCCCAAACTGTGATCTTTACCTAAAAAGCAGCAACTCTTCAGTGAAAAAATATTAATGACAAACCTTTCTTCCTACATTTTGGCTGTAATAATTTTAGATATAAATAATTTATGACATTCATGTCGGCACCAAAAAACCTCACGGTAAATAACCAATCACGGCAAACATGGACAGATGGTTCTCACTCACTCCTACACAAGGTTTTCGGTCAAAATTCCAAGACATTCAAAGTGGTGCATCAGAGAAAAAGTTTCGAATACTCTGATCTACACAACCATGCGGTACAAACTGACTGTCGTCATTGTTTTATCCCACATAATCGTAGTAAAATTACCGTTTATTAACACAGAGTCGTTTTACCTCAAAAGATAAATTTTTTTTACCACATGAACTATAGTTGTCCAATAACACATATAATCTTAACAAGGTGGTTGGATATTCAGTCTCACATCTGTAATAAGCATCGAGAATGACAAAAAAAAGATGCAAGAGTCACTAAGACTATTGTTTTTAATTAAAAATACAAAACAATTTTTCCTCTAACATCCTTTTCAAGCTCTGTGCGAGTTTTGGTGAACTCAGTGCACTCTGGAAGCGCCGCCGAGAACCCTAACCTACATGCACAGATGTTTCATCCCCCACTTCTTTTTTACTTGCCAAACTATATTCTCGTAGCACCAAGTCACGCATCAATGCGAAGGAACATGATGATCCTACATGAAAGAGTATATTTTTGGAAAATGTTTATTCTTTTGACGTCTTATGAGGTTTCCTATGAATCTGTAGCACATCACATATCACTCAACTTACCATTTACAATTCTCGTGAAAAGAAAATAGTTTCACATTCGAGATGTGTCATGTGATAATTATCATGTAGAGGAAATGACGTATACAATACAAGAGGTAAAAACTTACGTCATTTTACTAACACAGCTCCGAAAAAAGCACGAGCTAGAAGATTGTGGAAGGAGACTTACATTGATTATATTCTTCGATAAAAAAATATACATAAAAATCCGATATTTTCAAAAGGTCAAGGTTTTCAAGGTCAACATTCCTAAAATTCGACTAAACATGATCTTATTACAAAAGTACTGGAATAGCTGAGTCGACTAAGATCTGCAATAAAAATTTACTACCTCGTTACTTTCTGAAGGACATATATTTTTCTATCAATGAATGTGAATTCATAGATTTCCAAACAGGTTATGGAATATTATTTTGTTTTCCAAAAATTCGGCTTTAAAAAACGAGAGACTGAAGGTCCTAGAGCAACGCTGTCTGCGGGTTTCACGAAATATAGCATTATTTACAAGAATTCCGATGTATTGAACATGGAAGCAACCAAAAACTAAGTACGTTTAATTGTCCACCTCAGTGGAGCATAAATTGAGAACAAATTCATTGCATTACCAAGGACGCACGGTAACACGTTTGGACGGGATAGATTTCGAAAGGTTAGCGACGACGTAAAAAGCGAAATATCTACCGCTATTGAAAATAATAACTCAAAAAGGAAGTGTCAGTGCATAAGAGTGGAGACAGCTGTGTACTAATGAAGATTTCTTCTCTTGCGGGACTCTGAAGGGAGTAGCGCAATTACAAAAATGTCTATTGTTCCAAGAATCGAATGAATAGGTCAAAATTCCTTTGGCCGCTGGTGATGTTAATCATCGTTGCTTGTAATAGAGAATGAATTGGACAGGCAAACTGATGGATGAAACTAGAGACGAAGATAGCACAATATGACAGTCACAAGCAACCAAAGAGGTCAGGAAGAGCGGCACATCAATTTTTTTTTTTTTGGGGGGGGAAGATTACTTTTCGAAAGAGGGGGACCTTGTTGATCGAATTATGGAGTGAATTTAAATTATTTTGTTGATTAAACATAAGTTTTTTCACCAGGAATGACTCAGTACGTGGGACTTTCAAATTGTGTGACTCACGGAATTTAAATATATTTAAAGCAAAATTATTTAAGGGGAAACAAGAGTGAATTTTGAGTATTTAGTTGTTCAACACAATATTTCGAATGTTTTTTGCAAATGTTTTAGATTTACTGTATTATCCACCTTCTCAATAACATTCCCCTTGTTGCATCTACCTCTTTACCTTCTTTAAAGATCCCAGGACAAGTGGGGTATACGAAAAAAATTAATTTTTTATAAAAAGTTTAAAAGGAAATTTCATGTTATTTGGGGGATTAATATTTCCTACACATAGCTGGTTCCTGTTGTAAATTCAAAAGATGTAATCCGAAATGCAAGAAATTTCGAAAAATTATTGTCTTCGTAGTTATTATGTATTCAAAAGATTTAAAAAATTGGCTGTGGAAATAGACGAGAGTCATTAAACATTATACAGAAAGAGTATTTTCTATGGACATTCTAGACCAAACAATCTAGAAACATTTTTATCTTAATAATTGCTGCATGCGCACCAACCTTAACGCTAATTTTGTTATAAACAGGTATATTTTATGTAACCTCTCCTCAACATCCCGTCATTACTGTAATGGAAAGCCTGTAATAGACAAAGTCAATAGGGGAGAGGGACACGTCTTATATAACTCAAATCAATTTATATCTAAGTTTCTAGTGGAACACTAAAGAATTTCTATAAATTAAAAATAAATGATACATACAATTTTTGAAAAGTTGAACGATGATTTGCTAGACTTTTCAATGTCAATAATGACACATGATTCAAAGGTCTAAAACCAAAACACACGATGTGCACCATGTTAATGAGTTTGTCTTTCATATAATACACATTTAATATAAATTTTATGATATCACTCAGAGGTCCTCAATGTGATATGCAAAATGCTGATTAAGCTTTCTGTTTCTAATCTTGTTAGATACTTTCAAAAGTAAGATAATTCTTTTTCAATCGATTTTCTTTATTTTTTTCCGGTAGAGAACCACCATGACATACAACTAAAAAGAAAAAAAAATCTCAAACTTGGGAAAAATAAGATAAAGATTTTCGAGGGTCCAATTTGGTTAAATAATTTATTTTAAAACGTTTTCTCTCATTAGGGACGCTTGTTCCGTAAACATTCTCTTTCAACATTTTCCTCTGCATAGAGAGCGTGCTTTCGCCTTCTGTTGGTGGTAGCCATCACAGTGATATAACTCACCTAATGCCACACTTCCATTTGTCACGAAACCGAAACCGGAAGTAAAAAAAGAAGTGAATCGCCCGTTTTTCTAAGACGTTTCTTTTGGCAGGGCAATTGTTTTCCCTGTTTCTGTGTCGTAATATCCGGTCATTATATGCTGTGACTCGTATTTGATATCGTATTGCCTAGCTTGCTCAGAAATATGTTCTTTGCAAAGAGCTTTGTGATCCTACCGTTTGAATGTTACAGGAAAATAACTACTAAGTTTGGCAATTTGTGGAAGAAATTAGAAAGGAACCTTGTATTATTTTAGATTGCGGATGAAATAGTACTCGTAAATAATACGTTAGATTGAAAAAATATCTGCACTAAGATTAGAAGATTAGAAGTTACATTACACATTGAGTGATAGGAATTGTAGTTCAACTTTTTCGATTTTGTAAAAAGGAGCGTAGAATTTTTCGAGAACCTGTTTTATAGTAGTTACGAAATTGATTTCTGCGCTGCGAATACTGAATACTGAATTGTAGCATTTTTTTTAAAAATTATATTAACCCTGCCATTTTTCTTTCAAAAGACGTTTTTTTCTTATCCCAACTTAACTGTATTTAATTCATATAAAATAATTACCACTTAAAAATTAAGGTGCATTTTCTACGGTGATTTATTTCGCATAAAAATGTTAGTAACTGTCAATAAAATAACGCACGAATTGTGAGGCGTATATGATTAACATCGTCGTAGGGATATTTACATCCAACCGTAAAATCTTCTGAATACTAATCACTATCAATTCTTAATTTAATATATCTCCACAATTCAATTCCCCGATAAGTTGCTTCAGAAGTAATCTTCTTTAGCTTTTATCCTCGTGTAAAGGAAACAAGACAATGGACAGAATATATCAGTTTTCGTCGGTTCCTAGACTGGACAACCAGAACGTTTTGGAAAGTTCAGATTCTACGAAAAATTTCATGAAAGAAAACTGTATTCACGCATTCATTTTACGACCGTACGGTTCCATGTGATATTAAATCTAAATTATGGTTCTCCAATGACAATTTGTTAATTTATCGTCGGAGNGGGGGGGGGGGGGGGAATTCGACAAAAAAAAGTACAAGCACATTTGATTCCTCGCACAATTTCAAAAAAGATAAATATATTTTGGAAATAAAAAAAATCAATGCGCGTTTGAGACGCTATGAAAGAAATATTGAGAAGCTTTCTTTAGTAGTGATAAGAAAGATAGACCGAGAAAAAATAACAAATCGCGTTTTAAGAGCTAATAATTTGAGTGTTTGCATAATTTGGGTTACATTTAGACATCAAATTCGATTACATAATTTTGTAAATGCATTTCAGAGCAGTCCATGCATTCCCAGCTCACTTGTGTAATTGACCATATTTTAAATATTTTTATTGAACAAATTTGATATTAAATCTTCATTTTCAATTTTTGAATTTGAAAGTTAGGGCGGATATCTAGCTACTGATATACATTTACATTCCCAAATTTAAAAGTTTCGTTTCAGAAGTGAAGATTTCGAAACTCAAATAATGTGAAATCTGAATTAGAGCTTATGCTTGGTCTAGTTTCGTTTATTCTTCATAGCTCATCAAAGAATTCTCGTACCAAGTAGAAAAAGTCAATTAAAGAAAAAATTAATTTTGTCAAGGTAATATATAATATCTCTTCAGTTCCATTTCTTCCCAGGATTTTAGCCGTGTTTATTTTGGGTGCATTGGTGAGATTTGATCGAATTATACGTTTATTTTTCTTTGTGAGGATACAGTAGCTTTTGTCCTGAATATGGTCGTACGAAGTTTTTCTCTGCTTCTTTTTCGAAATACATTATTTATTGGATACAATCTCATAATTGTATATTATATTTGGATATAATATTATATAATCTATACAATTTCATTTACTGATTTTACTGAGAAATTTAAAAAGGAGAGAAGTGAAAGTACATCATGAATTAAGACAACACAGTACCTTCAAAGGGAAATAATAGTTTGTTTTTTATAAACACTCGAATGCTTGGTTTAATGGCAAGAAATTAACATGTAAGTTAATTGTGATTATAAATAAAATCTTATCATCACAGTTTAGCAACATCTCTCACCCGCAAGGAAATCATTAATGACCTCTCCTGCTCCTTTTGCGGACATGAGCAGCAGGATATTTCCCACATTATTTTGATATAGCTTCATTTTGATCGGCGGAAAGCAGAGCTTATGACATTGAACTAGTGTCAGCCACTGTGAGAGACGTACTTATTGAAGCGAAACGGTGTGTGAAATATAATTTCAAAATTGTAATATGTAATAATTAATTGTATTGTAATGTAAATTAACAAATTTATTATTGATGTAAGATGTATTTGGTGAGCTTAATATAGGGGGGTTTCTCAATGAGCTTTGAAATGAAGAACATTATTTATTTATTTATCATCTCAAAATCAATACCAGAAAACAAACACTCTTTGATCGGAGCGTTGTAGATGTTTCCGTTGTGTGTCCGTGATAGTTTGAGGGATCCGTATGTGGGAGTGCCTGTATCCACTTCGACCATCCTTCCGTGACCATTCCAGCCCCTACCTGCGAAGGGGGTTGTAGGCGAAGTGCGAGTGGGCGGTAGCATCGTCACGAAAGAGGAGCGACGAGGAAAAGGGAGAAGCTACTTCCGGCACCGGGCGGAGCTTCGTACACCGGAAGTGGCTTCCTATTGGACGCTTCGTAATCATTCTGTAGAGACAGCCCTACAAGAGGGAAGGTCACGACTCACGAACTCACGTAACTTGATATCGGGGAGCAGTGAGAATTCTAATGTTGTTTATTTGATGCCAGAGATACATACAGACATGGCGTAATTACTACACTTGAACCTATCTTGAATTACTATTTGTCTTCCATTCTGATGCCGTCTGGCGATACGAGAATGTAATCATTGTTGGTATTTTATACATTTCGTCGCTGCATAATATGTTGCGGCTTGAGTTGGTTTTTTGTCGAGTATCAGATGATGTTAGTGAGTGTAATTTCCATTAAGGAAAATACAAGTGCTAATTTGCTAATTAAAACATGTCCGCGAATGTTTTTGTTTGCCAAACTGTTACCATAATAAAAAGGAGCAGAAATTTATAGCAACCACACCTCTTAGTATATTATACAATTGATGAAAGAGCTATAACAACATGAACATAGAGCAGAATTATCAGACATGACATGAACAGAGAAGAAAAATGAAGTGACAATCTCACAATAAACTTCTTTATGGATACGTTGCTATGGAGCTTCAGGATCTGTTACAAAATTTACGTTGCGTTAGAAACAATCTTATCTACTGTTGTGACATTATAACAATATAACTTTAAATACATTATTAAAACCAATACGAGATGTATTCTGGATGCATTATTTGCCCAAGGAGTACATTTGTTTGCAATTGAACCAAACCTGACACATTAAAACGCATAAATTTGTACTCATTTTATAGTTTCCTGAAGATTGATCCATTTATCACAAACATATTATTTGTAATAAACATATAGGTTGGAGAGGCTTCAATCAATAAAAGTGTCCTTAATTCTCTCTCATATATATATANATTCTTTAAAAGTGTCGATTTATTTGTGGAGTGTCATTTTGTCTCAGTTGTTCACTTCGGCCGTAAATTCATTTTTATGACTTTGGAATTCATACTTGCTCTTTAGTACAACTCGTTGTCAAAGAACTCACTCGTTAATATTGGTGGATTTTAGTTTACTTAACCGTTTTGACAGAAATCGCATTCAAATTTTGTGTTGTATTTATTTCATGTCTTATGGCGAGGTTCAGGTCATTTGGCCCGCTCTTCCATCTAATACGTGGGTAAGGGAATTTGGAAGGAGAGATGTTGCGTTGCCAGGGAAGTGATGGTATCGAATCGACATTTGTCTCGAGTGGATTTAGGGAATCCCAGCTGAAAACCTCACCTAGTACGGCAGTGCAGGGTTTGAACACACGCTCTACCGCTCAACGGTGTCGAGGTAGCGAAGACGCTACCACTGGACCACCGCTGTGGGTGGACCTGCTAACACCACAATTCTTTTCTATCATTGCTCAAAGACGTATTGCATAATTGATCATTCTTCTGTGTTAAGTCTTTTTCTATTGCATATTCTCATGATTTTTTGTGTCTTGGGACAAAATACGAACCAGTTATTGTAGGAAAACATATGATGAAGTAGTACTGGTCATTCCGACGAAGCAACATTTGAAAATTCAAAATATATCTTCACCAAAGAAAATATTTTGTTCGTGTTTTCAGCCAATAATACGTTGAACTCTTTCAGAATGTGTGTGAAAAAACAGTGAATAATTAATAATTTTCTGTCACATAATACCAATATACTGTTCGCCCCCTTTTTTTTGTTCTTTGGAATTACATGTTGGAGATATTCACTTTTGGGTATCTTATTGCCACAACAATAGAGTGTATCATTTCTTTTATATCACCAGCATAATAGTTATACTTTTCCAACTTTTTGGGAAATAAATATCTGCTTACACATCAATGCATTATCAGAAATAACTGAGATTATGATAGTAGCCTATTCACAAAGGAGTTAACATGCCAATTGATATGATGATCAAACCGGCACTGCAATCATCACGGATTTTTTAAATGAGCAATTTAAGTTAATACTTTGTTAAACTTTTTACATGGATTTGTTTCCGCATCTGTGCTTAGTGGCAGCTACTGTGTGTTCTCTTAGCTCCATGAGTATGTTTGCGTTGTTATTATTGTCTCCCAAATTCAGGACATTAGACTTTTAGTGTCAAAGGAATCTTACCAAACTCACTTCGAGTGACATCTGGTTACAAAAGAAGATAACTCTTGGTGATGTGATTATTTCTATAGCATGCACTTAGCGTAAAATTACAGCTTTTCTGAAAATAGATATTTCATAGATATTGTTTTTATAGAAGTCTGATCGTTTGTAAACTATGGTGTACAACTCCGAATACACAATTATAATCGCTACAGCTACTGTGGTGTTATGATTAATAAGTATATTGTGGTATTATTTTTTTCATTTGGTTTATTGTTTCTTACACTGGTCTGTTCTCTATGTGGGGTACACGGTGGTAGCCCAAAAACATAATGTAAAACGTTTTTTGCATATCTTTTTCGTTGTCGTGCTCATGTTAACTTCTTGTCTTCTGTACATGAAAATGATAGTGAATATTGTATTAGTTGAAGATATTAAATATTTACACATCTTCCTCGCTTTCCAAGGATTTCCATTCGTAAGGGCTCAAGCTCTAACCATATAGGCCATACATTCATTTCATCACTTCAGGATTAAATATATGATGTGTAAACAAATGTGTATAAACTTAAGTAGATTGAGTGTTGTTGATAATACAGTATTATGGGAAGAGTAATAACTCATCAGTCCTTCAAAAACTTTCTAATTGAAACACATTAAGCACATTTCGTATCCTGAAGACGAATAGTTAAAAATATCAAAGGAAATTGATAAAAGAAGTAGGAAATTTCATGTATGAAAATTTTAATGTCCATTATTCTCATCCTGACATACCACATTTGAAATGTGAGTATATAGTTGTCTTTCAAAGACGTGAATAATAAATAAATTTTGGTATATTTATTGTCACAACTGAAGTAAACTTTGCTTATTCATGATAGTCAATTAAAATTTTGAATTAAAATCTGTAATATAGGTATAAGGAAGACAAGGTTGGTATAACGTGAATTTCTTTTACTTTTGTTTATGAATATGCATTTCAGGTGTTTTAGTTAAAGCTCTGTTATGTTTACCGAACCATCAAACGATAGAACATCCCTTCCAGAATGTTTCTTTGGTTACCAGACCATTCCATAGCAGGAAAAACTATCGCTTCTTCTTCTCCTTCTTCCTAAACTAGTGACTCTACGACGCATTCATTATTCTCTACCAAATGCGTATCCTCTCTCATGCACAAATGCCTTAGTTAAGAGTCACCTCATTAGTCAAATGAGTTCACGCGCCACGCAATTAAACACTGAAAAATTACAGTCTTTCGAAAAGAAACATTGTGCGTAACGCTCTACGTACAGGTATAGGCTTTTCCCGCCTTCCATAGCGTCTTTTCGCACTGTTTCACTTGATGTTCTACACGCTATTTAACTCTTTCCTGCGAAACCGCTTTTGTAATCCTATACACATGCTCCACTTAGTAACAGACATATTTACTAGCATCGTCTCAAACAAAAATTAAACTTTACTCTTTCCTGTAACGGAGTCATTTGATTCGACGAACAAACTTCTTGGGGAGAGAGAAAATAGGAAGTTAGAAAAGCCAAATGTCGTAATTTCTTTCGCCAGAAGAACTTTTAAGTGGTTGTTGTAGAGTTGAATACAGTGATGGGTGTAGCGAGACAGGAAACAGACGTGGTGATAAACTATGCCTGAGCCGACGTTTGTGGAATATGACCCGTAGAATTATTCTATTACGGTGGCGACCCCTCTTAATATCATTTTTGCGGCGCGCGCGTCTTTCCAGACAAATGGATTGCAAATCATTTGACTTGCAGTCATCAGATTTCCATGCGCGGATGCGTGCCACAGAGGGAACGTTCTCGAGCGACCGTTTTCATTGGTGGGTTCATAGTGAACGAGCGAGAAGCAGACAGACAGACGGACGGATGAACGAATGAACGAATGAACGAACGGGTCGTCGGAGCAGCGGCGACGGTGGCGGCGGCGGCACGACGCGATGCGGTGCGGCGCGGTGCGGTCGGACCACCCCATGCATATTAATGGAGCGCTCCGGAGAAGATCTTGGGCACAAGCGCCCAGGCAAATTTCACGCTACATTGCCTCAAAATGGCGCCATTCATCAGAGGTGGCGGAGAGTGCTGCACACGGTGGGAAGGGTAGCTCTGACGACTCTTGCACTTCTCTCGGAGGGAGGGAGAGAGAGTGAGCTTGATTCAATCTGAGATGCTTACACACAGAGGTTTGGCCAAAGGAAAATGCTGGCGAAATATACAGAATGTCCCACAACTTCACGTAAGAAGTTGGAGGAATAATATAGCACATTAAGATATTATATCCACGTGGCTAGAAGTCAAGTTGCCAACTATGCGCACAGCTTGGAAATATTCACCAAAGTAGTTCTTATAAATCCTTCTTATAAATAAAGGTTCTTATAAATCCCCGTAAGCTATGAAAATCCTAACTTCATTGCGTTCCTATTTCAATTTCCTTTCTTTTAGTAGGTTTTTCCGCTTAAGCCGGTACTTTTGTCAGAACATCAAAAAAGACAAGCCCGCGAAAGTTACTTCATGTAAACCTATAGTAATTTAAAGTCTAATAATTCAAAATTTTGCCTCGTACGAATATGACAATTCATCGCCACTAGATAGGGAATGGTTTAAAGTATCATTCCGAACATTTTTGAGGGGTACTTAAGCCTAGTCGCTTTGACGGATGTAATACCTTATTACGAACAAAAAATCATTAAGAAACACATGTGTCTCAAAAGAGATAAGCTCACACCAAGACGGAGTAAGAACACAAGACAGAATGCGTCATTTTATCTCCTTCGGGAGCTATTTGCCAAAATGTGTATCTCAATGATTTTTTATTGTAATTCATGTTCTCTGTCATCCTTCCCAGTTTTTTCGTGGAGTTCTGAGACATTCTGTAGAATCTGCGAAACAATAACTCATTGATAAAAAAAATTTCTGACCTTTAAAACAAAAATACCTTTAACTACAAATCCATATATGTGATCTCCCTGTCCAATGAAGCTATCAAATAACAAAACCAGAGAATGGATTAAGAAACATATTTCCACATTTTTAGATGATGCAGCGCTTAAACTTCTATCTGGTAATCCGGGGAGAATTTACGGCCAGCTTTAGCCTTTATATTGTATCTCACACTTCAAAGTGTTATCTTCGAAGTATGTGCAACATGGGTATGGACTTCGATTTCTTAACTTTCTGCCAAGTCAATGTTAGTAAAAACGTAAAGCCTTTTATAGACACTGAATTCACAATAAAATGCCAAGAACCCACACTTTCATCCAATATTTTGTAAACTATCTTAATTTTAATTATTGATTGATTGCCTTATTCTCGAGAATCTTTCGTAACCAAACCCCTTTCGAATAGGATGGGTGATATGAATTTAAATAAATTATTCTTACCGTATAAGTTAGAATATTAAATATGAACCATTTTTGAAAAATGCACAGAAGACTAGCATTAACTGATATCATGGCATTGTCCAGAGATTGCAATTATCTAGAGGTTTAAGGCTTCTCAATACATGTGAATGATCTAGTTTCGTTAGGACGTGAGGCATAAATATCACTTTTAAGGTCTTACTACTTTTGCATTTTCTTGGCATCTCAGTGCCTTTTGTGAACTTGCATTGCAGTGCCTTAAACGTTCTGTTATAAGATGAACTCTGTTAAAAATTCATTAAAACATATTTTTGTTGTGTTTGTTGACAATTACATAGTACTAATTTTGCGACCAACCAATAAATTAAATTTTGTTTTACCAATTAATGTCGGCCTTTTCATTAATAATATTAGTACGTAATTCATACAAAAAACACGAAGAAATACCTAGAAAAGTGTTATTTGCAAAACATTTGCATCAAAACGAAGAGAAACAATACGTATGATAAATGGACCGTGGAAATATACTTTCATTCGTGCATTAGTTTCAACACGGACCTGAGAAACGAACAATAGTTTCATTCTTCATCATGACAAAACATTGTGGCACGCAACGCTTTTGATAGAGCAATTTATTTCCAACAAAAGCTCTTTGGTACGATCCCATGCACAGTATTCTCAAGGCATGTCTTCAGAGAATTGGTGCTCTTCCCAGATTACTATGGAAGGAAAAATATTTGAATCGATTCCAGGCCAACAGTTACGAAAGCGCTACATAACACATGAACGACTGCTGCGAACACAATCTGAGAGAAGAAAGTTGTGAGATCAGTTATAATGGTTCAACACGAACAATATAAAACAAAATTATGTGCTCGAATGAATAAAATTTGTTGAGGTTGGATGTGCAACCTAAGTGATGCATTTTTGAGAGAAGCATTTTTCGTAATATTTAATCAATAAATTGAATTATAATTTTCAACTTATGTTCATTTTTCTGTGTTATTTTTTTTTAAATGTTCTAACTAAAGTTGTACTTGATTCGAAAAGAAGCGCTGAGAAGTGTCTTAACCCGTGTATTTAATGTTCTGTAAATTGTTGATTAAGATTTACGACTGGTTTTGAGAATTACATATATGTATTACCTTCTCAAAACTAAATAATATACTTGTGATTTTGTGACCTGTGGGAAACCGTGCGCTATTTGTATCACCAATCTGAAACTGATTCTTCAAACGAAATAATCTGACACGGTCTTCTTAATAACAATTGCAAGTGAAGAGTACAGATCTCGTTTCGTACCGAATATTCTCTTATACCTTGACTCATAGAAGTACATTTCTTCTCAAATAACGACTAAAATTTTAATTTTTACTGTTTGGTGTAGTCAGGATATGAGCCCAAGAACCTTTTACTCTTTTTTAGTAAGTGAAACCGACGATTACAGCTAGTGATGTTGGATTTTTATCTCACCACTTCTGGAAGTCGTAATCTATGTCAACCCTACTCGCTCCTACACAAGTCTCCCGTTCTATTTTCCCCAGCAGGTAAAGTGGGGTGTTATTTACCGACTAATAGCCTTCGCGGCGTTTGAAAATAATGATAGCCTTTATGTAATTCGTGAATCATGTTATATAAGACAATGACTGTTATTTCCCCAGGAGTTGGCTTTGACTGGCTCTACAAATGACAACACTTCAACTTGAGCCGTACAAGCCACACGGTGTTTCGAGACATATAAATTAGTAATAAGTGACGCTGAATGATGTAATTATTCCTACAATTGTCTGTGCTATCAACGCCAGAGCAGTTTGATGTTCGGCGCAGGAAGTAGGTAATTCTGAAGCTTAGTGGGTGTTTTCAGCGGTCACAGCAGGGTGACGGGTAGGTAGGTGGTCGGTTGACGCCTGTCAGGTGTCATGAGGAAGGTGAAAGGTCACGAAGGGTTTTGGTGAGATCAGTAGGTCAAATGAAACGACCTTTTAGTATTACTAGGTCCCTGTTAAAACTATTCTTTGAACAAGAGAAAAAGTACGTCCATACCCTATATTATTAAGCGTGAAATAATAGTATAGTTGTATATAATTGTAAACAAGTGTTAATAAATTACTATATATGGTGATAGACCAAGAAATGAACTTTCTTGTAGTTATATTTTATTGGTTTTTAATTTTACCGAACATTATTTTTCACTTTTTAGGGCAGTACTTGAATACAAGCTTCTCTTTAAAAATACATTTTTACGTTAATCTTATTTTATATCTTTTAGTATTAGAATTTGATTCTTTATTTGTCAATTGAACACAAACTCGTCAGTCTTTCCATTTGTCATTAGGAACTTCTTCCAATTTACCACCTCTATCAACAGATTCTCGTTTCCGATCAAGCAGAAATTTTACAGATATCGTTTTTTTGTTTTTTGCATTTTAAGGAAGACGAAGACTATCTTTAAATCGTAACATTTGAACGAATAGTTTATAATTTATAGGCGTGTTAAGTTGCACTGCAGTCGACGCTACCACCACCGGAGGACAACTGATAAAAAAACTGATTAATGACCACCAACTGATAGACTGCCTTCAGTTTCGTGCGATGCAACCCATTGTACTTTACTATATAACGCAGCTCACCCTGATATTCAGTAATCCAGCATATAATTATATATATGACAAGTATTAATACAAAATAGGCGAGTCCGAAAATCCCATTAAAAATACAAAATATGATATATCTCCCATAACCATCGTCCGATCAGCTTAATAGTACAATAATCATACAAACCACATATATCTGTAAAATTTCAGCTCGACGTGGAACTGACCTAAACCCAACTTCAATTTTTTAAACGGTAGGACAACATACGTACAAACGTTCTGTTGAATGAAATCTGGTAAAAACTGTGTAGTCATCATGTTCCATTAGGCAATATAGTAATAAATATCATATAATTTTCGAACTATTATTAATTGTATTTTATGATATTCGATTTTTTTAAAACTGGAGCTTTACGGCTCGCCAACATCTAAGTCATTAGAGCCCTTATTCGATATTGGGTTCACTGAGTGATATTTCGAAGTGAAATGAGTTTATTAGTTAAATTGCGGAAAAAAATAAAGAGAAAATAAATAAATATTAATGCTTGTTCTATTTTAAACTTGAATTATTACTAGCTTTGACTGTCTTTCGTTAGGCAAAGTCTACAATGTGTAGGCAATGTGCACAAAGCCCAGGCAAAGGGGGAAATGCGATGAAAATTTACTATTTTGCCTAATCTCTATCAACATTTTCTTCTTTCAAGCGACGTCTTTCAGAGTGGTTGAAAGGAAATGCCCTTTAGTCTTCCCATATTCTCTGTCTATTTTTCTCCCCCACATTCATTTTCTTTCTTTCCTTCCTTCTTTTCATTGTCTCTCTTCTTTGCTTTTACATTATCCCTCTCATTCATTCTTTCAGCAACCTAGTTTTATTTAATCTTACGTAATATACAATTTGTAAATACGGTGTAAAATGAAATGTGTATCCATTAAGGTATAATATTATTATTTGTAAATAATGTCATTACGTAATAATTTGTTATTATTTAATCGTATTTCTTGTAATAATTTCTAATATCTGGGTGACCGAGATTGGCTCGGATGGCTCACAAAATGGTCATATAATTTTCAATCAATTGTAATAAAAAAAAAAAATAGTACCGATGTATGACTACGCATATCATGATCTTCACAAAATGAGTTTTAAAAATATGTTTCGTAAAGGGATTCAACCCACGTTTTACTTACTCAGTTACACTGCTGTGTATCCATTAATATAAAGAAAGATAATTCCATTCATAACTGTTTTGCTAATTTGGTAACTGCGCGTTTACGTCGCCCATATATGATTTTGTTTTGTGTGTGTCCGGGTGAAAGGAGTGATGCCTAATATTATGGAAATGAAACATTGTATTTACCTGGTAGAACACATACAGAGAGTAAATAGATAATAGCCATTTCTTCTATTGTCTGAACGTCTCGAATATGTATGTGTGAGCTACGGGTTCGATTCCCCGTCGAGGAAGTTTCATTTATTTTTATCAGCATGTTCTGCCTGATTATACTTTCTTTGTGTGTTTAACATTTTTATTGTATTTATTTAAAAAAATCATTTTTTCAATTAACCCTCAAACACACGCGCTGGAGTGGAATCCATCCCGCAGCAATGTCTTTCGTTTGTTATGCAATAAATTTTATTCCGTTCGTCGTTTAATTCTGTGTACCTTTCTGTCTCCATCTCCAACTCACTACACTAAGCTTTAATCGATTTTCGCACACTCACTCTCTCGTCAAAGAGCCATTGTTTACCGTGTGGGGTGTAATCCACCCCGCGCGTGTGTTCTCGCTACAAAATATTTCCAGTTACCACAACGCTCTGAGGCCTAGAAGGATGCGTCACTTTCTAGACGTTCAATCGTACATCAGTCACCGTATTCATCCCCAGTAGGGTTGCTGAGAGGTAATTCTAGTTTCTAAAAAGAAAAAGTGGTACTTGTTTGACATGGCTGCTCCTTGAGAGCATGAAGAAATTCGTTATCAGAGCGGGAGTATCATTCGCATACTTTAAAGTATTTGATTGTGTTTAATATTTTTATTACTTTAGTGTTTTGAACTTCTTACTTGATTTTTGAAGCTGGTAAGTGTGCATGTTCGATAAATGGAGAGATTTACTGAAGAGTACGAGGTTTGATAGTGGAACATGAGCCGTACCCCCAAAACACTCTGGAACCTGTGGGAGTGGAAGGTATCGTGATTTTAATAATCAAAAGATTTTAAATTGGAGGACCATATGGATTACTATGGTTTTATATCAAAATAAACAATAAATCAATGGACATACGAATATTAATTATTTTACACAAAAACACATTTCCTAATAATCCCACCAAAAATCTAACCTAAACACACAAGAAATCAATCATACACGTAAAATATCGAATACTAAAACTTACAGTTAAACACATGGTATGAATTAAAAGATAAAGAAGCATGATTATGTACAACAAGGTTCAGTTAAATGTTATTGAATTTATCAATGAAGGCATGTTAAATTGATCATGAAAAATTATACTGTACGTTAGATTTTCACTGGCCAGTGAAAGGTACGTGAGCTCATAGTTACGTTCTTGTAGGATTTACCGATGATCAGTTGGCGGACAGCGTCTCATGCGGTTGGAAGATGCAGGAGGCAGCGACATTGTCAATCCGTCAATGATATTTAAAGTTTATATGATCACCCTGTTTCCATGATCACAATAAAGTCATATTCACGACAGTTCCAGATGGTCGCATTACATGGTTGAAGGAAATGCATAATTTTACCTCACGCGCAACACGCTTCGCAAACACACTAGGTTCATGACTGACACTGTTAAGTCTGATGTGCACTCGTCCAACTCTGGAGAGAGTGATGCTTGAACTAGTAGCTACGGAGCCTTCCCAATTAACTCAAGGGAAAATACTCCCGCGCAAATATATTATTACTGAATTGTTCGTGTGCTAATTAAAGAATTTGATACAAATAAAAGAATTGATTCAATGTTACATTAATATCAGAAAATTGTAATTCAGAATTTATGTGGCGACTTTCCATATAATGAATTGGTAATTACATACATTTTATCATCATGAAAAGTCTGGGTGATAAGAGAGCTCTCTAGTGGCAGATTGACGTAGTTAAACCTTTTAGATCTATTTATAGTATTAGATAATATTATTGTTTCTGGTGGAAATGCAGTAGAGAATGGGATGGAAACTTATGAAGAATCTGCCTTGATTGATCAAAACCTCAGTGTTGAAAGGCAGGAAATTACATGAATAAAATATAAAATTACTTTCACTTTATGACATTTCTGCATGGATGTGGGGTGTTTAATGCCCCATGAAATAAGACAATCAAATATTAAAATAAGATTAGCTCAACACAATCTAACACCGCGCGCGCGTGTCTCTCGAGACAAACTGCTTCCGCGGGAAGAACCAAATCCTCACCGCATTGTTGTCGGGTAGCACTGCATTGTTGCGAGCGCTTGCGGCAGGCATCTGCCACTGATGCAACGAGTCTTAAACATTTTAAAGCATATCTTATGTCGTTTTTCTCACTTTTATTGAAAAAAAACTTTGGTACTACATTGTGTGTGTAACTTACTTAACATTTTTCAATATAAAAACATAAGTTTCACGACATTAAGTAATTGTTTTACTCTTCCTCTAACAAGAAAGCTTTTTCCAATTCCGAAAAAAGACCAGGGTAAAATATGTAGTATTTTTTCTCCACAAGTAGCATAAAGTTTCAAAAAAAGTGCTGTTCATAGATTTAGTTTTCCAATTTAAAAGGTGGTTTCCAATATGTAAATAATAATAAAATTGCATTACTAAAATGTTTCTCTTTGTGATGAAAAATTGTGATATGAAATTTCAAACAAAGTACTTTTACCTTGGGATGGAATCCATCCAGCGCGTGTGTTGAATTTCCCGTTCGGCGCGTGTGCTTGAGGGTTAAAGAACAAATTTTAAGTCAGATGTCTCGAAAAACGTCTGTTTAATCAGCTTGGTGTGCTGTTGGTGGCGAATATGAGTTTTTGGACTCTTAACAATTGACTTTTTCCATAATGCAGCGAGTGGTCGGTTAAGGAGGTTCAACAGGAAATACGATGGTCAAATCCGCTAGAATAATTTTTTTATATTCCACATCTTTGATTCCCGTAGAATCCGTTCAGATTTGGCAACGCTGAACTCGTGATTCGGCTTGCTAATGTCTCGTGTGATAATTTTAGTGGCTAAGTGTTCTGTGAGGAAAACGTCTAAAATGGAAAATAATGAGAAAAGGTTTTATTGAAAGGGAAAGATGGTGACTGAAAGGGAAAGATGGGTTAAACTACGAAAGGAAAATGCTCAAGAGACGGGAAAAAATATACCAACTATATTCAATAGCAATAGTTGCTTAGATAGACCTAACCTCCAAGAAATGAAAAGTATGAGAATTAGTACACAGGAAATAAAAGGAATATGAAAACTTATAATTAGGTGGTTTGTACTTCCCTTGAAATAACTATAATATTCAGAAAATATTTTGTTGGAAGTGCCAAAGCAGCTTTCTGCATCTTATGTTATCATTATTTACCTACAATCAATGTTAAAAGAATATAACATAATTAGGAAAATAATAAAAATTTAAAAAAGTAAAAATATATGACAAATATGTGGAGCTAAGAATATAAATATACACTGATGTTTCTTATCACTACTAACATGTATTTGGATCTATTACCATTATTTCAACTAAAATACGAAAATTTCCGTAAAAAACGAAATTATAAATAAATTCCACGGAACGTGTAGGGCGAATGTTAAAACTTTTAGTAAAACAGATCTTTCAGTTTAGGAAACAACATCAAATTCCTAATATCAATCCTTCTCAGTAAGTTATAGTGGATGTATGTCTCATCGTTTCGAAGTCGTTACATTGCTGTTCCTATGCTCCTTTTTCGTTCATACAAATGCACCTCATGAACTTGTATACGTGCGACAATGCCACATCTAACAAAAGCAAATGTAATTACATTGTAAGAGCTAACGTATGAGGCCATGGAATTTTGTATTTTTTCGACATAAATTTATCAATATTTCATTTAATAACCCACCTCATGTTTTTGACAGTTATTGTTAATTCAAACTTTTTCTTATAACTAAAGTTAATTTTACTCAGTTATCACTGTTAATTGTTTCTCTGTAATCAAATATATTCGGAAGGTCGTCATATCTTCATAAAAATCAATGTTAACTGAATCGCAAAACGGAAGAATTGGTTTTGCGATTACTCGCTTCAAAACCCATGAATCACTCTAAAAATTCGTAACAATATTCAGGAGATCAAAAAGTATTAGTGAGCCGAATTTCACACAATTCTCACCGTTAATTCTTCTAGCGATAGAACCCCCTTAAACAGCAAACTTAGCTGTTTTATTTGCATTTCAGTTATTCATCAGCTATTTATTAATAGTAAAAATGTTAGAATAGAGGATGTATGTATAGGCTTATCAAATCATCGACAAAAATGAATAAAACAAATTCCGCACCCCCGGATCTTCCGATTGTGCAGCATGCTAGACCACCGTACTCAAGTATTGATTTATAAGTAGGTAATACTTTGCTAAAAATGCTCACGTCTCGAATAACGACGTCTCCTTTCTTATAAGCGTTGTGGCCTTCGTTCATCACTTGTTTGGCCTCGTGTTTCGATTGCACGCAGTCGTAAGTTTTTCAAATGTTGACGTGTATTTACTTCAGTTATTCGCTGGCTTGCTATTCGTTTATATTTGCCGACATGATCAGTGATGCGTGGAGTAGGGACATGAGAAGGTCTCGAATGCTCACGCTGCCGTATTTTTGTTCGTCGATTGCTGCAGAGGTGCCGCCAGTGGCACCAAATATATACTTTACATATATACTGTTGGCACGCGGTTATCCGGAAAATTTTCATCAAATCGGTACCTAGCCATACGGATTCCTGTGGTAAAAATCCCCCTATATACCAATTTTGATGAAAATTAGAGCCGTTTCCGAGATATACATCCACATATATACATATATACAATAATCGCTCGTTTAAGAATATTATATATTGATATTTGTATATTCATAATTATATTGTATTGTTACTGCTTTTAAACCATGTTTCGACACTAAAGCGCCATCCTGATTGGGGTTTTGCTTGGTTTACTCAATCGCACGGGATGGTCCCTAGTTCTGTTTCCCAGCGTTAAATGTAAATACAATCCTCCCAATTCTCTTCTTGAATTTTTAAATGTAAACGTTTTAAATAGTTAGACGGAGGAGCGGACCTTAATGTTTCAGTCTCACCAGGATAAAAGACACTTTATTATTATTATTATTATTATTGTTGTTGTATAATGGCTACAGGCATAGTTCACATTGTCTAGGAATTCTTTATATGTCTGAATTTCCTAAATTGGCGGTAACACAATTAATGATATGGGAAATTTTTCTCGAGAACAATTTTTACGAACTCCTCAAGAGGTATTGGGATTTAAAAAAACGATATAATATGATATCACTTTCGAATATGATCGCTTCGGTACTAATCTATGACATAAAATACGTATATTCACAGCGTCTTCGTTTCGACGATACAGTTGAGGGTGGAGCGAGTGTTCAATCCCTGCTCGGACGAATTAAGTAAGGTTTTCACTGCAATTAGATTATGNGTTATGTTTGTTATGTTTGTTATGTTTGTTATGTTTGTTATGTTTGTTATGTTTGTTATGTTTGTTATGTTTGTTATGTTTGTTATGTTTGTTATGTTTGTTATGTTTGTTATGTTTGTTATGTTTGTTATGTTTGTTATGTTTGTTATGTTTGTTATGTTTGTTATGTTTGTTATGTTTGTTATGTTTGTTATGTTTGTTATGTTTGTTATGTTTGTTATGTTTGTTATGTTTGTTATGTTTGTTATGTTTGTTATGTTTGTTATGTTTGTTATGTTTGTTATGTTTGTTATGTTTGTTATGTTTGTTATGTTTGTTATGTTTGTTATGTTTGTTATGTTTGTTATGTTTGTTATGTTTGTTATGTTTGTTATGTTTGTTATGTTTGTTATGTTTGTTATGTTTGTTATGTTTGTTATGTTTGTTATGTTTGTTATGTTTGTTATGTTTGTTATGTTTGTTATGTTTGTTATGTTTGTTATGTTTGTTATGTTTGTTATGTTTGTTATGTTTGTTATGTTTGTTATGTTTGTTATGTTTGTTATGTTTGTTATGTTTGTTATGTTTGTTATGTTTGTTATGTTTGTTATGTTTGTTATGTTTGTTATGTTTGTTATGTTTGTTATGTTTGTTATGTTTGTTATGTTTGTTATGTTTGTTATGTTTGTTATGTTTGTTATGTTTGTTATGTTTGTTATGTTTGTTATGTTTGTTATGTTTGTTATGTTACGTTACGTTACGTTACGTTCGGTTTGGTGTGGTTTGGTTTGGTTATGTTGGGTTAGTTTAGGTTAGGTTTCGTCAGGTACTCCCTCATCATCAAATTAAGTAAATAAATGTAGGTAAATGTGGCATGTAAATTATACGTATATCTGAGTATCATTTCCGACATCTCTTGTTGCACTTCAAATTGGACGGAATGTGATGCTCATCTCATCCTCATAGTTTCGAGTCCTAGAACTTGCAGATCCCTACCCTCCATGAACCACGTAGGTAAAAAAAAGAGTTTGATCTTTGCAGAGAACATTTTTTCTTCGAGACATTTGCTGATCAGTCAGGTACTTCCTCCTCAACAAATTAAGTAAAAGATGCGGTAGGTCCCTAGCTCTTTTCATCCCTGCATCTCTCCGCCTCAACGTTCCGTGTACCAAGATTCGCCTCGCTTCCCCTTACTTTAAGGAACCCTCAACACCAGGACAACAGATCTCGTAATAGAACACACCGCCATGTCATGCCACCGACGCAATAAAGTCAAACAGATGAACACCGGTGGCCGCAACCATCCCGCTCCTCTTCATTTCTATCCTCCCACGCAACATACCCCTCTTTCCCCACCAACAGCTAGCTGCCAGTCTTCGAACAAAGGCATTGTGTGGAACAGAGCCCTGTGTCGGATTGCTGTCGAAGCATCTTGAATGCCACCCTGGACCCAGTGCGTTGAACGCCACTTAACTTTTATATGCGCCTTCTATCCAGATGAAAAGATCAAAACCATGAAGGAGAGAAATGGCCCCTTCTTATTCAAAAGATTCTTTATTTCTTTTATTATTTCTTCCTTCTCAGCCGTGAAGCAAGTCAAGCGCTTGCAACATTCTTTTTTCCTTAAAAAAAAGTGTTCTCTCTTTTCGGGAGAACAATGCCTATTCTAACGACTTGCGAATATCGGGGTTGCTGTTCTTCCAGCTCATTCTTATTCTTCTCTCCATGAATTATAATTTTCTCTCGGAGTGATGAGCGTCAGCATATAAGGCGAGAGTAATGAGAGTGACGTAAGACGAGAGACCGAGTGGCGAGGGGAGGGGGGCTGCTATGGAGAAGTTCCATAAAAATTGAAATTTGATTCATTTGCAAAAAAAAATATTATTTTAAATGTACAAATGTACATCATTACATAGCGTAGCAGTAGTATTATATTGTTACAAAATCGTAAATTGTCGTAAAAATCTTTTTTGTACCATACGTTCTGCATTCTTAGACTTAACCCCTTCCCTCCCCCACCTACACAAAAATAGAAAAAAATGTTCGTAAATGATTTGACTAGTAAAAGGTACATGGCTTTGATTGAAGACTTATTTAATGAAGTGAGTTCATAATAGTTATTTAATTAATTCCATATTATTTCAAGTTATTTAATATATCAGCCTTTCTTAAAAAACGGAACTCCACCAAAGCAGGTGGCAAATATGGAGGAAGTCATGAGTTCAGCGTTCTGAAGGCAACTCGGGTCTTTCTCTTCTAGTCACTCGGGGCGGATGTTTCGGTCTTTCCTCAAATAGGTGGTTAGCAAGGGTTGATACCTTTTGTCACGGGTTATCTTTCATCACCGTCTTGGGAGGGATTGAGTGTATCTTTATATATTGTTCTTTACAGGATGCACGCTATTTCCGTAAAAGTGAAATAACACAGTTGATCAAAAATTTTATGGTAAATATCTTATTTCGTAATTCTCCAGGAACATCATAGAATCTCGTGGCGTTAATAAATATTCACAGAGAACACTCTTCTTGCAATTAACATAATATCGTAATATTATAAATTTGTCTAACTTACGTGTCCTAATTCATAAATTGCCACCCAGGCAGTGCTGCAAGCTGCCACAAGACCTATATCACGAATCCTGTTGTGGAAATTTCATTTTTGTTTTCGTTTTTCTTTTATCGGCAACTAGCAGAACTATCGGGATCTGCAATGAAACTTAAAACAATCATTTCTGGATATTCTGTTACTAAACCGCCTGATATTAACAGGCCTGGATACTTTTCCGGTGTTACCTGGGGTTCTTATATAATAATAATCTAAATTCATATGTTGGTTTTCCCCCCAGGGGACTTACATCTAGTAAGTACGTGTTTAGCAAACACGGGACCCCGAGTTGAGTCTGGCATTACTTCCCCTTACTTGTCCTTTCCTACCCTTCCTTCCTTTCTCTTTCCTGACCTTCCTTGGTCACCTCTTGTTCTTTTCGATCCACGCTATTAGGGCAAGGGTATCTTTCATTTTCCTCATTTTTTTGTCCCCCCCCCCTCATATCTTGTCCTCAATGTTTTGATGTATGTTTTGAGATATGTTTTGATATATTGTAATTCAGGAGGGATTTTAGTGGGTATGGTTGAAACATACGGCGAGTCTCACAAGCGGGGAGAGACATGTTACCTCTCCTTAGTGCGTAACTGCATTCTACCTGCACAGAATTTTAGGGCACTAATTACCTCGATGTCGACGAGCCGTAAAGCCCCACAAAAAAAGAAAAAAAGATGTTGGTTTTCATATTTCCCTACTGTCGTAGTATTAAATTTTCACTTTTGTTAATTACGAAAGTTAAATACCACTAAGAATTAAAAAAAAAAAAAAATTCAGTATTGTATACGTACATAATACGTACATAATTAGAAATTAATATAAAATGTAGACTAAAGGAAAATACAATTTACACAGACAGCTTAACAAACGAAGGCCATAGTTGAGACCTCTGAATTATGTTTTCGTTTCCCATTAAGTTTATATTCTTGCAAGCCTTTATATAATTTTTCTTCTACGATTCGGTCACTTAGATTATCCGATTCAGTAGACCTAACGCAATGGAACTCTGGCGGACACATTAGTAAGCATCCTAGTCAACAGTTATGCGAATGAATTCTCTGCTGATTTGCAGACACGAACATCTGATAAGCAGACAATTTTGAATTTTTTTCTACTCTTGTAATTCATCAATATTAATCATACTTTGCATCATAGTTGCAATAATGCTTAAGAAAAGTACTTCGGAATTTCAAATAATTTCATCGATTAGTTTTTCTGATTTCCAGATATTGGAAATAATTAAGTTTTATTAGTATAGATTTCATGTACCTCTTAAGACATTGTTACTGGTTTTAACATTTTGTATTAATTAAAACCCACGTTTCTATTTGCTTCTCGAAATTATCTTTAGAATACTTCTTTTGAGTATGTTTCACGTATAGAAACTCTCAGCGTAAATCATGAACTTAACTCAGCTCCATGAACTTTTCGACCTCTCTCGACGGAGTTCTGAATAAAAATCCCTCCTATAGTCCCTAGCAACTAGTGTACCTGTTTTCAATATCTTTCTGCGCCATAACATTTTGCAATTACAAAATTCTCTCTCCTCATTAGTCATGACATAGCTCTAGTTTATTTCATTGTGTCATCATTACCCCGACTTTCCCATTTACTTCCATTGAGTTGTTTCGTGTTTCCCTTCCGATGAATTCAACTTCAAAACAAATCCAGCATAATTCTAATATTTCAATACATAGATGTTAAATCCCATTAGTATTTTAATTATTGAGAATTCATACAATACAATAGTGAAACTTCCAAAACGTGACACACACAGGTGCGAGGTGAAATTAATGTACTAATATGTAGCACAATGCAGTGCATTAACGAGTCAAAACAAACATGTACTTAATATATCCAGGTCATTTAAGCTCATAAGTTGTTTTGATTAAGCGTTGTACAACACATGGAAAAATATTAGAATTCGTATATTACACGTGTCGTATTGAAATATTGTGGAAATGGGGACAGTTAGATTATTATTGTCTGCTGTACATATGGTGCTTGGCTCAACGAGTTGGTTCGTTCGTTTTTAGAGTCCGATGAAAAGTGGACGTTTGAGAGTAAACGACTGAAGACTTTCGACTTTCTTATTCATTATTCACCCATCATTGGTAAAATTTGCTGTTTAATTGAGCAGTTAACATAATAAAAATCATTTACTGTACGTATTACTTTCTGTGCTATTTAAGTGACGAAGATGAATCAAAATATCTGTGCTTACAGATATGATATAATTTTAATCATAAGTACTAATAAAAATTAACCTCCCATAATTATGGACCGCTAAGTGATATGAATTCTCATCATAAATTCAGTTAAATGTAAAATCCTCAATTATTTGGTAATCTGGCATCTGCAAATAAATTATACGAGTAGACTTTTAATAATTAAACTTCACGCAATGTTTAATGATTTAATATTAATTTACATTACTAGAGAAATTTTATCGTATAATCCAGATAGAAAAGTTACAAAAAGGATGAACGCTGCAGAGGGAAATTGTAAGCACAATAGGGTTCCTGTTGAAGAAAATATAGAAAATACTTAGTAGACACGGAAAGGAAATTGCAAGCATTTCAGTATTGCCCTCACTAGTCAGATACACTCACAGGTTTTCGTGTGGTTGGAACATGACTCATCTTGGTCGATTAATTCATTAGATTATAGAATGTTGCTGAAGAATTATGCTAACAGGTTCAAAATATATCAAGACTGGGACATATCAATTTCATGTGACTACTACCTTTGCTGTAACTATACCATGAATTTTGTTTATAAAAGCAACGCATCGTCAACAAGATACAAAAAATACAATGAAAGAAACAGCTGTAGTCTTTTGGGGGATTATATCGTCCAAGTGTATCATAATTGACGTATACTCTTATTTTTAATAAAATATTGATATTCATTTCGATTTGTTTCAAGTTACACTACTTGTTATTAACATCTTTCATATCTCTTATACCGTATATTTCCGCGGATAAGACGATCTTCGGATAATACGATATAAATTGTCGTCAAAGTTTTATAGTTTTAGCATATATCTGTATTATAACATGGCACCCAAACTACCAACGGTCTATGAAACCAAAAAGTGTGGTATTTCTAATGCTATGTCACTGATGACGATTTGTTATGCGATTCTTATAACGAAGATGAAATCGATTCGCTACGGTCCCATGAAATCCATATGACGAGCTTCTCAATTATGAAAGTTAGGATGTATTTGAAGAGCTATTTCCCTTAAATAATGAATGTGGCGATTTTGCAGGATTTTCAATACAGTGGTGAGTGATTTGTGTCATTTTATAATAGTTTAAATTTATATAAATTTCAATTTTTTTTATCTGTGCTATAAGACAACCCCGGATTTTCGGAACCTTTTTTATGATTTAACTATCATCTTATCTACGGAAATATTCGGGACTTTTCATCCCAACCAACTTAATCTGCGCTAAGTGCCTCGCAACACGTTCTACCTGTCCACGCAAGAGGCCGCCGCCTATTAACGCGCAATTGACTTCTCGTTGTTCCTCGTACAATGGACTCTTCTTCCCCTCCTCTCTACTCTTTCTATTTCTCTCTCGACCGCAAAAAGCAACACATTCGCGACATCCGGCGCTCTTTTTGTGGCGTCTCTCGTTCGCCCTTCGTAATGACCACAAATGGAAGCACTTCTCCACCGTCCGTCTTCCGCCTCTGCTCACACCGTGAAGCGCACTCCTAATGAATTAACAAAGTAAATGGCTCGGAAATTCGGCACCCCTCGTGACAATTTCCTTTTCCCGTTTTTGAGGGTTGGGAATTTAGGGGTGGGGTGGGTCCGGAGTGTGCTGGCGTATCTTAGCGTAATGAAGTGGCGGGTGCCCCGCCGCCGTCGCTGTCGCGACGTAAGTGGTGGAGCGTTTCGGAGCGCCGGCCGTCATAGAAGTCCAACCCACATCCGGCTTTTAATATCGAATTAAGACGCAGTGGCGGCGGCAATGAGGGCGGAGAAGCAATAGACGCTTCTTTGAGGGCGAAGTGAAGGAGAGGGATCATGGATTACAAAACAGGAGAGGAATTGGGGAGAATGGCAGAAAATTAAGACATTATAAAAGCACGATTATCTCAAATACGGTTAATGGGTTTTAGAGTTGTCAATGATTCAATTAAAATCATCCATTACGTGTTAAGTCAGCCTTTGGACGGAAATTTGTGTATTCATGACTATTATTCCCATGCATTAATAAAATATATTTGTTTTATCCCACGCTTTTGTGCTTAAATGTTCAAAAATTACGTTTTATATTTTATTGATATAGCAAATTATTTTATTATTCGTGTTGTTTGTGAAGTAGTCATCAAATCAACGCGTATATTCAAGAAAATAATTAATCCGAATTTTCTGTAATTTCTTGGTTTGACGTCTCGTAACCATTTCATATGGACAAATTCGCATTAAAAAAACAAAAAGCAAAGTCAATTGTACCCTTATGTCTTTTGTTCATGAGATTGAGGGGAATGGTGATGGTTCATACATAAACTTAGTTTCTCATTCAGATGACATCTTTTAATTTATGAAATGACTCATTTACAAGACATAGTGGTAATCACTGTTCTTCAATGCCCCACCATTTAAAATTTATTCGGAGACTTGGAAATAATTCACAAAATATTTAAATCTTCTAAATCGTTTTGGCTAATTAAGTATATAAATAAAAATTAATTAAAATATTGTGAGTAGTTGATTAATCGTATTAGTAGCTCGGATCAATAGTAGAACAAGTCAATGATAAAAAATTGTGGTAAAAAATTCTTCCATGTGTTGTACAGTTCTAGATAACAGCAACGACTCCCAAAATTCTTCAATCACTTTCCGGCAATGCATACATTAGAATTGATTTACAACGTAATCCGTTAACGTCCTGTATATAATCAAGACAGACAAATAAATTACAACATATCGACCTTTTTATAGACGATCACAAGTCGAACGTTGTATATTGATAACGCATAAAAATATATCCTAATCGTCCACAAAAAAAGTCGTAAGTTGTAATTTATTTGTATATAACGCAATACTGAAGAATTGCTGTTTTGATTGTTAACAATAATACTGTTTGAATAGTACTTACGTCGTATTCCGTAATTATGTTTGTTTTGATCTATTCTATTAACTCGCAGCTTCGCTCAAAAACCCATGGCGAAGACCAAATCCCATTTGAGAGAAATATGGTAGGTTTTAGTAAACGTCAGACGTACGACAAGAAAATATCCCAAATTTATTTCCAAAAATGAAGAACTTCATTTATGAACATAAAGGTTAAAATTGCTCATCCTATCTTACCTTATAAGTAAACGTAGTTGCTGAATAAAGTACACGAAAAGGCCGTTTTCTTGACATACAACAAAATTAGGTCGATATTTTGTAACCATCGTCGATTAATAACTCTTTCACCTCACAGCGGCTTGTTTGCCGGTCTGTGGTTGAAAACGCGCAGCTGACGTTTGATTTAAGCTGTCCTCTTCAATAACGGTGAGACACGTCCGAAATTTGAATAATTTGAAATGACATTTCAGTACCCCTCCAACTCCCAGGTGTAGCGCTCATAAATATTAATTGGACTCATTTCTGAAGCTGTGCTGCTTCTGTGTACGGACTAATGAGACCCAGTTTCCTAATACTGACGGCGAAGTCTCATATTAAGACATTAGGAAAGTTCCTCGACTGACACTTGGTTATTTAACGAGACCGTCACTGCTGCCATTTGAATTAAAATTTCATTCGCAACCTGTTTTAATATCATAGGTCGTGTAGGTGGAGGAACTTTCATATTTCGCTTCCTTTACGTTACGAATGGAGAAGTTTGAAAGGGGAAGTTTAGATATTTGGAAGATACCATTAAAGTTCCTGGGTATGTTGGAAAAATAAAACAAAAATCAGCTTAGAGCCTATAAATATGATATAAATATATAATAAAAATCAGCCTGTAGGTAGGAGTGTCATAGGTACTATTCTTATAATTAATCTCAAATTTTGAGTAATTTTAATAGCAACGATTTATTTTGGGAATAATTGTACGTATTTGTTTAATTTCTTTTATAAATATTGAAACCACTCCTGCTTTGAGCCCTTGATTGCAATCGATGTGATGATGTGTGACTGGTTTCCAGAGAGTAAATTAATATGTTATCCCACGTGTGATCATGCGCAGTTTGTGATTGATTTTTCGACAGTCTATTCGCCAAAGGTTGTGTAATATTCTGACAGTAATCAGGACTTGTTTATAAAGTTACTAGTTTTTCATAAACAATATCTCGACTCCGAGTACCTCCTCCTAAGAGTAAGGTTGCCTCCTGAAAGAGGCGACTGACCGGGACACAAACCTGAGACCTCCATCTCAGACCGCACGGACTCTCAAAGCCCGTGTGCTAGATCCACCTGGTCTGTTCTCGTAAGCCTGTGGCCACTCCCATGCAAATACCCATAGTATAGCGAGTGTGGACGGAAGTCCCGGTCCTTTGCCATTTTCACGTGGCGAAGATAATGCAACATCTACCTGTAGTTTTCTATTAGTGCTTATTGCCCATGATACATAACTTAACAATTTCTATCTTACTGCTTGTTGGTGAATACACTGGGAAAAATTAAGTGTGAATCATGATTAAGAAATCTGAGCAAAATTGAAACAAAACGGAATCTTGCTAAGAAAGACAGATTCATAGGAAACATTCCCAATACAAAACGCAACACTACTTGGTAATCGGCTTGTAGATCATTGCTTCCAAATTTAATGGTGAAATCTGATCAATTTTCATAAATAATTACAGTTATAATGAATTGTACCACATTTGTATTTAAATAATAAGTAAACATCATTGACAGTTATTCAAAAAAATTCACTAGAAAAAAATAATTCTTGTGTTCGTAATTGATAAGTATGCGAAATATTCAAGATGAGTCAGTTAAAGTGAACACCTCATACTCTTAAACGAATGAAAATATAGAAATGTAGTTTCCCACGAAGTCGTGACATTGCACTAATCATTTGACTATTCAATTGATTGGCTCCTTTTTTAGCCGCAGAGATATTAACTCTTTTATTGATTTTCCAAATGCATTAAATCTTTTTTTAGCATTAGACATTCTTCAAAGCCCAAGAAAATGGGAATACTACACAAAGCTAAAAAAAAATTGAATTGCGAAGAACAAGCACATTAATATAATTGATCGAATCGAATAATTAAATATTTTGTATAAGGACAAGGAAAACTTGACACAAGACCGCAGGACCTCGCCGAGGTGTGAGGCTAAGTCATTGTCTCACACATTTTTTTATATCCGAAGAGTTTAATTATTTGTTATGCTATTTCTGTTTTTTTTCCTTCAAATTCTATCTTTCAATTTTTATTTTCTTGGGATTGGAAGAAACCGTGTACAATTTATGACATGTTTAAAAAATTTATAAAACTGTCAATATATCTGCAGCTAAAAATACCTCCAACCGATTGAAAAGGGGAGACCGAGGTGGGTTGACATAACATTTACAATTTTGCTCATAGCTTTTTTCTTCATGAGTTAAGGTCGAGAAGTTTGTATCATTGAAAGCATATTTGATACTTTCTTTAGTTCGATTGTAAAAGCACTGTAATCTAGTTAGAAGATGGTAAAAAAATAGTTTTAAATGAATTTGTCCATCTGTTTCATCCTCTTTAGTGACGAGGTAAGTTGAAACAGGAACTAAAGTCATTTATCACACGTATGTGATTGGAGGTTTTGAAGTTAAGGCGATTTTAATAAAAATATGTGTGTTATATGAAAATATATAATCATGATTTTTAACGTTTTAGACCAAGCGACAATAACTAACATATTGTGTTTTCCTCTTCTTAAATTATAAATGCACATTTCCTTTATAATAGGAATTCTAACAATTCTTAATCCTAACTTATTAACTAAAATGTCACAAACATGAGTAATGAAATAATTTAACTGTTACAAATTATGTAGTTATTTAAAACACATAAATTGACACCCTTTTTGGAACAAAATAATGATTTTGGTAAGAATAAAATAAATAAGTCTTATAATGTATCACTTTTTTTATTAATAAATTTAGTAGGTAAATAGAATAAAAGGCCCTTAACATTCTTGATGAGCTCAATTCTTGCCTTATCCATTCTTTTCACATATATATTTCACATTCTCCAATAAAAATAAAAGAATTCTGTATTTAAATGATCATTAATTACAACTGAGGATAGAGGTATTTCAACTAACTTCCCCTTGAAAAACATGACATTTTACATTTCATCGACATTATAAAATAACTATTTTAACATCATGCAAAATGAAATTTACATTATAAATATTTTCCTATGTCAATACAATAATGTCTAACTCAGAAAAAGCAAATATGTTACACTACGTATAAATAAATGTCATAAAAAATCGGTCAAAAACTTTCGATTCCTCAATTTTTCGGCTTAACTGCTATAGCTCCACATCACCTCGCTGGAGCCCCAGTACATTCTGACAAGTTAATATGGGTATAAAATCACGCCTAATTGCGCTGTTTTCATACTTCAAATGCCTCTTGTTCCGAAGACATTTTGTGTCAACTTACCTTTGTGTTAACCCTCTGCGGTCTCCCCTACGCCAAATAATTAGCCCCAAGGCACGACATATCTCGAGAAAAACGCTATTCGTTATCTTTGTTCGGTCACGACATATTGGAGGTCTTCAGTTTTACTGTCATTTAATGTATTTTCAGAAAAACAGTAACTCAATTTACCTAAAAAAAGATTGTGTACCCTAAATTATTTTTAATGGAGCTCCCAGATTAAATCATAATATAAAATTGATGTAAGCTAAAACTTTTTACTGATTTAATAAAAAGAACAAATATGGCATAATAAATTTCATGAACTGCAAATCAGATGAAATGAAATAGACTGTGTAAAATTATTTTATATACCTTATGCATGTAGAAATATAGAAAAATCTTATATTAGATCCGAAACCATGCTCTTCGATATCGTTGAGATGGATAAGGCCGCCCCGATGCTTTGTAAGTACATAATGAGTCCACATTAGAGATAATATACGCCTAGCATCCTTGCGGGGGGATAGGGGGGCAGGTAAAAATAATCATAAAAGGAATTGCATCGGATACATTGTTTTAGGGTCGGATACATTATGCTCACATTTGCGCACTGTATTCTTAGAGCTGGGGTCGGAAAGGGCCAGGCGTAAAAATAACGCAAAAAGAAGATATTAGAGCCGAGTAGACATATGCGTGAGATGAGAAGTGTTTTTTTCATAAAAAATGACACAAAAATATTAAATATGTGTCAGGACATGAAAAATATGTATTAAAAATTAATTTTCAAGAAAATTGGTTTAGTTACTTGAAAATGTAAGTTTTTTTCGAAAAAACAAAACAAAGGTTTAGAAACTTTGGGGTCCATACGGACCCCACTGGTACTCAGTGCTATAAAAAATTTGCGGGAGTCGGAGGGTTAACACCCAAGAAGTTGTGATGGTTTTAACCGTAATAAATCCGTCACACAGCGGTTTCCAACCTATACAGAAAGTGTTTGTCATGATCGAGAGTATATTAAACACCTTGTGTATGATTCACGTAATTTTACCCGTATTACTTTTAAGCAAATGAGAAAAAACAACTACTTTTTTTAAAACTCAAACCTACTGAGTAACTACTCGGGGAGGATTGTTTGCAACGTCAACAGCCAGATGAAAATTGCGACGGACCGGGAATCGAACCCGAGACCCCCTGCTCTGGCCGCAGGTGCCTAACCCACCTGGGAGATAATAAGTTAACAAATCCTTGGTCAATGGAACTTGAAGTCTCTAGTTCAGCATACTACCTCTTTGGCAACCATTATAAGTTTAACAGAGGGATTTCTGTGTACCTGATTTCCAATCGACATACGTATGAATCGTCGTTCAGTGTAAAATCTTAAGCTTTCTCTGTGTCAGAAATCTTGTGGACCAAGACAACAATTGAACTGGAATTTTTTATCTTAAGCATATCTAGTAAATCTTGCATATTTGGTAAATATTCCTTATCACCACAATTTCTGGGTATGTTTTCCTTATTAATATTATCCTATTACCAAGATTCATGTAGCATCTTTCCTTAACATTTTGCTCAAATAAATCTAAGAGTACTGATAGAAATATTCGTGAGATTGCAACTTTATAATATTATTAATAATATCAGATTACTTATCAGGTTATTTATCACATTCATCTTAACTTTACCTCCAATATTGGTAGAGTTAACCAATAAATGTCTCTGTGTATCTGTAAAGTTTGCGATTCCATGTGATTTTTTATCAAATCTTCTAGAAACTTGAATGGTTTTACGTAAGTGATCAATAACTCAGTAGATTATAAAATATAGGAGACATAACATATTGTGATAGTTACAACTGCGCAACAAAGCAAGTATGAAAACCAAAAGTTTTAGTCTAACAACAACTTAAGGTTAAATATCCTTCAGTCTAGTCAAAATGGCTGGATTTGTAAGAGGGCTTTTCGATGACCAAATCAGATGTCGGATCGTCTATATTAGTATTTAGAACTCCCGTTTCTTGTTGATTTCCACTATGTAAGAAACTTGGGAATATCCCATAACTTACTTGAACGCGAACCCAGAAACGTTGACTTCGAAGGAGACCTATGCAACTTTCAACTGAGCTAAAACTATATATATATATATATATATATATATATATATATATATATATATATATATATATATATATATATATATAAAAAAAAAAAA
>NNCF01126385.1:587096-727268 GCA_002313205.1 Laupala kohalensis | reverse complement strand
GTATATATATAATGAAAACAAACCAGAAAATAATCCCGATTGTGGCACTTTATTTAATATTCGATGTTCTGGATAAAAAATTTAATTTAATTTAATTTTAATATTTAATTTAAGTTCTCGTTAATGAGGGATATTAGTGTGATAACTAACACAACTCATTCTGTGTACATACACCATCTCTGGGTATTCATGGCATTAATTTCCAATAGTCGCTGATATTCTACGTAACTTATAACGCAAACAATTAATTACGTAGTTTCAACTTTCATCCAAAGAATTTTCTCAACGTTCAAAAAACGCAATGCGGTATAATAAACTTGATGCGCATTCTGTTTCACTCACAATGTTTTTCTGAAGATTTCTTCTCTTGCCACAAATGTGTCATTTTTCAACCATCAACTGCTCGACAACCTTCTTTTTATTTAATTTTCTCGGTGTGTTGGGAAAAATGTTTTTCGTTGTGATCATTTATTTCTCCCATGGAAGACGGCGTTAATGTAGTACGGACGTCAAAAACATCGTATTATCCTCCGAGTGTTTCATTCCGGAAGGTTCTAAGTATACCCTACAGTGAAAAAAATATCCGTAAGATTAACACATGCTTCCAAAATGACGAAATATGAAATAAGAAATTAAAATTATAAAAGTAGAAATATTTGTTTTACTTGTCATGCATCATGGGATTAACAATAAAATATTTCTAATTCAGAAATTATTCCATTCTACCTCCTCAAATTCATTATTATTTACGTGCTAATTACAAAAAATTGCACGTAAGATCTCCGAGAGAGTAGACACACAAACAGACAGGGGAGGAAAAGAAGGAAATTAAGGAAAAGGAGAGAGAGAGGAAGTTTTTGATTTGCTAAACGTACAGCATTGACATGCGTAAACCATAGCAGTGAACACAATCGAGGCAGGATCATATACAAATAAGGTATTATTACATTTTGGAAAATGAATGTCCTCGCAATAAAAACTATTTGAGAAAATGCGAAAATATGAAAAGTTAAATTAATAAAAATAATTCGGAAATGAGTAAATGATCATTCAAAATGAAAAAAAAAATGAAATCAATATCTAATGTTTTTCTTCGTTTCCAGAAACGATAGAGAATGGGAGAAATTTCACGTTTAAAATTAAATTCACAGAGTGTACAATAACCAATTGAGTAGTTCAACTCAAATGAGGAAACATTTTTGCTTATATTCATATGTAATAACATTTATGTATATGTAATAGTTTTATCATAGCTTAAGTGCTAATATGTACTCGAATTTTTTTTCGAAAATTTTGAAACATGTTCGATTCAGTCTAGAACTGACTCCCACTAAGGTACATTACTTTTTTCCACTATTTCTTTATTCCTTTTCAATTAAGAAAGGATCATTAACATCGTCCACTGACAAGATGTCTCTTTCACCTTACGCGAAGCCGTCTTACGTTCGACGCGTCCGCAAGAAATCTATTAAGTGGTCATTACGCAAAAGAGTTCTGAATGAAGGGCAACGACGAGACGTGACCCGAGTGGCGCCTACGATCGCCAGATGCTTCATGCAGGAAGCGATTTCCTGCACGGTTTTTTCTTTTAATTTCGGGATACTCCTTTACGAATTACAGAATGCTTAATATTCAAGAATCGTCATCATATACATTAATACACATATGTCCCAGGACATTTTAGTCCCTTATCTGCGATACCGGACGGAGTAAATGATAGAAATGAAAAATCGTACTTTAGAGGATTAAAAGGTGTGTCGATATCTTCATATTGCTTCATCTTTTTCTTTTGTCTCATCATGTCTAGAAACCGAGTTTGCAGTAGAGGTGTTGCCAGTGATATAGGTGAGAACACCTCCGCGAAAGATCGCTGTTTTCATCAGTCATCAACAGCCTGGACATGGCTGACAGAACCTATGATTTCTTTGTTTCATTGTTCCAACTTGTGACATAAGAGACACGGAAAGAGGATAACACCTCCAGAACCGAAGATCAACCTCATGTTCACAAAATGTAAAATGAAATTGAACATTTCTAAATGACAATGAACTATATGACAATGGGCTGCGTTAATTCATAAGATGTATTTTTGGTCGTGACAGGAAACTGTTTCCCAAGTACTATAGATGAATTTAGAGTTTTATACGACAGTGACACTTTTGTTTAAAATAATTAAAAAATAAAGGTAAACAAATTTTATATAACGATAACGAAAATAGTTAATTAAAGAAAGGAAAAATAATATAATAGCAACAAGGATATCTGTGGTGATTGTTCAGTAGATTTTACTGTTATAAACCATATCAAATGTTCAATAAAAATCAGTCTGTCTTTACTTTTGCGTAACCACATGTTATAAGTTGAGTTATGAGAAGTTAAGAATAAGTCGTGATTCAATGCTGCTCATATCAGTGCATTGCCATATTGGGCTCTTGAAGACATGTTTTAATTACAAGTAATTATAATATGTAGTATGAAACCTAAGGAAGTGATTGAATATTATATTAATTCGAATAATGTATATTAATTTGGAAGTATAGTTCCAAAAATATTTTAGGAAAATTGATTTAACTTAATTATAATATCATCACAATGGAAAGATTGATATTTTGTGATAAATTCAATTCACACATGTGTTACGCAGAGCGTAATAAATGTTCACTTCTAGTGTTTCTATGTTTTCACAGGATTAAATTAAACGAGAATCAGATAGTAATGAAAATATTATTTTCAGGCAGCTCAGTGTATTAGCAATAAATAAGAATATGCCTACTTTTCATGAAATGGCATTAAAGGAAAACTATTTTAATGAGGATTGACATTTACAAAAATAGTGTAATATTGCGAGTTAATCATGCATGCAGAAGCTGGAAGTGGATTAAGAATAGTGCTATAATTAATAAGCTGTAAGTTTCATAATTCCATCATTCGTGAACAGATTTTGACATTCCAGAATATCAAAAACAGTCTTCCTATTTCTACTTAAATGACATATTAATTCCAAATTGACCTTTAAATTGTATTGCGGTCGTCAATTTTGAAATCAAGAACATTAAATTGAAGAGTACCTGACTAGTAAAAAAAGCAGTTATTTACCATTTTTCCTCGTCCTTCTGGTCTTTCCGAAATTACGTCAAGGACGTTTTTAATAATTGAGATGCACCTCGTGCTGCTTAAAATGAAAAAAATGAAAGTTTGATCGTCAGTTTCCGTTCGAATAGTTAATTAGAATATTTCTTTGCCGGATATCATTTGATGCGATTCTCACTAGTCATTAAAATCATTATACTAAGTTTTTAATGTATGCTTTTATACAATAATTGCGAAATTCACATGACTAGTTATTTCATATAATCACTATTTGAGAATTTAATGTACAGTTAATCTGTTTAGGAAGGATAAGTTCGAATTTTTCTAATGATATCCTGCTGGAACCTGAGGTAGCATCTACAACAAGTTCTTTCTTTATTCCGTGAGACTGTTGTACACCCACTCCCGAAAACAAAAATGATTTCTCTCGTGCCGCAAAATATTTTCGCATGAAATACGAATAAATACAAACTTCTAGAAGTTTGTAAAGGTGTTAAGTTTATTTCGACAATATCATTCCATTATATTCAAGGAGTATTTATTAATTCATTTACGGATTGCCTAATTTTGATGAGGCAAGTTTCAAACCTCTTCCTCCACATAAATCCATAATGTGGGTTTTTATAATATATTAGATGTGGTTTTGTAATGTGAGTATATTAAATAAATTGCGGTATATAGATTCCATTACAATTGTTTTTAATGTGTAGTTTAAATCAACAATATTTTAGGCAACTATTTGGCTTTTTTTTATCAACGGAATCTTCTGTTACAAAGCACTGTTACAGAGGCAAACGCAGCGCAAAATGATCTCAATACGTTAGCGTTGTACGGAATACATTTCTGAAACTTTTTCTGGCATTTGACAGCTTGGGTTATGGTTCCAATGATTTCGGATCCGGTGTCTACAGTTTGCCAAGCATCTATAATATTAGTCATAGTGGGCCAAGCCTTGAGTACAACGGGGATTCTTTTAATCTATGGCTTTGGCTGATAAGCGATAAATCTTCCCTAGATTGTAATGTTTTCTTTCCCGAAATACCCCGATGACTCCATGAGAGTATACCCCGAAGTCAGAGCAGTAAAACGTCAATAGGGATAAATCCTGGTCGATTCTGAGTTTTGACTTCTGTATTGTGTCCTTCCTAATACATTCTTATAAACGTAAATTTTCTTTTAAGTATCGTATGTTATCATGATTACACGCAATGAATTCCGTCTTCTTAAGCAATTGTATAAAATTTAATGAGTACTTTAACTTCTTGCTCTCCACTTTCTCTCCGCAATAACCTCTCGAATTCTCAACTCTATCATATTTTTCCTGAAACAAATTTTAACCAATCACTTTAGGCGAATTATCATTCATAATGCAACTCCCACCTCCATCACTTCATCCCTCGGGAGGATATAAAAGTTCATCTTCAATATTTTCCGGCTGTTATTGAGTTTCCCATCATCTTTTGATACCTTATAATTACGAATCGTTACTTCTTAGTATCTTCTCAGTTGCGAAAATCAACTTCAGGAAAAAATTGAGTAAATGTTTATTTTCTGTTCTCTAGGATGGACGCAAATTTCATATAATTACTTTTTCCAAATCATTCTTCCTTTTTGTTGATTCAATATCAATTATACATTTGACGTACAATACTGGTAATAAAATTAATGAAGGCAAAATAAAAAACCATAATTAATAATTTAGCTTATACCGTTCATTGCAACGCATGTCTGAGAATGAGAGAAAGTCACAAATTCCCTTCCAATGTTTCCGCTGAAGTTCTCGTATTTTCTCGCTTACTCCCCAGCATCTTTCTGCCATATTTCTCTCGTTTCAACTACCCTGTGATTGTTATAACCCATCTCTCCTTCGTTTCCCACGAATACATTTTCTCCGCTCCATCCTTCATTCCCTCCATGGTGGCGTGGGCGTCGCCTCCAGAAACTCCGGAGACCGCGGCCGTGGCGTACCGCTGAGCTGGAGTCCAGCCGCGCAGTCACATCGGCGCGTAAAGTGAGCATGAAATTCTGTACGCGGGTCGAGATTCGCCGAGGCTGATTAGGAGGAATGTTACACTACGCCCGCTGCATATGCATGGGCCACTTGCTGGTCCGGTCCGAGGCAGGTCGTGCGGTCAAGCCTCTGGCCGCACTGCGGTTTGCGAGGGGCTTGTTCGTCCGCAAAATGTGTGTCAGGTTGGGTATGGTTCTTAAAAAGTACTTGTTTTGACTACGCGGTTGGTTCCGAAGTGTCCATGCGTGTTTGTGAAATGTTTTACCGCCGTTCTTTATTATGGTTATTTAGCACGACACTCAAACTGATGTTATAGTGCGGATAACATGTTTTCGGTAGACATTAGTATCACGTTTATCATATAAGTGATTTTGAAACAGCCGTAAAATTGTTGACATAAAATAGTAAAACTATTATGACATTTATTTATGAACATTTTGGATACATAGGCGTATACTCTAAGTGAACAGATCGTACGCTAACGAAACAACTCCGAGAAAATCCCAATATCATATCAATGTATTGTACTTACAAATAATACAAAACGTTTTTATTCCCCGCATTACGAAGATATTAGGTAGGAAATATATATCGTGGGTACTTCTTCAACGTATAAATCAGCTTTGCGGTCTTCAAAGCTATGCAATATTATTTCTTGGTTTACGGAATATTTTCCAGTCGTGAACTTTTTGACTGAAAATAAAAAATAAAAAAAATAATGAAATTTTTAAATAATAAAGATGACAATCTGAACATCTCAATCCACTGAAGAAATTCTAAATTCAACATCCTTGAGGATAACTTAGGTTAAGCGAAAAAATAATTTAGATTCATTGCATGGCAAAACGTTTTCAATTTTGATGGATTAGTCTGGAGAACATTTTTCATGAACCTCATAGACTTTTGAGTCAACATTCGCAACAGGTATTCACGACCTAGAAAGGACACAACGTGGAAAAAAAATATAAATTTTGGAATTAGAAGCTTGCAGGGTAGAGGAACTTGCTTTCGATCCAGAACCAGATTGAAACTTGGTTTAAATAATACTTATAATAATATATTCAGTGTGTTGCCTGTGTCTTAATTATTTTACGAACAAAATATACTCGTGGCATGTTTTAAAACAGTTCTCATACAGGTTTCTATTTGAACTTAGAGAAGTTAACTAATCAACATGTGGTCGAGTTGTTGTCGTCCATCTGTACGTTAAGATTTGCAATATATTTACGGTACAAATTGCTTTTTTGTAATGCCAAATATCTCTTGCACTTGAACTATTCTCCCAGCCTTTTAAAACAAAATAGATTTGTTTTCTGGAGATTTTTTCGGTAAGAATGAATAATGAGTTTAAAAAATGTTTTCTCAATTACCCGCCCCAACGCAGTTCTGTCAGCCACTGGTTTCTTCGTCATTTCTTCACGATTGCAAATTTCCATGTAAACTTGAAAGGTAGATGTAGTAGAAGTGAAAGCAAAGTTGGTCGAAAATATACATTAGGAGTTTTCATCGACATGCCCTCGAAAGAAAGTCTCGCAAAACGTTTGTCATTCTCTACAATGTCATACAACGCGTTTTCACCGAACGCGCGTATGGGGAAATACGGGAAAGTAGTCGTAGACTTCGCTCTGCACATGAGTCGACCACTTTCCTGAGTAAACTTGATGTCCACCCGCACTGGCGGATCTAGACCGTAGTCAAGGGTTGGGGCTAAGTGGGGGGGGGATCTGGGGAGCTTTTCAGCTTGAAAGTCATGGTTTTACAACACTTTTAAATAAGATACATAAACTGATCAAATAGAAAATTATCAATGTTAAATAGTAAACAAATTTATTAATTGTTTAAAATATAAAGTATGCCTTTATAGCGCCCTTAGCCCCCTGCCCCATAGTTCCGCCACTGTCCACACGGATTTACAATACTTATTTCTTCTCAAGAGCTCAACTTCCTGAATCGATTTTTTCTAAGAAATTGCGGTCTTCCACGCACACAGTTTGAAGAGATGTTTTTGGGAAGAAAGCTAGAAGATTATTGTATCATTAAAAACATTCAATACATGGGCAGTTAGTCTCTTGGTAAATATTGGGGTAATTGACCCAAAAGACCTCGTCTTTTATTCAGTTCATAATTATTAAAAACAGAATACAATTACACAGGATTAACTAACGAGTGTCTGTACAGTTTCACAACTTATTCTTAATTCTATTAGAGAAAAAGAATTCCAAGAGTGGTTTTGAATGTACTGAGCTTTTCACTGAACAGGAATGGGTGATCATCTAAAGACTGCGAACTGTCATGATTCAATGTCAGATTACACCCTTCATGATACAAAAAATACGAATAGTTTTGACTCGCAAAAATCTGGGAAAAGATTTGCCCAGCGTTATTAATTGTGTGAACCATTGTTTGAAAAGTTAGCGAGGACAACCTTTGAATTAGAGAATTAGAAGTATTTTATCTTGACATACGTTATTATTTTGATCTTGCTTTTACATCTATTTGGAATAATTTTGCAAAGTGTTCTATTCCTTGATATTTTCTTTGCAAGTATTCGTCTTTTTTTGAAACAATTGTTTAATTTCCCTTCGGAATATTCTAGAAGTTTCTTTTTCAAAAATTTTTCATTCTCAGCTGGGTTATGATTGATTTATCTAAGTTTGGGAGTTATAAACGTTCTCAACTGTTATAACTTATTAACCCTTTTTTCTTTTCAATTATAGACAGCGTTTTAGATCATTTACTTTTACTTTCAAATTTAAATTTGTTGGGTTAATTATTGGTTCCTTTCATATTTATGTTCTGGGAACAAGCAAAATGTAGTTTATGAATACTGTGTCAAATATTATGAATGCAAAGAAATAAATTGTGGGAATCATTGTTTAAATTCTTGTCATTAAAAGTGCTTGGAATTTATCGGATATGACGAATCGAAAAACGCAGGAAGTGGGTGTGTACGAAGAAAACAATCGGCGAAAACGACGTGATAAAACCGAAAACGTTTCTCATGAGGAAACAACGTAATATTATTGTTTCAGTCTTCAAGAAAGGATAGTCTTGACGCTACTCCGAAATAAAGATGGCGTCTAGTACGTACTATGGAAATAGCCACGCTCAGTCGATCTAGGTGTGTCGGCAATAGGGAGGACGCGGGTGCGACTGGAACTTGTTTCTTCAGTAAGATGCCGCTGATATGCGTCAATTTCTTCAGTGAAGTCTGGGCGGTGATTTGTCGAAGAGCATTTCCTCAGAAGACTCCACGCCCATGATCGGAGTCTCTCTCTCGAGCGTGGTTCAGATGTTTGACGGAACGTGTTTCAATTGTGTGGTGGAGCGGAGCAGAATAGTCACAATACATTCAACAATTCCCATCATGAGTATAACCTAACTCTAAATGGAGGAAAATATACTATAATAGTGTTAAATTGATCAGTGGTACAGATCAAAATAACTTGGCACATTTACCTTCTATCCGGTTATATAATTTCAATGTACACTAACCGCCTGTAAAATACGTTAAATATGGTAAATAGACTTGAATAGTTTGAGTTATTTGCATTTAACAGTGGTAATACCTGATAAACACTAAATAACGTATTCAAAGTTTTGGGGAATTCATTCATAGAAGCTCTTTCAAATCAGTCGTCCCTATCTTTATTCAAATGATCACATAATAAATATTATTTTTTGATTACATTAGATTACATGAAGTAATCTTTCTGGGGTGGGGTACATTTGTGGAAGAAAGGTAAGAATATTGTTTTATAGTTTTCTATAATTCATTTCATTATTCGTGAGTAATTAAGTCGTAAAATAATTTAGAACTTCTCTATGTGGTAATTTCAGGTCAAATTTGTAGTAAGTCTCGCCAAAATGTAATCAATTATAACATAGTAGAGTTAAGATTTCTCATCTCAACAAACTTTTTAATTGATTCAACATTGTGCAAAGAATAAAAAATGTTTCATGCTCATGAAATAATTTACGTGCAACACAAAAAATTACGAAATCATTTTATGATAAAAAATTATTTATAATAAATATTTTATTCACAAATATAGCTTATTGCCTTCCGCGAGGTTATACGCTTTTTGTAACTGCGTTTTTACACTAAATTTATGTAAAAATAGACTATAAAGAAAATAAGTGGAATTGTTGCGTTCGTTTTTCATTTACGTATTTCTTCATTTGTGGACCAATGTTTAGTGAAAACACGCGTAGGTTTGATTTCTTATTAGTGACAAAAGACGATTCTTCTCTTTCATTAAATGAATAGTTTTAACTACTAATTCGTGGAGTTCAGCTTATTGTGTTACAGTAAGGTTTACTCTTAGTAAAATATAATTACATTTGACGGAGAACCCAAAATATTATTTCTACTTTTTATTATGGGGTCGCAGAGTTTGATAACCATTGATCAAGACAAATGCTAATGTCCAACAGTGACTTCATGCGGTTCACAAGGTATTCTACTTGTGTATTAAAGATCTTCAAATTAGATTGAAATTGTTGCGAAGCATAAGTCGGGCTGAATAGTATGTAGCTGAGTTGTAAGAATCATCACCGAAGTACATACGTAGGTACAGTTTCTTCTGAAAACAATAAAATGGTTATTCTCGTGAACATTCAGTGCTCATATTGAAAGAATAAATAAGGTGAAAGAAGTGTCAATACAAGTACATTTAGAGAGTTGTGATTATATGCAATGAATCTGATCTGTTTTCAATTTCTATGTTCCCAGAAAAACATTGCATCGTATAAATTTGTTGATATGTGGAGTGAGAAATAATGGATCTTACTAGGCATTTAAATTAAAGTATCATATAAAACACCGGTCCTTACCTCGTAAAACGTTATGTAAAGAGGCTCTGGGTTGCTCATATGACGTTCTGTTGTAGATTTAATACTAAGAAGGGACTGCGTTACCCAAGGACGATGCGGGATAACTGCTTCATCTGAATCAGAATCTGATAGTTCCCTTGACAACCGACGTTGACAGAGTTGACAAATTTCTTTATATGTACACAAGCACGGTGTAAAAAAAACTCTGTGCTGTGTTTAAGAAAAAAGGTCAACCTCAAATTTATACAAATGTTATTTCAGACATCGGTGATGTTGTTCCTTTATACTGCCGAAGCGAAATACCGGCGCGCGAGCTGGCTGCTACTAGCCAAACCAAACAATTGGGCAAAACTGTTTTGCCCGATTATTGGTCTAAGCGAGATAAAATAAGCACAATTTCATACATTTAGCTATCATGTGGAGCATTTTCTACACAAGTGCGAACTAAGATTTCAGTTATTTTTATTCCTATAGTGAATGATTTTAGAAAAGTACCACTCTTTTCCTCTCACCCATTGGCTACTACCCATGGCCTTTTTTTGCACGTAGCAGTCAAACGTAGCCTTCAGCACTGTACGCAGTCAAACACGAGAATTGGAATACTGGATAAAAATACTTCACTGATCTCACTTCATGTACCTGACTTCACCTCTGACCTCATGGGCTGAATTAAACTAGTGATCCGAACAGCTTGAGGTTGGGGAAGTAACAGAGAATGACAAAGTGACTACACCTCTCCCAACTGTAACCCCAACTAGCCGATTTTCCAGTTCCTTCGTAGGTCCTTCGTTTTAATTCTTTTATAGTGTGTTAATTACTTCCACTATTAAACGGGAAACAATCAACTTTGTTTCTGCTTTTCATGTATTTTCAATTCTTAGTACAATGTTTTCTCATTATTTTCAATAATACCAATTCATTTCAAGATTATTATTATTTTTTGTATCCCTAATATTTTTTTTATTTTGTACACGGGCGTGTTATATGAATTTATATAAAATATTAAATCAGTACATTACATAAATTGTTTTAGCATCGGCTTAATTAAATTAAGAAATATAAATATTCATAATCGTATTCCGCATGCTAATACTATTACTATTTACTTTAGTACTATTTACTAATACTATTTCACAAGTGCAGAGGTAAACACGTTTTCAAAGCGTCCTACCTTTTGTATCATGACATTAATTTGTGATACTTTTTCCACGATGTTTCTTAAAATTGCTGTAGAATGAGCTCATAATCTCTTAAACGAGGTGTAGCCACCGTTTAAAGTCACATTCATTATATGAAAGCAACTTTCTACACAAACACAGTTATAAACTAAATTGGAGGTACATTTTCTTCCTGGGCGCAAAACGAGATTTATATTTCACGTAAATGGTAATTTAATCAGAGCAGATAATTTTTAAATAATATATTCAGTGGCAGAAATCATGAGGTATGCTACAATATAATGAGCAGTTTCGCATACGTAATATTTCACTGACTTATTATTATAAAATTCATTTTATAGTATCCGAATGAATTTTGGAAGAATTTTTACAAGGGATCACATCCATTTCCCGTCAAGTATTACGTTTAGTTTCCAGTAATCCGAATGCGCCTGTATGAATATTCTCCTTCTCTTCTTTGCGCCACGTTCCCACTTGGGGGGATGCTCCTACGAGTGTTCAAACACGAAATGTTTTCGTTTAATAGTTCGCTATTTTATTATGAAAATGTATGAGCTCCGGTTCCTTAATTTACGTGAATTTTTAGATTTTATTCAAGGACTTTTTTCTCAAATATGCAGTATATCCAGTGAAAATGTTGGTATTAGATATAGTTTGCATATAGTGTACTCACATTACTGACCTTATTTTCACTGATTTAATAATGAAGATATCTTTGTCCGCCAATTTTTACAAAAACTTGTTTAAACTCCCATCAAACAAAAAATTCAAAATATGTAAAAAGTAGAAATGACACAAGCATATTATAAAATTGTATTGTAAATACTCGATAGTTTTTCTGTGTTAGTGCGTAAATTCAAACTCCAATTTATATATTTTATAAAAGAGTTCTGGTTTGTGTAAACATATTTTGAAATTATATTCACATTTAAAAACCCTTTTAACTCTTGCTACGTTTATGTTTCTTGTTACAATTTGTTTACACCATGACAACTAAAATCTTGAGACGAAACAATGTGTATAAAAATGCACAAAAATATATCGTAATCGTTCTTATAAATATCGTAAGTTGTTTTTTATTGATTAATCTTCATTGTATAATGGAGGGTAATGGTAGAATTTTGATTTCAAGGTATAGTACACATCGTAAAAAGGAAAATACGTTTTCAATATTTAAAAAAAACGTCAATTGATAATAAAGAAGTCCCTCTCCTCACATTTTGACTTATGAAATTACTCTCCCATTTACACGATTTTCATGCAATGTCCTAGCATAAGAATCGACCTCACTACCTTTAGAAGAATATTTACACCGATATACCGCTCAGATAAGTCGACGTAATACCGAACGTACATCTATTAGTTTTTCTTCTCTTCTTTTTTTGAACTTCCATACCTCTTTAAAGTGGTACGTCTAAAATAATTGTAACTCCCAAGGACGACGTTTACACCATTTACAACGCCTAGGATCTAATAGAAAAATCCTAATCAGTATTCATTGTACGTCCAAAACCAGCAACGTATGTCCTCTTTCTGTGAAGTTTCGCTTGAACGCTTTTACAGGGAACTTGGTAAAGGTAGCTGTGATTCGTAACTTCCAAATACACTCCTGCACACAGCCAGAATTTTGCTTCAGGGTATGGAAGGATCTCAGCAAAAGTAAAAGAAACCTCTTACAAAGACTCGTATTTTATTGTTATTTAAAATAAGTATATTAATATAAATTTAGCGTCAACTCTATCATCGATACACGGACTGGGTCAATAATCTTTTATATAAATTAATATCTAGTAATATTACACTTTTCAGTATATGACATCAGGTTTCATTCCCCACGCGATCTATCGGGGATTTTTATTGTGACGGGATTCCTTCGCCTGCTTTGGACCAATGTTTTGTACCGTTCTGGCAACCGATTATCTATCTATCTATCTATCTATCCCGATTCCTATTCACAATAATGTGGCGAGGTGGATGACCAAGTATCATGGCCTGAAGACCTCCGTAATAAGGTATTAAATCAATACCATAAAACAAATAGAATCTTTGCAAAAGTGAGTGGGTGCCATTAGAATCGTGTCACTACTCCTCAAGTCGGTTACCATCTCAGTTCCCATTGAGCGTCCACTCTCGCCTCGAATCCCGCCTCATTACACATGGCGTGATGAGCTGCGAGTAGCCGTGTGATCGCGTCCTGCCGCTTACTCTGTACGCTGGTCACGCTTCTGGCGGCGTCTTAAGCACAGTCCGACCGACCGGTCTCACCACTCTACGGCTACCGCCAGTCACTTGGCAATTGCTTTCTTCAACATCGAAATCTCAGAACTCTTATTTGGAATGTGTGGCCATCGAGCTGTGAGATTGCTTAAAAAACTACGTCGGAGCTTTCATTGCGTCGGATAAATTATTCGCTAAATATTAAGACTGTTATTAGCAACTGATAAAGTAGTTGACTTGTTCGTGAATCCATAAATAAAAATTAAAGAAGCCTATAGTGATTACTTGTGCATTAAAACCTTTTCTCAGAAAATAGGGAATAATAATTTTGTTCAAAATAATTTTAGACGCATAATTGGTTTAGAATGTGTCCCTTGTTGAGACGACTGCGATCCAAAGAATACAAAGGTTTGACTCAAACTGTGAAGAGTTGGATCTGTCCTAGATTGTATCAATATTGACTCTTTTGAAACATTGTAATTTTTTTGTTGTTTTCGTGGAAATAAGTCAGTTATATACAGATATAGCACATCCAAACGAGCCAAATCTGATTTAATAGTGGAACTTTCAAAGTGTAAACTGTGTAACAATAGTTGGTTACTAATAAATAGTGGTGAATTTAGAGCAGGGGGCTCCGGGTTCGTGCTCGTGCTCGTGCTCATTTCCCAAAAACGAGTTAAACTTTTTTCCTTGCATTTCGTATAATATGAATTAGGTTTGGTTGGTTGGTTTTTTATTCGCATTAATGATAAAAATACTATCTCACATATCCGTTAAATACCATACAATCGCACCATTTTTCTCTAAAATTTCAAAATTTTCCATACCACAAGATGAATCTAAGATGGACCTGGAGATCTAAGCTCACTCCCCTCAAAAAAGTTCGAATTCACCTATAAAACTTCCTAATTTATTAACCTTGAAAATTCTTCATTCTTTATAATATTTTGATTTCAAGATGTGAAGTAAGCTTAGACGTGGATTGGTTTGTATTATCCTCCTATAAGATACGTGATCCTTCCCCTGGGACAATTCTCAAAGACAATCTCAATACCCATGCAGGTTTCCCCCTTTCAGCTATTTAAGGCAGTCAAAGCATTTAAGAATGAATTAAACGTTCACTTCGTGAACTCTTACAATAAAATATTTTACTTTATTTCTATAAAAATTGAATTCTATATGTCTTCACTCTTAATCAATAATGCTATATAAATGTATAGGTTATTTTCATATTGTTAGAAGAAATTTGTATCCTTTGATTACACTGGAAAATTTTATTAGGTTTGTGAAACTAATTTGATTGCAATGCCATCCAAGACGTACTTGAACACTAAATTTCTTTATTTGAACTTAAGACCAATTGTTTCTTTTTATTCATAAATTAAAATACGAATCTAATCTAAAATCAGTTGTCTTGAATAAAACTCTGTAGGTTTCATTTGCTTTCTTGCACGTACGTTTTACTTCTTGACAACTTTCAGTAAATAAAACTAAAAGACGTCTAATTGGCAACATTACTCGATCTATTGATGTTATGGATGTTGACTAAAACTTCTAGTTCTTTCATTTTGCGTAAGTTGGATAATTAGGAAACTAAATTTTCTTACGTATTGCTTGTGTTGCTTGAAATTACGCCCATAGGTACTCTTACTAATAAAATGGAAATATAAACAGTTTCACCTTTCGAATTCACATATTTTCTGGGTGTCAATATTTTATGACAGAAATAATAGATAATTACGGATTTAATTTTATAGCGTTCTATTAACTCATAAAACATCTATGTACGCACTAGCGTATACCTACCGCAGTGAGAAAATCTTCATGCAATGATAACATTTTACGGAAGAGTGAATGTTACACGAATGTAACACGCATTGTTTTGCAGTCGAAACAGAACATGCATTATGCAGTTGTACACTGAGCTGGAATATTATTTTTCGTCATATGAATTAATCATTTTGAATATAAATCATGATTAAGAAAATGACCTTGCCTCATACTCCGTTACCGCTTCGTGAAATGCGTCATTTCTTCATTGTGCGTATACTAAATATCCAATTATTCGTGATGCTGCCATTATTCCTTCAAAACAGATGTGGACTGAAGCACAGGTTATAACGCCTAAAGGGGCCTTTGGTGCGCACAATGAAGAACACCTAAAGGGGCCCGCACCAAAAGGTAGCCCACACTACAAAAAATTCTAATAATTAGCAAAATAATGGAAGTATTTTAAATTTATGACAGACATTGGCACAGCAGAAGACTGAAGACCCGCGTCACTTCACTTTCACATCGTCCTACAAAATCATGAAATAATAAAGATTTCCAATGTTATTTTTTGTTATTCTATTCTTCTCATACTGTTCAATACAATTTTTTATTGCAAAAAACGGAAACTTTTATATATTTATTTTAAGGTTTTATATGCTTTATAACGCGATTTTCAATGTTAATGTTCTAAAAATTCCCCCAACTCTCGTTGACCTGGGTGGTAATCCTTACCCCTCACCTCCCGAGAGTCCACACTATAGGTTGAGTTTAGGGACCTAGATATCCTAAATACGCCCTGGTTCCAAATCAATAAATTTTAAATTTTTGTAAAGTAAGCATGTAATTTATTGTCGTCTTATTGCGGATTTTGAAGTAGTTGTGGACAAAAATATACAAAACTTCATTTAAAAAATCAATATAATCGTCAGTATCTCTGCAGTTACAAATCGTTTGAGTATGTTAAATGACCAGCCCCGTTTCATAACTTCACTTACTTAGCTAAAAACTCACTTTGATATGTTAATATATTTAGGAGGTATTTGAGGTGTTCGCTTTTATTGTTTATTCTGTAAGTAACTGAAATATTCACTAATGAAATATTACATCAAAGTATTAACATTGTCATCACTAATGTCTTAAATATATATGAGTAAAATATTACATTTAGTATTTTGTATAGTGTTGTATTCTTATTAAAATCCTCTGGACGATGAACTAATACGTCTAGAAATGTATACTTCGGCAAAATTCTCACAGGGGTGAAATAAGTTTCGGGAATATCTACATTTTTTATTTAACTCAGTACTTATTACAATCTTATCACTATAGGGGTATTAATACATTTGTTACTAAGAACAAAAAATATATACAACAAGGTGAGAGGCACATCCAAGTAACAAACTTTTTATTTTGTTTTAAATACTAGATATTATGATGATCATAAATTACGTCTTGCGGAATTCTTTTATCTCAAGTTAATTTTTGAAAACTGCCGTATACTGTACTTGCTTCTTCCTCAACTCCCTCATAAAACACCCTATGCACTTTGTCCGTTTGCACTCGAGCCACGGTGAATTCTTTCGTGGCGCGTTGCAGAGGTCGTATAATTTGAATCGGGTATAGCTTTCAAAGACAATACTCGATGTTAATACATCTCTAGACAATAGCAGGCCACCATTCTAGATTATACCGTCCTGTGTGGTGCGCAGTTTGATTGGGGCTCGTATTTCGAGATCTCTGCTGCAAGTATACAACCCCTGCGGCACTTTACAGGGACCGAATGACAGCTGAAGGAAGCTTTGCGCATCGCAACATATCCCTTCATATCACAGTCCATCTCGGATTCAGTCCCCGACGATTTTATGACTTAACACACAAAGTGGTAATCGAATTGTTAGATCCATCGGTAGTTTCCACACCAATCGAAAAGGGATTACAATAAAGTTTGGTGAAACATGTTCGTCTTATCTGGGGCAATAGTACAAAAATACGATNGAAACATGTTCGTCTTATCTGGGGCAATAGTACAAAAATACGATACCGAGATGGGGTTTATAATTTATGAAAACTAATTCCGTTTGTTACAAATTTATACGCGCGCCGGCTTAGTTTTAAAGCAGTAAACGTTTCCAAACTGATCGTAATCGCTTGGATCAATCACGAAGTATTTTCTTCTATTCAGATTTTATGAGTGATTCAGGAAACATAAATCCTGGCTGACGTGCACGACGAAAAGTCGAAAACACTGCCTCGGTGTTCTTTAATAAAAGCCTAGATAACCGAGCTGCCGTCGAGTCACTCTGCCAAGTTGATTATTCACTATTATCGTTGCAATAAATCTTGTGCGTGCACACAGCGCCATATATAAATTATTATAATACTCCGCCGTTTAATGATAAATGTTTCAATTTATTAGAATCCAGCTGTGTAACAAGCGTGTATTTCTTAGGCAATTGAACTTCCATAACCGTTACTTAGCGCCACCACACTAATGTAAATTGCGGTTTAGTTACAGTAATTACGACTCCTACTTGTGTCCAGACGCGTCGTTCCTTGGTGGTCGAAATGGCTGCCCGGTGGAAAGTTTCAAAGGTAGGAAATATTACACGCCATCTCTTGAGCTGTTTACTGTGGCGACATGAAACGTTATTCATAGATTAGATTTGAATGTGATTATATTGTATATTTTTTCTAAACAATATTTTATAGAATCCGAAGCTGATTTTTTACCACGAGTTATTGCTAAAAGTAATTGCAAAATAAATGTACTTTAAAATATTTCAAGGAATATGCTTCATTCTCTAATTTCCTTTCATCTTTATTTGCACCAAACAAAGCAACGTTTTGATAAAATAAATGGATGCTCTCACTTACGTATAACCCAATCTCTTTACACTTCAGAAGTTATCCACTTATTGCAGTGAGTTAACCTTCAATCGTCGATCTGTATATTTTCTTCTATTTTACTATTAAACATCCCTCCCTTACGCAATGTCTACAATTGTGTATTGCAAAAATTGCTTCTAGATAATATTTTTTTCCTAATCTTCCTTTCTTTGTTTGCATCTACATTTTGTCCATTCCTAACTGCACCAAATTATATTACGCACGTCATTTAATGTATAAAATAATGTATTACATCAATTAAAGATTTTTGATAGTTATAAGCAGAATAAACGAGTATTGATTATTTAGCTTCTAAAGGTTTTGACTCATATTTGAAATAACAACGTTCAGAAATTAAAACCGAGGAAATATCTCGATGAGTTCGTGAGATACAGCTAAAATTCGACAACTCTCACCCAAATGTATATATTTAAAATCCCAATATTGAAAAATCATTTTTTAGAGAACCTCTACTATACGAAAGTAACTACTTCCGAAACTTTCAATATCGTCTTTATTAGTTTTCTCTCTACGAAGAGAACCGAGGCAATAAATTTACAACAGAGTACCATATCCTGTGCATTTTTCTGAGTTTTAAGCTACCTCTGCGCCGACTTTACTCACGGTTATTTAAGTAATTTTGATGTCAGGTCTATGCAAATCTGTAAGTACAATTTCACATTTAATATTGATCATTTTCAATAGAATGGACAAATGAAACATTTATAGCTACTGATAGTGTATATAGATGAGAGAACACTAGAGTAAACACTCTTCGTGGCATATATAAGGGTTTCGGTAAGGTTCATGGGACCTAAGCCTTGCCATAACAAGCACTTGAAACTTATTGACTCTGTCAGGTTTCGCACAAGAGTTATTGTTATTGCGATTCGATATAAATGGGAATTTATGGCATTCATATTTATTTCTATTTATTAACCTTCAAACACTTAAAAATAATCGTTTGATGTTGAACAATTATGCCTCTGAGTCCTCTTGTCTGTATTGAGGAGGTAATTCCTCATTTGTTTCGGGAGAGTAAACTTACTTATAGTCCTACATGAAGTTGATATCCAGTTTTTACCAACTTTTTGATGAATTATTTTTTTATACAAGTTTCGTGTACAAATCATTCACAATTCTTTTGATTGATCTCGTAATTGAATGGACATGAAGAATCTATTTGGTCAGGAGTTGGTGATGCAGGCGATAAAAATTTCGACGTGTATTATACACGTAATTAAAATCTCAAACACAAAATCATTGCATACATTTCCAGCACCGAACCTTAAATCACTTAATTACTATCAGAATAATCTATAGTTCGATAATAACTTGTACATGTAAATTTACAAACATATTTGCGTTAAATTACAAACATATTGACATTATATATGTATTATAACTCGCAGCTAACTTTTTATCTTATCTTGGAACTTTTGCTGAAATTTTTGAATCCACCTCTGCCTTAGGGCCCTTGATCGGAATTGATGGGATGGTCCCTTGCTTGCTTCCGGTGAGTAAACTAGTTTATTGTCCTCCACGTGGTCATACGCAGTCTGTACTGTTTTTTGACAATAAATTTATTATTATACTACTCCACTTATATAAAATAAAGATAACATAACTCAATTTTTGGCATGGAGTTCAAATAACTTGATGTGTCAATGTGCACGAGAACATCAAACATTAATCTGGAAGAATTGGACAAAGCGAATCGAACTTAAAAAGAAAAACTTTATTCAAGGAAGTATAACAGGGCACATTCCTATATATTTTCTTTTTCTGGAGGTTATTTCTCTATTTCCAAATGCCTTACAATGTTTCCTCTGGCGTCTCGCAACACATATCAAATTACAAATAAATTTGGCGAACCGAACTTAGTTTGGAGAACTACTTTTAAAATGGAATCGTAATCCTGGAAAATGACCTCAATTGTTGAATGATGTTGCTGAATGCACGTGGTACTAAGTACTTCACCGGTTAATTGACTGCAAGCACGAGTATGTTTCATATTTTATGAAACTTAGAAAAAGAGGTATATGGAAAATATATACTTTGTACTTGAGTATTTTATTAATTAATTTTTCATTTTATAAATAATAAATATAAATGCACTAAGAGAATGAACATAATCTAGGATGATTTCTGAATTGGGTCATTCTTCGTGAATTATTCAGTTGGTGTTTCTACATGTTATTAAATAACGAAGAAAACCGCAACAGAATACACCATAAAATATATATCGTATTGATAAAGTTAATTTTTATCTTCGTTATTAAGACAGCTTTAATTTAATAATATTAAATTTCTTGCTATCACTTCGTTGANTAGTTCGATAATAACTTGTACATGTAAATTTACAAACATATTTGCGTTAAATTACAAACATATTGACATTATATATGTATTATAACTATAAAAATATTGAACAATATGCATTTTCCAGAATATTAATAATTATGCATTTATTTATTATGCCATTGTTATTTCTTAAATTTTATATAGATGCTACTTTGTGGACGTATAAAGTAAAAATAAAAGCAACAAGCTATTTAAGCAAGTACTTGATACACAAATCGTGACTGGTACGAGTATTGCAAACAAGCAGAGCTTGTTTACGAGAAACTAAAGGTGTAAAAAGTGCTTCACAGAATTCTGCAAGTCGCTACGTACCTTCTCCACAACCATTCTGAGAATTATTCAAAACGAATTGTTCATGTTTGTCGATGTTCTTGAGTTAGTAAGGTTGTTAGTAAATACTGAACGGAAGTTTCTTAACAGCTGATTCCATCAAGTAGACAATTCGTGTTTACACGTGATTTGGTTTCGAAAGTACTCCGTCAATATAGCAATTTTCTTTCATTACGAGGTGAAACGTAAGCTCCTCTAGACGACCCATTTGTGGCTGAGAAAATGCGTTGCAGAAACATCTATAGAAGAGAATCCCAAGAACTAAAGGCTCCAAAAAACGAATCCAATGAAAGTGATTTCGTATCTCCAGATTTGTCCCCCAGCTATTTACATTTCTTCGTTAATTGAAAGAGGCATCTTTACAAATGCTATGAAAGAAATGGAGCGCTACTGTACATAAACATATCACTTACGTGACTTAAACTTTATGCTTTAAAAATTGAATTGTCAATTACGAGTTTCTTAAAAGCACATTGAATTTCATGTAATGATCTCTTTCACGTAATGAAATCTTCATGCACTTCTACATGAAGTTTCAGTAAATCTGTACGAAGTTCCATGTGGACGTAACGGGAATTTTATGTAAATCTCCGATCTTTTTTGTAACCTCTCTGGGATTCTCAAGTACAGTAAATATAATTTTCAGTAACCCTGCTTAAAAATTCATGTATTGAAATGAACTTTCTTGTACTCTTCTAGATTTTTCATTGAAATTAATAAAAAAAATTAATAAATGTAACAACCTTTAAATTAGACTTCTTCATTCAATAACTCCATAAACACAATTTTATATTTTTTTCTTTCTGGACTGTTCTTCTCCTTCTTCCTCCTCGATGTTGGTAACCATTCTGCCCAATTTATGTTCAAGAATTGTCTGGAAAAATAATTTTTCAAATTTAATTTATATTGTTATACATTAATTGCTCAATATTTACCTTAAAATACTCTTTACCTTTTAATAATTTATCCTTTTGCCATAGAACACAAATTTCTATGTGTATAATAACATATTTACATTATCAGAGAGTAGTTGTAACAAGAAATGTCTATCTTCTCGTGAACAAGTACTATCAACATAGCACTATCAGACTGACTCACCTGAAAAACAATGAGAAACATTTTGTAAAAAATATTTTACTGTATTATTTTTTAAGATAAAACTAATCTAAAATCTAAAGGATGAGATTTCTAACAATGTATTTATTGGGAACTTCAATATCATCAGCGTCAACCTGTAAATTGAAAAAAAAAAGAATTAAAATAAAACAAATTAATACAATACGATACAAAAAATTAAAAAAGTAAGTAAAATTAATTTAAAAATTTATATATGAGTATATTACTTAATATTAGAAATTAGTATTTTTATTGAAAGGGAGAAGTAGAGAATTAGGTAAGCAAGTACTATACGGATTCTGTTTTGAAAAGATAGACGACATCTTAAATAGATACAAACCATCTTGAATTTTGCTCTTACAAAATATCATTCAATAATAACAATACTTTGTCCTACATCTTTTTCCAAATGACAAGCTCATTTAATTATCAGGGCTCTAATTACCTAGAGGTTGACGATCCCTAAAGCTCCACTAAAAAACACAGAAAAACTCATTAACAAATTTGCCAAGATTACAACAATGTGATCAAATTTTTTTTCCTTGCACAAAGAAGCTAATGTAATATTGTCTGTGTGATAATGCATATGTGTAGGAAAATTTCCAAAAACCATAAAAACTCAAATAATTTAGTGATGTTGACTTTTTTATGCTTCATCAGTAGATTCTGTACTTCAAAGGTATCTTCAGAATTTTCCTAACATAGTTATTTTCTTCAAGTGTGTTTCCATCAGCAAAGTTTCTTAAATTATAATTTTCAGAATTTAAAACATGAGCAATTACTAAAAAAATATTTTATTGCCTTCAAATTCGACAAATAATAAAAGAAAGTTTTATTTCTTTTATTAAAAATAATTTATTAAGTTTCCAGAATTTTGATAAATGGTAATAATGTCAAATATGTTTTCTGTCGAGGAAGATACATCTTTTGATATCATCCAAAGAGCATCTGCATCTAATAGAATCTGCTCCTTTTTAAATGTTTTGTCCAAAAGAAAAACTATAGTTCATATCTAAACGTACATTATTTACCAGAAAATGGGAATTGAGCGTTACACTTTTAATTTAAGAAAAATGCAATATTGAGAAGAAATTCCTGAAATTGGGGGCTCATTTATTCGTAATAAAGTGAGTCTCAGAAGAGGGTTGTGAAGAGTTTGAATCACACACACATTAGATTTTTACCTTAACGTTTTTTTAGTGATTTTGTTGACAAATTAAACTCTCCATTACACTGAAGTGTAATTTCAAATGGTTCAATAAGATGGGAAACCTGTCATATATTTTCTTGTTTTAAAAGTGCATAAGAATTTTATTTCCATCTGGAATGATGGTATTTTTATACATCACAACATTCTAAATGTGGTGCAATCTTATCTAATATATTTGATAATGTTTTCAGTTTTCAAAGAAACATGTACTACAGTTGCGAACAATGATTACTCGAGCTTATTGAGGAATGGTATAACTGATATGATAAAAATATTTCATGTTGCCACATGCAAAATTTTCACTGGCATTCTGTAAGAAAATTGAAGTATTCTAATATGATGTACTTGAAAATATATAAATATTGTGTGTGAAATTATCTGTAATAATATACAAATGTATCAAACTATNCCCCCCCAGGGAACTTACATCTAGTAAGTACGTGTTTGGCAAACACGGGACCCCGAGCAGAGTCTGGCATTACTTTCACTTACTTGTGCTAGACTCTTTCCTTTCTCTTTCCTGACCTTCCTTTGTCACCTCTTGTTCTTTTCGATCCCGACGCTAGGGTATCTTTCATTTTCCTCTTTCATTTTTTATTTTATTTTATTTTTATTTTGTAATGATTTGTGCAATGTTTTGAGATATGTNGTATCTTTCATTTTCGTCTTTCTTCTTCATTAAAAAACAAATGAGATATGTTGATATTTGAGTTTTGAGTTGTAATTCAGGAGGGTTTTTTAGTGGGTATGGTTGAGTTGTTCGGCGAGTCCCACATGTGGGGAGAGTCATGTTGGCTCTCCCTAGTGCGTAACTGCATTTTCCCTACCTGTACCAGTTTTTAGGGCTCTAATGACCTCGATGTCGACGAGCCGCAAAGCCCCACAAAAAATATTTTAAAAATGGCATGTTATTCTCCTTAGTAATAATGGAATCTTATAGCGATTGAATGTAGGTACATGTTTATATCATGCCATGTCACGCGCCAAACATATTGTATTTTCAACATTATTTAAATTTATTTCTTCTATAATTTTAATATTCCAAATAATAAAAGTACATGACATACATTGTTAGATATGTGCATTTTTATTTCACTCTCACATTATTTTGTCAATAGATAAATAGACTTTGTTGTATTGATTCATTGAGTGAAATTAATTTACTAACATAGGTCGAATATTTTTTTAATATTTTCAACTTTATTCTCCAACATTTCTGTTACATTGGAATGGTTCTGGAATTCGGGAAGTTACATTAAAAAAGAAATTTTAACATAGCATGAGTTTTCCTGAATAAAATGGGATCAAAATGAACACACTTTTTCATTCACCAAGTCAGTGAAAATAAGTTATTGTCACTACTGTATTATTGAAGATGAATACAATATTAACTATCATTCTAATTAGTTCGACTATAATGAACTACGATAATTCTAATTAGTTCGACTATAACGACTACAATAATGAACACGAGATTTTTTTATAATCAAGCATTTTGACGAAAATGATATTTTTTATTAAGGCAGCTCACTAGCGTGTTTACGGTCTCATGTTAACTTTAATTCTTTCTTAAATTACATTCGAAAATCTGTATAACACAATAAGATAATGGGGTCACATCAAAACCATTTACACATATAAAAAGTAAAAGTTAATTGAAGTTACCTGAAAGGTTTTTTTTTCTTTTAAATACGAACTTTATGACATAAATAACTTATGGGTTATTATTCGTTTCCATAAATAAAAGAATAAGATCTTTTAAGATATATGTTAGTTGAACATAAGTAGGAGGAATAATTATGTACTTTACAAAATATTTACTTACATTGATTTTATTAACGTCTACAATCATAATTAAATTGATATTATATAATGACATTTCTTTGTAGACAATTATTTATGGCAGCAGAAGACAATTATAAAATTCTTTGTAGACAATTCTTTATTTTATCCATAATTTTTGCTTTTTTATATATCAAAAACACACACGTTCACCTGATGATGGCAGCAATCTCCTGTGTGTTTTTGAATATATAAAAAAGCAAAAATTATGGATAAAATAAATAATTGTCTACAAAGAAAAGTCGTTTAAGAATAACAATTTATCATAGTAGTAACATAGTAGATTTAACATAACATAGTAGATAGTACGCAGTAGATTTTCACTTTAAAAATTTCTGAGAAAACAGAACTCACATTTCTTCGAATTTGTGAGTGATAGTTATTAATATGGAATTTTCACAACAATTTTTTGTCTGGGTCAATACTTAATTACTTGACGTGGTCTACTTGGTCTATTTTTACACATGTGTAGGATGTATCATCCAGATGGCCTTCATTTTTGGGTGAGAAATTTTAAGTCTACATCAAAAGAAAATCTGCGTAGGTTGAAATTATTAATTTTGTTTTCACAGTATTAATTATCATATTTTATCTGCATTCTCACCCAATATAACGTACTTTTTAAACCAATGGATATATCATATTTTGCAATTTTCATATTGTATGTATTTTCTCTAAAAAGGAAAAATAACGAATGGAATATCTCAATGAAGACCTTTTTAATTTTTATTCATTTTTAAAATAACAGAATATTTGTTGATGATGTTTCTTTTTTTTTGCCAATTCGCAGAGTAAATAACAAAAAAAAATTCTATATATTATTGCCATAAAATGCTGAACAGTTCCACTAATCATAAGCATTATAATCATGAGGTGCCAAAAAAAGAAAAATGAATTTTAAATATCAACGGCTCCTGTATGTCAAAATCTTCCTTAAGCATGCTCACACTTAAGTTGAACTTAATGTCATATCACAAATGTATCATCAGAGAAGTAAGATGCATGTACTATTGAATTAAACAATACCTCCACAACTGTCTCTGTTGATATACTTGAATAGAAACTGTTGTGAATTAAACGTTGGGAAACAAAATTAACATTATTTGTTTTATCCCATCATTTGACAAATATGGGATGAAACAAATATTGTATTTGACAAATGAGCGTATCATGAAATCACTGGGAAGAATCTTACAACATCAATTAACTATTTTCAACAAATTCAAAAATGACTCACTATTCGAAATTACAATACTTATGAATTATAAATAAATTATAAAATAATCAATGGCTAAAAATCAATACCATGCAATGTGCACGATCATACAGAGGACAATACACAAATTTACTCTCCAGAAGCAAGAAATTAATTTCAAGCAAAAGGATCATTGGGATATCCAGGAAAAGCCAGCAAGATAGAATGGGGCTATGGAATCTGGAATAGGGTCGGAGTAAATGGCAGTGTTGTGTAACATATCATTCCAATGCTCAGAAATATACATTTAAAACCCGAAATATAGCATGAATGAAACTGGATAAGAATTAAGATTTATACCATTCAGAAGAATCCTCATCCTGTCAATTTTGGTCTTTCCTCACTTCATCGAATCCCAATGACTAAAAAAAAACTCTTCCATTTACTTACACAAACATAAACACATTAGTAGGCTACTCACATGGCATACTAAGAAATCAAAGAAGGTGAACTTGGAGAGTAGATAATTTCACATGTAATGACCTTTGAGTATAATACCTTCAACAAAATATTGTGATAAAGCTCCAGTACTCTCGTAATGTATAAAGTAATCAGAGATCAAATTTGAGTGAGGTTGATTTCACAAGAAATGGCTCTATAATACATTAATTACATTTTGTCCATTAGATGTCCAAATTAATATTCTCAATTAAATTGTCTTTGGGCAGTTTGATAATAAGCGCTAACATAACCAAGAAACCTATTTCTTTAAAATGGTAAGAAATAGTAATGATGAATACATCGAACCAGATAGTATTTCATGAACGATCTTTTTACAACTTTGTTATGAAATGAAGTGATGTTTGCGTTCTTGTAATAAGTAGATGTGGAAAGTAGAGTAACTTACTGAACTTATCTTACCTTCGAATTGGAACCAACACAGTTCTTTGCTTTAAATTCAAATCCCGCTTCTTTCTCGCATTCATATATGCTCGCAGACCAAGCATCAAAATTAGTAGCTCTGCCTCTTCTTTAAAATGAATCTTGAAAAACTTTTTTTTTTAAATCATACTGTTGAACACGCGACAAAACTTACCGCGTTTATGCTCTCAAGAAAGTCCCGTGTTACGCACAAAACGCGAGAGAGCCACGAGATTGAATCGTTCAACGTTTATTCTCCAATATGATTCCATGAAAAATTCACATTCGTCCGTAATATTTCAAAACATTTTTCAAATGTTTGAAATTTTCGGTATTTTAAATAAAAATGTCTTTTATGTTTGAGTACATTAATCTTCAACTACCAAAATTCACTCAAATGCAAGGAATTATACAGGAAATTCCAATAACTTTTTCACGGTGTAGATATACCTTTTCAATATAAACGTCACTCTCACTCTGATTGTCTATTTTTCTTTAATATTCTATTCTATGTGCATATATGTTAAAGACAACCAAATATTTATATGCCACTGATATAAATTAATCACATAAAAAACCTGTTGATATTTAAAATTCACAATTCACATTGGTTCAGAAACTAAAACTAAAGTTTCGAGGCGATGATTCAGGCCCCTTCTTCAGGTTCATTATTTATTGTAATTCATATTTATCATGATTCAGTTTTACATTATTTTCTTAATTTCATTAAATACCCTTGTATTTTTTCCATGCAAATGGGAATGTCGCATTGAATATGGTAATCAATTGTATAAAGAAATTTCAACGGTAAAGAAAAGACAACGCAGGCTAGGCGAATACTGTTTGATACTAAGTTGATATGCAAGAAATGAAATGTTCCATGTTTCTTACTGAACAATTCATCTCTTTCTAAGAGTTGAAACACACATTTTTGTATTTAAAAACATGAGTAGTTAACTAGAAATAATTGTTTCGAAACTATCCAATTAAGCAAAAATAAATATTAAAAAGTCAAGAATAATGTAGATTGTTCCATGTAAGTAAAGCAACCCTTTTTGTTGCACGATGTATAATATAGCGTAGCTTTTCTTTTGTGTATTTGACGTAGATGTTAATGCTAAAATTGGGCTCATCAACTGTTCCTTTTACACCCCTCACGTTAAGAGTCATCTGTGCTTTCCTAATCTCTCAACACACTATGGTTGGCTATGACCCATCAAACAACTCATTAATCATCCCCTGATGAAGATTTCCTTAATTATCTCGGCATTCTCTCTTCTCACAGAGCAGCCGCTACACGTGCATGCAGTGCCATGTCTGTGTCAAAATATTTAATGGGCTTTTTAAGTAAATTTGTTGTGTTTTAAACGTTATTTATCAAAGTAACAGCGCTCTAAAAGAAGAGACGTGGGCATTTTTCTTGACGTCTCAGTTACAGAAGGCTACTGAAATATGGTGAACGTTAAGCGAAGACTTTTCTCGTAGATTAGAGTACGTAGTTTCGTATTTCTACCTTCGCAGTTCATCGAGTTGTACTTACATGTCAATCACTGAAATATTGAGAACTTTAACATTCTCACATTTCTTATCACTTATGTATTATTTCTTCTATCGCTTTTTTCTTGTTTTTACGTAGGTTACACGAGGTAGACTATGAAAAATAATATATTTTAAATAATTTTCATCCCTTTTTGTCTCCAGTTCCAGATATCTCATTCGTGTAATCACACGTTAGGAGTAAAAAATATACGTACTGTAGATACCAACATCAGTTGATTTTTTAGTTGTTTAAAAATTAAGTCATCGTTTCAACAAGTGGATTTCTGAATGGGAACTTTCTCATGTTCAAAGCCTCTTAAACTTGCAATGACGACGTGAATTTATGATACATTACTGGTGACGTCGATTCAAGATACCATTTATAATTTTGCTTTCGTTTTTCTTTTGGTGTACTGAAAAAAATAATTTTACAAGTTTTAAATATAATTACTACTGGTATTAGTATAATAAATTAAAGCATATTACACAAAAATAACATTTAATTTACAGTACAATAAATTAATATGCTGTACATTCACCGTGACACTGGTGTGACGGAGTGGATTATGACATAAGGGATTCTATCATAATTCATTATATATTTCTCATAATTCATTAAAAGATAAGGGAGGAAAGCTATAACTTTGCACGGTAGTACACAACTCCCAATTGCCTCTGCGATAGCTACTCTAAGGGATTCCCGGTTACCTCAAGCAGATTTGAGTTTAACGAAAAATAATTATGGACTTGGTATGTGAGATTGTACGTCACCGAGGGTTATATGAGTGAAATATTAAAATTTCATTCTACTACTTGTTAAAAAAATGTGTTTGTAAGATATATACATATTTCCATTGCGTGGTAAAGATATATTCTCACAGAATCTTAAATTACCTTGAATGTGCACCATTTTGTACCAAACGTTCCATATAGCTCCCAGGAAATCTCATTCCTCTGCAAAAATTAAATCCAGAACCCCGTCATTTGTTTGAATCTAATTATTTATTTTATCTCACACATTTTTAGACGACTTTCTTTCATCTTACGTTGAAACATACATAATACGTTGAAAGAACGACATAGGTAAAATAAATTGCTGAAGTTATTGACCGACTAATTGTATGAAGGTGATGAAACACCAGCTATAAACATTTAATATCGTCTAGCACATAAATTATGTGTACTAAATAGTTTATTCAAACAGTTCACTAGACGCAGTGAACTACAATACTAAAATCTGTTCGTAGAAATGACAATTATGAGTAATAGTGAGTCATTTTGAGTCTACACTCAAACGCCATAATAAAAACGTTTACTGTCGTTTGTGGAACATTGTACGTTGTTATTTTCTAATGTGCGTAGATAAATGAATTCTTACAAGTATCAACCTTTGTAATGTAGTAATATGATCATTAATCTTTTTACCGTCAGGAACACGGATGCTTCTTCCTAAGATTGTTGAGACATTCTTCTCAAGTGCTAACGAAGTTAGTGGTGATTAACGATTATTGATGCACCCTTAAAATCCTCTTCTCTTTGGTTACGCATGACTAATGGTATATCGTTTCCGGGTTCGCACGTTAAAGCAGGTGTAGTGAAACTATTGTAGCAATGTGCCTATCAAAGTACAATGGGACTTCACGTCATGGGAGTTAAGGTGTGATTTAAACTCAAGGAAGTTTAGAAGGTTCATGAAACAAAAACGCGTTCTCCATGATTATGAAAAAGAAATGTGAGGAGAGTTACACCATGAANAAACTCAAGGAAGTTTAGAAGGTTCATGAAACAAAAACGCGTTCTCCATGATTATGAAAAAGAAATGTGAGGAGAGTTACACCATGAAATGTTTTTCTCTGTCATTACTTTACATTTTATCCACTCAATGTGAAGTTTTTATAAAAGAGTTGATTAACTTTCATGAATACGAAGCTGAAGAAAATCTTTGGGATTAAGATAAAAAGCTTTAAGATATAATTAATCAAATGAAGGGAGACTCGATTTATATAATTTTGATTCCAAATTCTGAAGCAAAGTGTAAATGGGTGATTCTACTAAAGTGGGGAAATTTGCGGTACACAAAGGAGTGAGGTCACCCCAAAGCTTGCCATCACATCAACCGCTCTTTTTCTTTTCTTTTCTTTTCTTTTGTGCTATTCGTAAATGGGAAAGGCAGCGTGCAATATGGAGCTTATCTACATGGAGCTACAGGAGTTAGGAGTTGGGTGGTAGGTCAGTGTTAGTAGGTGGACCGGTTAGCTGGGTTTACCAACAACGTGGCTCACGTAGTTAGTAATCGTTGGAGTTGTTGATTCTATGATGTGCTGGATAGAGGAAGGAAGTGATAACTTTCGGTCAGGTGAAAATGGCGACGAGCCGGGAATCGAACCCGGGATCCTGCTTTGATAGCAGGGGTGTTAACCACTACACCACCTTCCATAACACCGCCTTCCACAACTGTACACCATTTCCACCCAGACCTAACCCCGGAAGACCTGAGACACATCCCCATACTGGAGATAAGTGAACCAGGCGGCACACTATGCTGTGTGCACTTTATTACCGGTTTCACACGTACCTACGTGTTAAGGTTTGTTATGTGCATATGCTACATAATGCTACATATGTGAAAAACTACAAATTTTCTGGTCCCATCGGGAATCGAACCCGGGACTACTTGTTGATGAACGACAACACTACCACCTGAGTCAACGGTGGGGCATCTTACCGCTCTTGTAAGATCTTCTTACAATTTCACAAAATACAAAGGAGTGGGGCATGAAATGAAAAAGTTGTAAATAAATTATTATCTGTGTCCTGCATATTGAATCAAATTATGTTAAGTGATCTATTTCATTTGTATCAATATGTTGTACTAGCAAAAAAAATATTTTAAAAATCTCAACCTAACAGGATAGGGCGTTGTGTGGATTGTTTCGCGCTCATAAGTACAGATTTTATGGAAATGTAGAAAAGTTTGGAATAATTACAACGAAAATTGGGAAAAAAAGAAATAGAGAAAATTTATCAGTTGGTCAGTTTTAATGCAATCGAAAATATTTGGAATGGGCGTCAATTCAATTTTCCATTGTCTAGTCATGCAAGTATTTCTCATTAATGTATTAATGAAATAACTGAATTGTTTATTATATTGTGAAAGAGTGGTTATTCGAAAAACTGTTCACAAATGTACTTTGTGTCATGAAACTATTTATTTTTCCCATTATTTTTCTTGTAAATATTATATTGTGGAGTGACGAGAGATGCAAGCGAAGTGAGAAGGTTTCTGAATTATATAATAGTTCTTACTTCTAAAGTAAGATTACGTTTAATATAACTTTTAAAGTGAAGCATTTGATGTATTACTGATTTACATTAAAATATTTCTTTCCATTGCAAAGTAAAAAAAAAATTGTTCACATGGTACCTCAACACATTTCCAAAGTTGTATCAAGCTTGCGTAATGAATGGAAGTTATGCTTATATGTTTGCAGTGGATTGTTATTTATTTGTTAACTGTATATGTAGACATACAGTAGTTAATAAAGAAGTCACTGCTGTTACCTGTGTTGTTAACAAGCGACTTTACATCTATTTAGGAAATATATTAAAACACGTCTAACAATACTTGGACCGAAACTTGAATTTTATCTTCCCAAAATCACGTGTTTTCCATTACACATTTGAGACCGCTTTAAGTGTATAACATCTGTTTCGAGTTTTTGCCATTTTGCCTACCTTGGAGAAGTAGTTTGCTTACGTCTATTTCACAGTATCCTGTCTTAATAATGCACGAAGTCCACTCCCACCCCTAAAAAAGGAACATTGTCGGCACTCTGTTATCCTTGAAAGAAGTGCGCTCTACATTCAGCTGTTTGCTGCCCGCGGTTCAATTTTAGCGTGTCTTTAATTGGTCATTTCTTCCATGTGTCTTTTTCATTGAAGCATGTTTGCATATAATTGCAGACTTTGAATTCATTGAGAAATTGGTTAAGTTTACGGATAGCAACTACCTGAGAATTACAAGGTCTACAAACGAATTTTTCAAAGAATACTTAATGCTAAAATCGTATGTTTCATGGACTATTAGAAATTTGTACAAAAATAAACAATTGGGTGAATAAATGTGTTTTTCTGAAAGATCTGAACACGAAAGTTTGAGGCTGATCATTACTCATGCATTGTGTAAATAAATAGTGAAGTGATATGTGTATCTCCTTCTAATTAATGCATATATGATAGAATAGAATTTATTGGTACAACTGAGTTTTCTCTTAGGTGTCAAAATTATAATTAAATACAAAAAATACAGATACGAAAACAAAAAAGCACGTGAGGAATACGTGACCTTATTAATGTGACCACTTTGCTATTTGATTGTCGATAAATAGAGATAACGTAAACTTCTATACCAAAATTTGTGTTTTTGAATGTCTTGTACTTTCTGTTTATGAGTTAATTATATCATAATATTTTGAGTAAAAAGTTTTAGTATAGCATCTTTATCAACATATGCATCGCAGTCCATTTGATACAGTTCAGTATCAGTTGGACACACAGTTGTTAAAATAAAAAATGAGATTTAAAAATAAGAAGCAGCATCATCCATGTAAATCAATGGGAAATGAAAATGAGAATTAATCTTCATATCTTGGATACCTAACAAAATTATACAAAATTATATAATCGTTTGAGACGCCTCGTTGTGTGTGAGTGAATGGTACAAAGTTAATCAAAACATTTCAGAACAAATTATTTCAAGAAAAAAAAATGAATTGGAGTTATGTTTCAAATTAAGGGTCTTGTTATGCAATAGAAATTATTTCCATAAAATTGATGACTTTGATGTGCACAACTTGGATAATATCTCCAAAACTAAGACAGACATAATCGGAGAAAAGTCCTTTACAAATATCGGCTATTCAACGTTGTCGGCTATTGTATCCTCACAGTCGGACTGAAAAGAACTATCTCCAAAGGTTTGCTTTCAAAAAGGTACAAATTATCCGTGGGAAAAATCCATGTTATTTTCAGCTTTGAGCCAAGCGGCAATGTACTTGAAGCGAGAACTGACGACTCGCAAACTGGGTGTTCCTAGCAAAGTCTTTCAAGTCGCTCTCCATTACTCAAAGGTTCTCAACTGTTTGCAGTAACAGTAAACAGACTCGAGTGGTCAAGGAAAATGGAGACCGTTAAAGAGTTTTGCTGGGTAAGTGTATTTTTCTTCGAGTTCACTTAATGAAAGAGAGTTTATCCTGGTAATGTGCTCCTGTAACGGATTCGAGAGTTTGTATAATATTATGTAGAGTTGCTAGGAAGTTGTATAAATTGCTTTATATTCTTAGAGAAATCCACTCTACTTATTTTATCATATCTCGCTCTCAGTATTTTAGTGACAAAAATAATTCCATTGTTTGGTGGAGACACAATCTTCCTCACACTTTATTAAATTAATATGTAATCGGATTGTGTTGAATTTTTACATTTATCTAAAACCATAAAGTACACTTTTATTTTTATATTATCCCTAGTTATAGATTCCATTAATAGTTTACATATTTCTCTGACTGCCTGAACACAGCATGTGGGAGTAGATTAATAATTTTAAATTTGTATGACTGACAAAATTTGTGGTACGTGTACTCCGATATCGAAGATCGTCAACGAAGTACCATACATATTCCCTGTATTTACTTTAAAGTATTTATTTTTAGTATCTTTTGTAATTATTCATTTTATTGACCAATTAACTTTCTTCATAGTTTTAGTGTAATGGGTAATAAATGATTAGAAGGATGAGAGAGAGATATAAGACGAGAGAGTAAATACAATTTCTCATTCATAAAAGTTCAAAATTTTAATGTTTGTAAAAGTACAATATTGTTGTTTTAACATTGTGTGGTTTTGAATTCATGAAATTCCTGTCTTTCACGAATACAGTTCTCAACAATTTTATTTCCTTTTTCTAAAAGTTAGTTCCTGATGTTATCAAGAAGTTTCACAGTTAAATGTAGTATAACAAATTCCCAGCACCTAAAATGAAGGGGAACAGTAAAAGACGTGAAATAAAGAAACATATCTTGAAGAATCTGGATCACGTCTTTCAGTTAAGATTATAGAAAGGAGATTATAATCTTTGCGAGGAACAATAAACAGTTTTTCATAAGTGTTCAAGACTTGGATGGTATTTGGTTCAATCTGATTTCCATGAACTCAATGTGCCCATGTGTTAGGAAATGAAACGAAAACACTATCTGAGATGTATAGTTAGATCGTAAAACTTGATGGAAGAGAGATCTATCAATTCTCTTTCTGTATTTCCTCATTTCTTATCTGTTTATAGGGATCGGAAATGGGTGATTGTCTTACTCAGTGGCAGGATAATAACTATGGGTCTCTTCGTATGGTTAATGATACATGATGACGGATGTGAAGTGACATACTACATAGAGACCAAGCTTTCTGTTCAATTTTAAACTGTATTCGGTATGTGGTGATTGTCTAATTCCGAAAACAAAATTTAGAGATGTTCTTTGGATTTCTCTATTTGTTTAGTTTACAGTTTAAAACTCCAATGGTTTCACACAGGTTCAATAAAGAATTCAGTTAATGACGATGGGTATATGCAATGGAATGAAACTCGTATATTCCGCACGTAAAATCTGTCTTTTGCACGACCAAAACTTTTTCTTGTACTTATTAGGTGATGGTGAGGTGTTGATAGATGCTATGTTTTCTTCATTGAACTACAAATATGAATGGTATAAGGTTATTCTTCGCATATTTAATTTGTTTTAAGACTTCCCGAAAAAAGTAATAGTATTTTTTTCTTTTGGTAGTAAATGTTTCATATTAAAGTATTCCGACAAAAAATACCGTCGGCANCTTCATTGAACTACAAATATGAATGGTATAAGGTTATTCTTCGCATATTTAATTTGTTTTAAGACTTCCCGAAAAAAGTAATAGTATTATTTTCTTTTGGTAGTAAATGTTTCATATTAAAGTATTCCGACAAAAAATACCGTCGGCAAAAACTTTGGGAACATGTCGTGAGCAACATAGAAGCGTTTTCGTCTATAAAATTTACGGACGCTTCCTGGAAGAAGAATAAAAATTGTCTAAAAGGTTATCGGGAATTTGTAAGGTTAGAAATAATACCAACTCCACACAAATTTCTAGCATAAATAAAATTTGTCTCTGTAAATAAACACAAATATCAACTTAAATTTAACCTTCACAAAAACACAAGAGCGCATCCTTAAACTGATAACCTATCGTCCCTTCGGAAAAGAGCTGTCTGCATTTTAAGGATAAAAAGAAATTGCAAAGTATAATAAACAAATGTGTAAATATCTGTAAAACAAAATACATGGCCATGGGAATTAAATAAGAATATCACTCTCAAAATTCTCTTGGAATAAAGAACCGGTTTGCGTTGAAGATATATCGTGACATGGAGCCAATAATTTGACTATATAAGTTATTTGCCAAATTTTAGGCTGCAGAGATATTTACACAAACTGGGAATCGAATGGTCTAAGTATTTACGGTATTGTCACTATATATTTTTTCAAGATAAATAAATGACAAAACTTATGTATTTGTATTTTCTCGCTCCTTGAAGTGGAGCCGGAAAATAGTTCTATTTACGATGGATGTTCTTATTTAATCACACAGTATAACTAAATAAAATGTGCTGTTGAACAAGTCATTCAAGTTTTGCATACTCCCCTGCTCGTTACCGAATCCTCAATCGAAGGCTTTTCCGTCAAAGAAAAGGGCAAGCCTTATGCGTCAACAGAATATCTCATATTCATGCACGTAAACGTACATTACTACCACTAAGTTGTGTTGTTGTTAATTAATGATAGCAGTTTTTATTTCTTTTTGGAATGTCTCTTTGGCTCCGTAATAGAACATTAACTTGTTTGTTATAGGGTTCTACTAGCATGCTGATTTCAAAATGTACTACACTGAAATTGTTTTGAGGAATATGATTCACAAACCAAGAAACTTATAATATTTTAAAGCTCTTTTTCATTGCAAATTATTATTCAATATAAATTTGTTCACTGTGTAGATGCTAGATATTTCTCATTTGATGAATTTTAAGAAACATATCTGTACCAAGATATTGGAAATATTTTTGAAAGACGTCTGGTTTATTCTTTTGCACATATTCTAAGATAACATATAAACCCTGAAACGTACCGCAGAGTGCTTCGTCTAACACGGTTGCGTGTTTCAAGTAATTGGATCTTGCAAAATTTACGACGCTTTTGCATTTTACTTCCAACCCTACGTCAAAACTGTAGGGATGTCACGCTTCGTTTTATGCGTGTTTAATGAACTATTCATTCATACGCTCCTGCCAAAGAGCATGGGAAGCAAAGAGAGAAAATCACATATACTCATGTGAAACGTCTCTGGTCTAGAAATGTTTGAAAATACCGTTTCTTTCCATGGTTTGTATTTAGTGTGAAAATAATTGATGGAGTAATATTAACTTCAAAAAAATCCTTTTTACGAATACCGCCTCTTGCCAATTAACGAGGCGATCAAATCCCACCTAACAGTTCATCACTAGTCGACGTATCATCTCACGAAAACGGACAGTCTTCCTCCAACCATTCGTGAGGTTGCGTGCATCGTGTAATTGGATCTTATAAAAGCGAGGCCGCTTTTGCATTTTACGCCAGCCGCGGCTTCAGAAGTGCGAAAGCTGTCTCTTAATGAACCGTGGTTGCCGTAAATTCCATTCGCCGAGCCCCGAAGGTATCGGCACGGGGCGGCGGGCAGTCACTTGTCTATTGATTACGTCACCAGCCGTATAAAATGGTGGAGTGGAGCGACGTGTGAGTGTATCAGCGTGTAGACACATGCATTTCAGGCAGTTACGAAGGTCTCAGATGTTACAGCCCGCTTTAGGGAGGAGAAATATGTTCGTCGGTAGTTTGGAGCACTAAACGTATAAAGCGTGTAAACGGACCGGCCTCTAGGTAGACATGCAGTTTGGGGTTCCATTGGAATCATCTCAATGCTTATAATGTTGCTTGTACTGCTGTTGACCATTCTTTCGGGTCTTGTTTTATTACAAAACACTTGATTTAGTTTGCATTTACATTTGAAAGATTTTGGAATTTTTTAAATCTTTGGATAATTTTACAAATGATGAAACGACTTTTGGCTATTCCGTGTAACCATCGTTTTTTATACAACGCAAATGACGTTGTATTAAAATATATTTACGTGTTGTCCAATATATTTTTGTAACTTGATAATCGATCCTTTTGTTACCCAATTAGTCAAGTTGAAATTTTTTGTTATTGCATTTTTTATTTAAGCTCACCTATATTTATTACTTTCCTTGTTTCATTGTTTTAACAATGCATTAAGTAACTTCAAAATTGCCATGCCCCATTATAAACTGCAAATTACTTTGAACTGGACTCAAATAGTTGCCTGATTTAGTTTCAAAATGCCACATCCTGGTAAATCATCATGTACTTAGATATCAAGAGGCGTTGTATTCTCCATTTTTGTCTTCACCGCTGCCATTTGTTTGTCGGAGGGCGTTCTTGAGCGAGGTACCCGTTACGCTAGAGGGATAACCCGCGGCGGGGTTGGCTGACCCAAACCCATGGGGTTGTAAATTATTCGAATTTTCAGAACAGGTAAGCAGTTCACACGCACCTGCGCCTAAGTAGGTATTCCTCTAGTAAGGAGGGTAATTCTAGATTAATTTCAATATGAGGATATCATGTTTCGTGTAAGCGTTTTTTGACAGATTACTTAAATTAAGGATTTCTTAAAATGTTGACTGGCGAGATAGCAACCCTACTTTTGATATTGTCGAGAATGTTTATGTGCCAAAAAGTTATCAGAGAAGAACAAAATTAAGATTTATCCAACAAACAACCAAGCAAATAAACTTCAAAAATGTTTAATGCATTAGGATTTTTGGGAATATTAGTGCATGAATGAACAAACAGTCCATTTTAAATAAATATATATAATCTCGACCGTGGTCCTAATGATTCTTTTAGGCTTAGGCCCCCTGGAACACAACAAAGGAATGACCGACATTCAGGTATTGCATGCTGTGGATACTATTAGTACTGCCATTCGAAACATCGTAACAACAATAGTTGTTTACACTTGTATGAGACTCCTTTTTTTTTAATTAAAAATTGCCTTTTTTTTGCCTGGAACACGATATATTATTTTAGTCTTGCAGTTTTCCCCATTCTTAAATAAAACCGAATCTATAATTCAATTGTAGATAAATTACTTATGTATGGAATCAACTTTAGATCGTATTATAACTCAAGACACAACTTTTATTTGCTTTTAAAGTTAACCCAGTTTCCTTCGTTAGACAGCCTGTTCCTACATAGAAGCATATTTTTGCTTCTCTGGCACAGTAAAAATTGTACTAATAATCTAGCATTGTGAACAATGTTTCCAAAATTAAAGTGAAATTGACAAAATTGTTCTACTACTTACGTTATAATTTATATAAATAAAGAAATAATTTAGACCTTTAACATACGACCTTCTTATGACGATCACAATATATTGTTTCTAGTATTCGTACAAAATTATAATGCACTAACCATGTAATTATCAACCACACTCGTCTAAACGAGGTTTGAGTTCGTAAAGTCGAGAACGAATGAACCAAGATGTACTGAAATGATAAACTATGACCTATACATATTAGTTAAGCAGTAGCGTAACATAAAGAAACTAGAAAATACCCAACCGAAACTGAAAATAGAAGTATGACAAGTTTCTGTATCGTCGCGTAAGTCGCGCACCTTTCCTATGGGAATTCAATAAAATAAAATGCATCTTAAACTAGAGCAATATAGGGAGCAAGTACGCAAGTGCCATGTTTAATTTCAAGAAAAAGCCCTGTATATAGCAACTACAAGTTAACACACGGCAGATTGGAGCGAAATATTTTCAAAAATTTAATGGATCAAGTAAATGTGTGCGGTTTTCTCGTGTTAGTGATGTTACCACATGTTCAATAATTGCATCGTTCTAGTAGTCAAGTTTCACTTAGGTAATAATATTTAAAATAATTAATTCTAAAGTGCTGTAAATAAGTATTAGATGTTATATTTTCCCCTCAATGAAATAATCGATTATTATTTAATTATTATATGTGAATTTCAATAGAACGTTATTGAAGCAATTATTAGCTGTGAATTTCAATAGAACAAATAAATTATACGTATATTTTCTTGTTCTTTTGACAGGCCATGATCACTTGTGATGTGTAGTACACAAAAACAACTTGATTCGTTAAAATTTTAATTATTACGTATTAGATATTTATTAATTGTTAAATGAAAATTGTTTGTTACATTCAAGATCTTTATAATAAATGTAAATTGATACGATCATATAACATAACCGATAATTCACTTACAATCTTTTTCTAGCACTTGTTTTATATTTAGAAAAATGAATATATACGCAAAATTATTAATAGCAACAGGATGTTAATACGCACGTTTTGTGTACTGTAGTGGTCAAGCGAGATCAAACATGGCGCTTGGGAGCACGCTTACACTCCCCTCTATAAAGCCTTATGTAAACTGGCGTATACACGCAAATACGAAATTTTTGAATCCTCGAGGGCTACAATTCACGGTGTGTGCAGCATTCCGAATTCGTTGTTTACCAACGCGGTCTTCCTATTCATATACAGCTCCCCCACTGCACCTGGATCTACAGCGTCGCGGAGATTTATTACACGATCGCCGTCATCAGGCGTGTCTGAACCACGTGAGGACGCTATCCTCCTCGTCCTCGCCCTCGACACGTCCCCACGGGTCCAGCTCCTACACCTGTTCCGCTACCTGCACCCTGCGCGCACCTGTACTACAATGGTGGCGGCAAGGCACCCTCAAAGGGCCCCCTAGGGCGTTGGGCAGTCTTAACGCACCATTGTGCGCGCGGAAAGAGACCGACTACGGGCGGTTCTTGTGAACTTTTCGGCGGGCGCGCGCGCACAGCGTCAGCCACCCCCCTGCCATTCCGTGTTGCCTCGACCGTCACCGCAGAACACGCTCTTTTACATCTTGTATCCTCATATCACAAATTCTCATACTATCTCTCTTGACTGAAGTAGGTCGAATAACATACTTCTCCAACCACTGAAATGAAATAAATTTTATCTTACGGATAAAATAATTATTTTCTAAAATAGACTGATTTTTAAATCACGAATACATCAGAAGTATATTAATCTGTTTTTTTTTCCATTTTCAATAAAATAGTTACTAAAGTTTTTTTGCGTTTTGGTCTCAAAGAAATAAGAGTAAATAGGAGGTTTTATTTCTTCAAGACCAAAACGCAAAAAAAAAAAACTTTAGTAATTATCAGAAGTTTAGTGTACTGTGCAGAAAATTTCCCGTGGTATTTTATTGTCACTTTTAACAATTTGTCACCGGACATTTCAAAATGCATCAATTATACACAAATAATACAACTTACTATTGACTGATAGATACAAAACTATCTTTCCTTTAATGTTTGAAATTGGTCAGCCCAAAAATACGTCATGCGTCGCGGCTAACCGATCCGTACACTCACAGTGCAACGTGTCACATCTGATATGAGGAAAAGTGGAAGGATTAGCAGGTTAGTTTAAATTTTGTTGTCGAACCCCCCAGGATGGTTCTTAAAATATCAACTTTTGAAATTTGGACGAAGCACCCTCCCATTTTTTAATATCTGGAAATACGAATTCCATCAACTTTTGAGGTTTTAAAAATATATTTTAGGGGTTGCTACCAGGCTTTAAAGTCTTGAAGTTTCAAGCTCGGCAGAGATCTGTACTTTTAAAATATGAATTTTTATTTTAAGACACAAAATTTATTTTAAGTGGTGTCGAGTGAAAATTTAAAAAAGTTGACTTTTTTTGAACCACCATGCGAATACTATATATCTCAGGTTCCTAGTGCTTTTCGTTGTCTATCAAATTTTTTCTCCCGCACTTCTAACTTCCAATCGCCACAACTACGTATCACTATACCGTATTATCTCCATCCCTGTCTCTTGCTCTACTCCATAGTCCTCCCACTCGGAGACTCGCCTTGAATCCGTGCCACCCCAGATGAGCGGTTCCTTTTGAAGCGCCCCCCCCCCTCCACGTACTTGACCGTCAGCCCTTGTTGCGAGTTTCCAAAAGAAACGACGTCCTGTGAAGTGTTTCTTTGCTCGCCGTAATATTCGGTAAACCCCAAGGTTTGGGTAGCCGTAGTCTCACAGGGCGCACATTATTCTCTGCAAACGAGCGTGGAGGAAGCAGGTGGAGAAGGAGACTTTGAGAGGAAAGTTGGCAACTAAGAAAATTGAATGACACTTGCCCATAGTAATCGTTATACTCACAAACTTTATGTGTGACATCAAGAACGAATATGTCTTCATAACAAGGACACCAGGACAATAATTGTATGGTTGGTCAGAGGTTCTATTTTTTTCTCATGTTTTCCTAATTAAAACCACATATAGTGAGCTGTATATGTTTGCTGGCGCTTAAATGTCGTGTAACAGCAATTTGTAAAAATAATTTGTTTTTGAACACATTTTCAAGTAACCTATTCTATGTGTAATATGTTACATATACTATATTAATTACCGCATAAATTTGTTCCATGTATACGTGGAGAAAATGTGACCCCAGGTGAAGATGGCGACGAGCTGGGAATCGAATCCAGAACTCCTGTCTCGAAGGAAGGAGAGCCACTAAACTCCCCTTTTCCGCCGGATTGCAGGATTTGTAAGAATGCTGGTGAAGGCGAACGTGCGGTGTAAAGGTTTAAAATTAAGTTTTCGAAACACTTTTAGGAAGAAACTTACTACATCCAGTCTAGAATATTCCCCTTATGATATGTTTTGTTCTTGAAAGAAAGTGGGAAGTAATTGAGGTGAAAGACCCAATTTTAATAAGAAATATTTCCTAGTCAACCGATAAAATCGTCAAACAAGTTGACAAAAATGATTCAAAAATATATCACATAATGGTATCCGCCGACTTTGTAAGTATAAAGTCAGTGCTCAAGCCAACTTGTCTATCTAGCCATTCAAACATGACTTATCCAGTCAACAAGAATGCGAACAGAATGTAAAATGTACATTTTTATCAATATAAGTTAGAATGTAAATAATCTCGTCATTTTCACAGTATAGACCTGAAATCTGCAACGATTTTAATTAAGATAGCAACAAAACATAACATAATAGATACATAAGCTACAAAGCGAGTGATAGACAGAGACAACATAAAAACTGAACAAGAATTTTTGATTTTTAAAAAATAAACTTAGTGTTACTTAGCGGTTCCAGTGGGAACCTTTACATCAATGGGAAATGATCAACACATCAACGTATAATCTCCACTTATCGTGGGAGGATTTACCAGGAATATGGTGTTCAAACAAATTTAGAAGTAATGGCAAACTAGCTTAACTGGGATATTCAGTGAACTTAACATTCTGCACGATAATATGAACGTGCTTTTATGTAGCAAAACTATATTATTTACCTGGACAATATGGAAGACACTAGTTTTCCCCATCTACTAGTTGTAGGAAATTTTCAAACAGTTTCATATTTAGCATTAAACAATGTAAAAATCAGGACGTCATAACAGTTATAAATAGTATATGATAATGCACAATGGAGCATGACGTATTTCACGTACATTGAATATTTGTATGTACTATACCAGCGTGGTCAAACGAGTCAGAGCTGTAAATTTTCAGAACTCAAATAACTTATTTATATTAATATAATATAATATAATATAATATAATATAATATAATACGCTATTTTTAATTGTTATCTCAGAAAGGAAACGGTGAAAGATAAAATAATAGCAAATCGCTGACACATCTTTCAGTGCTCTAAAGTACGATAGTTCACTTGTGCGATTTGCTCCGTCAGAAAAGAAACTTTAATATTCTGGGACATTAGCGTATTAGTGTATGTAACATTTATATGATTGCAACTTCTTAACTTTATATTGAGAGGTTCTCCGATAACTTTCTCTCAGTGTAGAAGGAAAGGAGACGAGAAGAAGGGTACGTTGAAAGTGGAACACGAAGTGAGTTTAGTGGGCGGTCCACCGCGGGAGGTCGTACAGGAACTAAGAGGGAACTGCCCATGCCCACCGTCCCACACCGCACTGTGCGAGCACGGTATCACGAAGAAGAACCGCTGCTCTTTGTCAGCGCGATTTCTGCCGCACCGAAGGATTTCGCAAAAGACCCGAAAGGCAGCGGCGGCGGGGCGTTTGAAGAAGGTTGGTTTGATTTAGATTCATGACTATCGTATTTGTTTGGATGTCTGATTCCATCCTACTGTACAAAAGCTCCATCTGGTGATGCGTTGTTATGTTGTTGTTATATATGTCCACAGGGGTGAGAGGTGATGGTTGAATGTATTTGGAGCTTTTGAAGATTCGCCATCATTATTTAAGAAGTGCGCCGAGAAATTTTTCGAGAGTCAGTGGTGAAAGTAATACAATACTCAACTCCAGACACTTTTAAGGTGGGTTGGTTCACTCGATTAATTAGATAAGGATTTAATGTGATCCGCAGGAACTTACAAAATGTTTTTGGATAATCTGCTGAAAATGCATTAAATTTTTGGGGGTTATAAAGTGAAAAAAAAAAAGGAAATCGATTAATTTTACTAACGATATGTGATCCGTGGCGTAGTGCGTAGCGTGCTCGCCTTCTACTTCTGGTGACGCTGGTTTAAACCCTGTGTGATCCAAGTAGAATTCGCGGTGCTGGACGAAGTGGGGTTCGCGGCAGTTTTTCTCGGAATACTCCCGTTTCCCTTGCCTATCATTCCGCGATAACATTCACTCATCATTTTCCCTCATGTCATTCATTCATCACCCGCCTCAGAGGGTGCGTCAGGAAGGGTATCCGGAACCTTTGCAATTCCCGGCCATCTCACAAAGAGGCATCATATCCTCATCTCCGACCACTACAGACAAGGGAAAAGGGTTTAAGGTTCATGGAACTTACTGTTGTTGAAATCATTTAATATCAATTCGACACAACTCTCAGAATGTTACTTTGTTTCAAAGAACATTGTAGCTACTGTCAACAGTTATAAAACGATTTTACCCACCATAAACTATTCCTCTAATTTTACCCACCTTTCATTATCTCTCCTTCATTGTGCATCCTAATGTTCGGTTTCTGGAAACCCTGGGAACACAGGAACCTGTCAGTAGTGCCCCTAGGGTTGTGTGCACTTAGTTACCCACTACAAAAACTCCTCGAGTACGGAGGTCATTGCAAATAACCGTAATTGACTCTGACACGAATTCATCATTGCCTTAGAATGGTCCGCTCCCGTCATTGACTTGCACTGCGTTTTGCCGACAGCAAGTATTCTAATGGGGAACGGAAAGACGAAAATTAGAGCACTAATTCTAATGTAAGCTTAAACTTGCAATTTTCTGTTCTATGGTTCTTTAATTTTTCGTTATTAATTCATCAATAGCACATAACTTAATAATGAGCTATAAAACATAATGAATCATTCAGATATTTATAATCACCTTTACCTATCTACGTAACTTAGTCACTTAAAAAATAAATATTAAATACTTTATAAATTGGATATGATCACCACTTAACACACACACTTTGAAGTGAATTCAACGCTAACAGACAACTAAGTATCTGCTAGAACTTTTGCCGCTGATAATTTGGTTATATGGAGTTGCATTTCGACGGTAGGAAGAAATAGACGAAGGAATGTCTATCTTAACTTCGAGTAAGGTACATTTATATGCAATACATATTCAACGGATATTTGGTTACGTACTAGATATTTGTGAAACAATATTTATTTGTGGTATGTCAGACGCCAGTCAAATTCATAACTATTTATGAAACTTTCAATAATGTTTCCTATATTGCGTATATTAAAATAGTCACTATAATAGTCATTAGGGAAAAAGTCAAATAGTCAATGTAATATGGTGTATTAATTATACCCTATAAATTTAATTAGACGAATTGATAGATAATATTTTATTCTTCATTTTCAAATAATCAGGATCATCAAAAATAGTCTCCAGATCGCTCATACTACCTTTATATTCTCTATGTCTGTAAAGTTTCTACTACTTCTGAAAACGGATTTAATTTTTGAATTACAGCATGTACACTTAATTTGACAGACAAGAATAGCGTTCAAAGGTTATTATAATATTAGTACATCATTTCATTAATATAGTAATTTTTCATTGAAGATGACACATTACGTAATTATGTTTCATAATTTCGATGTAAACAATATGGACGCTTAAAAAATATGATACATTCTTTTATACGGAAAAGAAAATGAGGAAAGATAGCAAATGTAGAAAGATAGAATACTTTTATATGGAAAATTCGTAATAATAAATACAAATCTGATAATTAAAATAAAGCCTTTCTTGCTTAGGCAAAAATGTGGTCTGAATAATGAACTACAGAGACTATGCGATTGAGTACGTCGATTCCATTACTACAGAATGTAACTTGATATAATTCTCATTTTAATTTTATTTATTTCGTATTAGAGTCTATTTTTAAGGAAAGAAGCACATTTTAACTCGTGTCTCTAAAATTTCATCATTGCTCTGATAGTTTACATGACACATATTTGAAAAACACGTTCATGTTCTTCACGTGATGTACAAAGAGAACGAGTTCTTTCCACTTTATGCATGTTATGTGAACAGTACGATTCCATTTATCCCTCCTCTAAACGAAACACCAATAGAAAACAAGCAATTTTCCAAGAGTCGCTGCAATTCGACGGCTGCTCATTAGTCGCGCCACAACTGCAATTACCTTCAATTGTCAAAATAATGGCGGCCGTGGAAACGCCAACGACCAAGGAAATGATGGTTACTTGTCACTGGGACGTTTCTATTGCAGGCAACAGAAAAAAAACATGGAAACTAACCTAAAAGCTTCACGTATTATAAATGTATTAATGAACGTTCTTTAGAAATGGATTTGTTAATAGTTAAGGATTGACGAAACAATACTGAATTGAAGAGAGTAAATTCAAGCAAAGAATATTTGCAACATAAACGATTATTCAGAAAACAACAAAAGAGTACAGTAGAATCATTTAAATTCCTAGGAAATATGCCCTTTATAAGAATATTTTGTTACGTACATTCTCAGCTCCAATAAAGTAAAATCTAAACTTCTTTACAGAAGTATTTTAATAGAAGAACGGAAGGTATTTTAACAAAAAAAAAGTATTATTGGACAGGATAGAAGGTAATTTCCGACATTATCCTATTACAATCGAATAAAAGCAAAGAAAAAAGAAAAAAGAGAAATAGCTCCATTTTAACAAACACTCCTCAATTAGTATTAACTACTCTTAAATCCAATAATTTCTCAAAAAAATCATGTGCTTTATAACTTTTAATTAATAAATATTTCAATACTTTTTTATTGATCCAAAAGAGCAATGCAGTAGGGTCCATTAAATTCGAACCATTCATTGCGCGAGAAGTAATGTTTTTTCGAATCGTCCAAAGTACTAGGAAATTTAGAAGGAGAATCCATTAACATAAAACATTCTTTTATACAAAATTGTAGAAAAAGTTATTTTTGATAGATTTTGGTTTATGCCTCCCTTCTTTTATTTTGTTCCTTCTCAATTCCCACTTTCTGTGTGCTTGACTTCTTAGGGGAAAAATTCATTTGATCGTTTATTGAATTTCCTCGCTAACGCAGATCCTGTGAAATTTCTACCAAGAATCATCTTTAGCTTTAAAATCCTATCTCCCATATACTTCGAAGTAAATTGCCTGCGAATGGTTGTAGCGTCGGGTTTCCAGCCAATAGTAATAGTAAACTGCAATGTTCTCGGTCTGAGGCGAATGTAGCGTTATTGCGAACTGGTGACCACCCTTAGATGCGGGAACCGACCCACGATCTCTAGGAATGACTCTCCATCACGGAAGCAAGTGGTCGTGGGAAGAGGAAATATCTGCGTCGGGGTCTCTTGCACGGACTGTAGTCGAAGCTCTAAACGCGAGACGACGCTATTTCAAACGGTACGAACGAAGTAGCTCATGAGTACACCTCTGGTCTTTATGTATATTCTATCCTACCTTCTATTATGTACACACACTAACAAGCTGATAATGACCAATAATTTAAAGCACAGAAATAAATTGTACCGAAATAAATTGCGCAACGCAGAAGTGACATTTATTTTTTCATCTCTTAACTTAGAGCGTATTTAACACACAAGAAACAAAAGTTTTGGAGGTGGTCTTCTAACAAAATTTATTTCACCCAATATATTAGGACCCAACAATTTTGGACAGCAGATATAATAAATCTGTAACGTATCGATAACACAAAGTTAATTTATCTAACTTGAATGTTAACGGGTTGAATGTTAATTTTATTTCGCGTGTTGTCAATAAAATTTATCTTAAAATCATGATGTTAAAAACATGGAATGATGTGAATTCACAAACTTATTTTCATAGATTACTTACTACTAAATTCTTTATGAGTTATGTTGTGTTAATTAAAAAAAAAATTCTTATAATTTTTCCGGAGGGAGGGACAAAAGAAAATTTTCCTCTACATAAGATCTAATTTTATTTTTTTTAAAGTAATCATGGCAGGACCGGTGAAATTTTAAACAAAGTGTAAAAGCACAGATATTGGGTAATTTATATGCTCCAATAAAATTATTTGTTATCCTGATTTCTTACATTATTATCCAGAAAAATGAATGTAAATGGTTTAGCGCAACTGGAAATGTCGCAGTGCACAGGGTCGTAACAGAATTTCGAGTGTTCCAGAAAACATTCAAAAATATTTCAACAGGAAATTTTCCTCTACTGATGCTCGTCCTGAAATCTTCTCGGCTCAGAAATATAATTGAAGAGACCCATTCAACGAAACAAACAAGAATGTTTGTCAATAGTGTTCTAATAGATAATTAAATACACGCGTTGGCGAACAAATACGTAAAACAAATAAAATTTCACATCAAATTATTATTACACAAATAAAATATTTTCTTATGGCTCTTAATTACTATGTTGACAACTAAATTAGGCTGTTAATTGAAAATATCCGGTCTATAGACTACTCCTTATTGTTGTTCTAGACTGTTTATTTGCTCCTCAGTATTTTGCAAAATCTTCCCAAATTTTATGAACTGATTGTTTGGCAAAATTTTGGAAAAATATTTTTCTTATGGAATTCTGGAGCAATGAAATCTGGTGGACATGATCTTTTTCTTGATTATTTGCACTTGTTTAAATCCTCTAATGTGAAGTAACGGGTGCGGGAGTTCAAAAAGTGTGTGGGGGGGGGGAGGGGGAGGTTCTATTGCTTCCTGAATCAGGAGAAGTCCTTCGAAGAAAATCCACTCTCAAGCCGTCGACATTATGATTAAGACAAAAAAAATTTTTAGGCAACTGATCCTACATTCATTTCCAAAACCTCCTTCAAATTCATGTGACAAATAACCTGTTATTACAATACTAGTCTCAGAGCTTCGTGTTTCTCACCTAGGGTGAACCTGTACTTTCTTTTGAGTTCCAGACTTTTCAACTTTAAAAGATGGGACGCCCACAAATCGTCTCCGGTGCTCTTTGATCGCGACAGCGTTCGCCGATTAGTTCCCATGAAGACTCTGACCTGCTTCTGACCGCAGCTTTTGTGTGTACTCTACCGCTTTCCTTTTCCCTCCTGCAAAAAAAAGTCCCATAGCTTCGAATTCAACGTATGCTCATTTTCTGTTATGCGGAAAACAAAATAAATTATGAGATTAAGAGAAAATAACGTTGGATTGTCCAATTCTAAAGAACTATAAATTTGAAATTATTCTTCTTATTTGGTTTAGTTTTGACTGACAAAACATCTCAAATTTTCTTTTTAGCTTTCTCATATTGCCATTGAAAGCTATTTGCATAATCAAGAAAAATTAATTAATTTCAAAAAAAAAAAAAAGGCCCGGATAATACAATTGCTGATGAGAAAAATAAATCGGTAATGTCAATCTATCCATAGTTTTCTCTTTTCTCTTCTCTCAAGGTACGCTACACACGTGTAGCAAACACGGCTCGGATCGAAATATACCAAAAGGTCCAAAATATGCTCTGAAAACAAGTTACATATGTATCTACTTATTACTGAGAAAGTGCAAGCGTAAAATGGGTTTGTTCAATAATACCAGAGTCCGTTCACATAGTGTAAGCCGTATTCAAATAATAAACTCGTAAATTTTGATTACTTACAGTAATTTAACCGAAAAATTACAGAGGCCAAACAAATATCCATAAAAATATGTATTTATATGTGCAATTAAATTTAATTCTAATAGTCCCACAAGGTTAAAATCCTAAAAGTCAGGGGAAAATATGTAAAACACGCAAACACGCAACGTCCGAGCCTTGGTAATTATGAATCAATATGTATTTACGGGCTTTGCATCACACCTGTTAATGTTTATACATGCATTTTACCAGGGGGATTAATATATTTCCTTCGTCAATATATTTCTTCAAAAGAATGCCTAAAGTTAGAGATTTTATAAACTGTGGTGGACTTGGATCGAGAGATTTATTTACAGTTAGGGTAGCCACTTACTAAAAAAATATGAGATGTTTCATTTATTGTATTTTCAGATTTTGAGATCGCGATTCAATAGATAGAAAAGATATCAACTGTTTTCATTTTCCCATATTTTAGATTTCACAATATTAAAATAAAAACTCGATTTTTTTAAAGTTTCTGTTGCATGTTTTGACATTTTTTCATTTCTTTTCATTTTTTTATCAGATATATAATCTTACTCCTTTCAATTATCTTGTAGAATAATTTTAATAACGATACACATTGTTTTCAAAGTAGCAAAATGATGTATTCTTTATACAAAATACTTAACAAGAGTTATAAAATTATTTTTGATTTCTAGTATTGGAAATGAAATCCAGGAACTACAGAACAAAACACTTGGACACATCTACCCAAATGTGTTTTTAAACTAATTCATATCAGAAACTGTGTATTCTTTTATAGAAAACCTAACAAAACATATAAGGTACTTTTTATGCTCAAATGAAATTATTTGCTATCCAGATTTCGTACATTTGTTATCAAGAAAATTGCGTACGAATGGTAAGGCGCATGTGGAAAATGTTGTCCCAGAAATCATTGAAAAGAAATATTTACTTTTAAAGAAGTGAAATCGGTATAAAATAATCACGAGTTTTCAAATTTTTGAATAAAAATATTTTAAATGATGATTTGACCGCATGCAATAAATATTGTGTTAGAATTTGAATAAGAAAATTTTACCTGATAAAAAGATTGATGGTTGCATTTCATGAATATTCTTATAAATTTTAGCTGAACCTTTCCAGGTTGCCGCGCGGAAGGTAAAATGAAAACTGTAAAAACTATCCTACGAGGAGACTTTTGCCATTCCTTTAACCTATATTCAGGCAGTCTAACGATGATCGTTGTTATTTACTGAAAAGCAAAGTCCTTTCCCACTAAAAAATTACGTGTTACATTTCTTTTTCGCCAGGCATAAAAATTAATTTTTGTTTTATAATCCATCATAGATCAATAAATTATGGCAAGATGAATTTAATCCGTCCTAATACACAATCGTAATTTAAATTAATTTTTAATGAAATACATACTTTAAAATATGATATAAATGTGTACGGTCACCATGATCCGTGTTCTACCACTACTGTGACGTATCACCATCCCTTGACGGAAACCTTTTTTCAAGACACTGTTATCCTGGTGTGAAGATCCCTGTGGCAGGTAGTCTCGCAGTCTGTTTCGGCCGTCCTACCTCTGAGAGAGTGACAATGGCTTTATGGCAGAAACCGAACGATCGGGACCGCGGCGCGTTTACAACTTGGGGGATGAGCACTGCACAAATATACGACAACCCGTCGACATGCAGTTTGTTTAGCGTTTGTCAGCGGCACCTCAGAGGCGTCACTTCCAACACTTGGCGGGACCCAACCCTCAAGCAAGAACTCTCGCAGACCGACTAATTTCCAAACTATTCTTTTCAAAAAAATTCTCAACACACAAAAAAAGAATCTGCCATCGGTAAATAGTCATGGATTTGCTTTGAATACAGGCTCTACGTGCTTGTGCATACAGACAATGAAAATATCCTTACGCTGCTCAAATAAATATGAATGACGGTCGATGGTAAACTTCTGAGATGGAAATATGGGATTTTAGAGGAAGAGGCTTATTGGGTTGGACTGTTCTTCAAAAGAAGGTGCACCTTTGTAAAGATTTTTTAGTTAGTCTATATTTAAATTTCTCATCTTTATTCATTCGTTTGTACCATTAGGCTATTCCAAAGTTACTGTACCATTAATTAATAATAAACCACACAAGTTATAGTGTTGTTTCATTTTCATTATTTTGTTAAATAAAAATTGGACATAATAATTTTAATTAATATATTTCTCATTTTTGCTGGAAATACCAACCAACTTTTTACTAGTGATCTTTCTGAATCTAATTTGGCAATGAATGATTGTTTCCAGAATATTCTTTATTGTGTCATTCTCAAAATAATCGCTTTTCCCATATTTCTCTATTGTAAATTGTGTTACAAAAGAGCAAACTGGAGCATTTTTGATACAAGACAACAAAAGAGAAATTAAGATTCGTTAGTAAATTTGGGACAAGGAATCCTAGTTTAGATGTTTATGAAGTAGACTACAAATGTGCAATGAAATAATATAATTGTTAAGAACTAAGATGGCCATGTTGTAACGTGCATAACAGCGATGATTTTACTCTTTCTTGGGGTTGTCGCATTTGCACCAAGTCACACAAACTCAGGCACACTTTAAGTCATCTACCTGCTCGGCGGAGGATCATGCTGTGGTGATGAAGATGGTAGTCCGCAGGGTTGGACAAAGAATACGGAATGTAGTCTTCTTACACTTAACATTTCGAAATGCTCGAGATATTTCGCTACTTGCATTATTGTGTATATAGTATTTCCTTCACCTTAATGAAGATAACTAATGAACATGATTATACACACAAATAGAAACTGTATTATAAAAATAAGATGAGAACATATGTTTGAAATATTTGTAATTTTCATTTCCTTAGAGACCACCATTATTATTTCATTTGAAAAGTTGCACACATGACAATAATAATTGTTATCATTTTTAAATACATTTAACTTTTTTCAGAGTTTGCATGTTTCCTTTTTTCCAATCTTGAATGGAGGTGTTAGTTCATGAACCGCTTCAAAGGTAACGCAACTTACGGTGATAAAAACATCGTTTATTATTATTTTTATGTTTTTCTTGAAAAAACAAAACAAATAACAGATAAAAATTGTATCCTATTTTCCGCTATCACGATACAGTGTCTCCACTGAGAAATGTCTTGTGTGGCCGGAGCGTCACCAAAATCTTCACATGATTAGTTCTTCACACTAGTTCTAGTAAAAATGGATTACTCTGCATGTGTTGTGTTTGTTTTCCTCCCCCTAAACCTCTCGTCAAGTGAGAAAAGGAGCAAGATTTAGCATAAAATATTGATGAAAAAAGCATTTACTGAGTAAAAAAATTTCACATCGTTGCCATAGAACGTTAGTTCTCACTATCCCTGCGTGGTATAATATTCCATTGAGAAGCTCACACTGATTGCATGAACTATCTGCTATTAAAGATTAACCGATCGCTGTGACTGCAGTAAACCACAGATCGACCACAGTATGTCCTCACTGATAGATTGCCCAGCAATTAATCACCTCCAAATTCAGGGCGGTTTTATTAAAATGGACTGTTCCATTGATCCGGCAATAAACGAGTCTTGGGACATAATTAATCAAACAACTAATAGACTAATCTTAATCGATAGGTCGCGGCCACTATTAATCAACGTTGGCAGCTCTTTCTCGCTTCAAGAGTAAATGGAAGTTGGCTTGAAGTTTCCGTGACGTCACAATGGGGGGCAGGGTAAATATGCTGCGTGGTCCCTCAGACTTTATAATGGAGTCGTTACGGAGAATAGTTCCGAGTTTGAGCTGCGTCATGTAGGTTTCTCACCAGTTATTCGTTCCCAAAGCGAATACTTTTCTACAGCATGTGTTCTGTTTACGAAGAGTATTGAGGCTATTCGAAAAGTTCAAATATCTTCATGATTCATGAAATTCCTCGCGAGTTTCGAATTTGTTCAATGTCATCACTACACAGTTCAGTGCTCTAGTGTATAGTCGAAGACACCCTTAATTTTGAAATGTTTGGATATTTTAAAATACTTCTTATGATCTTACTCGATTTTTTTCATTCATTCAAAAATAAACGTATTCAGTTGCAACACAAGAAAAATAATAAATGTTTTAAATTAGAGCCACTGATGAAAAAAGGGAATATTATTAATAAAATTAGCATAGAGTGAGTTTGCAGTACCATTATACAAACGTACTTTATTCGTGTGACCTAATTCACCGATACAAAGTTTTTTGAATACACTGATTTCCTGGTATTCTCATGCGTTGCATTGTTGTGGCACGTGACAGGTCATTGATTGGTCGTTCCAGCATTCATACTATTTAGTGAACGCGCATGTACTCTCAGCATAGGTGCTCCCGCAAATACAAATTCTTAAAAATTACCTTGGTTTCATGCATTGATTTCCAAATGAATCTTTGTCAGGTTGTACAATTCTTTATTGAAAGAGTCGTATTTTCAAAAATGTAAAGAACAATTTGCGTCTTGTACACATCTATGCTAGTAGTTATATAGTAATATAAATTACTCATTGCTCAAGTTATCACAACAATATCTTGTTCAAAACCTGCTCTCATTCGATTTAAATTTGTCCCTTGAACCATGGGACCTGTTCCCTTCCCTTGTGGGACGCCAACCGATGTGTTCACGGTGGGAAATCTTGCCACAGGTGTGACGTTGCAGGGGAGAGGATATCATGGGAGTGGGATGGGGGGTGAAACCACGGCTGTGCAGCTGGCGCAGGTCCTAATTACAGACCGCACCTCCCGGTCAAAGGTCGACTCATCCGCCATTGTCCTTCTTCACGGGCGACTCTCGTTTGTCTCGTCTTAGGTTGGCGGCAGTGATGGTGGTGGGGCGCGAATGGGGCAAAATTGTGAAGACAAGGATGTTGCTATTGAAATAATGAAATAACGATTTATTTCCTCTAATATTTACAAATGCAGAACAAGAAATATAAAGGAAATTACGTTTCCAGTAATGCGTAACAAACAAACTTTATTTCGAAAGACAACAACAGTGAGTCCAGTCCTTCTGTACTAACACTAGATACTGCCATTCTCTGTAACGTCTGCATACAAGAAAAAAAAACAAAATTATATACTAATCGTAATAATAATAGTGCACTATAACTAAACATACAGATACATAAGGACAAAATAAAACCTTCTCTTAAATTACTTAATTCTCTATTAATTAAGTTTAATATTTTCCTTTATTAAACCAATTCATTATCCAAGAAATAAATATTTGAGTGGAAAAGCCATACTTCAATATTCTTTAAAAATGTTTAAAATTGTTACATATTTTCTGACATTTCCATGACATTTTATGACATTACGGTTCCAGTAATTGTTGTATGACGTTTCGAAGTTCATTAAAACATTTAGATTCACAGTATTGGAATAATTTCCGATAATTAACTTGAGATTTTGAATGTACCTCTGGTTGTTGCTTCTTGTGTTGTGAAATACATCTGTAGTTTCCATATTATCGCTTCTGAAGTAGATTATTCTCAGCACTTTATACACATACAGATGTTGGACTGGCACTATGTTTAAATAGTTATTACAACAAGACACTGCAATCTCAGTGAAAAACATGGAGAGTTTCTCACTCGATCTATAATTTTCTTTCACCTAACATTTTATCATAAAATTCATAAGATTTAGCATATTTCATAAACAATCGGATAATGTTAATGAAAATTTATGTTTCGTAAGTGATCTCAAAAATAAAATTATGCCCATGTATTCAAACTCCAGCCATTCCTTAGTTCTATGCATTTTGCTTGATTGTTTTTTTATTGTTATATTTATTTATGTTATGACTTTTGGTGAGGTTTAGGCCTCCAGACCTTCTCTTCCATCTAACTGTTGGACTTGGGGAAAAGGAATTGGGAAGAAGAGATGTTGGTTGCCCGGGAACTTATGGTACTGAAACCTACATTTGTCTGGAGTAGGTGAGGGACACCCCAGCTGAAAACCTCACCTAGCTCGGCCGAGCAGGGTTTCAACCCACGCTCAGAGGGATCGTGGAAGACGTTACCACTAGACCACCGTTGTCGGTATATAAGGTGTTATAAGGTCCGTACAAATCATATATATGAACCAAGAATAGCAAATCGTACCTATGTTAGAGCCCACGAAACATTTTAGACGGTAAATTGCGTAATACTATGTTTCTTCCAATAGAACTTCGACTCATATCTAAAAATAGAGAAAATTTAATGAAGTCCGAAAAGGGACAATACAAAATAATGTGCAATACAGATAATCACGCAAAAAAGGTAAAAGAATATATTTCATCTCATTCGCGAACTTTTCATAATTTTGAAATAAAATGTACCGGACATTAATAATTAAAAGTCTTAATACCACCTTGCCTAAGTATTAGGCAATTATTAAATTGTAAATGTTACATTTTAATAAGCATAGGAATAATGATTGATTTGTAAAACTAACACACATTTGTAGAGCTATAATATGTGTTGTAATTTGTTACAGAGAGAATGGGTAAATAATTTATCGTATACGAACGAACTAAAATATTCTCAACCGTAATATTTTAGATAAACTCCAACAAACGTGCAACTTTTAATTTTTCTTACTTCTTGTAGCTCAAATGTCGCTTATGTAACACAATGCATTTTTGAATGCGACAGTTTGAAGTAATTTTCGTAACCCGCAAGTTTCATCATGTTTACAAAATTCAATATCGAAGGGACTCAAAACGTATTCAAACATTTTTAGAATCCCTCTGGTGTCTCTTTCATAATGATGTGTGTGAACTTTTTTATTCATCGAATAATCGAATTTTTGAGTTCTTTCATTTTCATTTTGAATATTTCAATGATGTACGCCTCCTTGTGTCTCAACTCTCCAAATCATGGCATCACCATTTATCTGTAGCATTTGACGTTATATAAAAAAAAACATCTTGAGGCATAATATTAAAGAAAACTAGTTTTATGCTGGACACGATACAATTTTGTGAACCCGTACTTTCATTTTGTCCTCTGACATTAACTTGGAAGCACAATGAAAGAGCATAGGTCACAATGTAATACTATAGGTTGAGGCTTATGTTGTGAAAGTGAATTATTACGGACGTGTCACAACCTTTCTGATGCACCTGTGCGACATGGCATACGACCGGTTGTCACGATGGCCTTGATGAGAGTAATGTATATTCAGAACAACACATGGTGCCTGGAAGATAAACAAGTGCAGCACATGCTCATTTTCGTGATTTATATACTGGTTTGAGAAATCTGTCTTATTAATTCAAATTCTAACGTGTATATATATATATATATATATATATATATATATATATATATATATATATATATATATATATATNATATACATACAAACAACGTAAGCAAATTTTATATTTATGCATAAAATAAATGTGTTAAATCTATACCCATATATACATGCGTAACGCGTGTATCTATCTGTGTTTTACTTAAAAGAACGTCTAAGTAGGTGTTAAGTTGTAGGTGTAAAGCGCCACCCTTGCTTCATACGAAACTGCCTTGTTAACGGACACAATGCTCGCAATAGGAATCATATTCAGTGTCCTAGAGTATAAACGCTCTTTTGTCAAGAAGGGTCATATCATTCGAGAATCGTTCCATATTATTCCCTCCCCGAAAATACAAAAGATATTATTAAATTGACTCTTTTCAAATACGCGATTCAATGCCACCTACTGCACCAGTGCTTCTACAATGTAAAACAATTCATTGATTTGTCTGGTACTTTATCACGCCATTGCTGTTGTACTTTCAAAATTACTGATAAAAATTTTAAAACTATTTTATATTTTTACTGTTTGTATTGGTCTTATTATTCATATAAGCTAAGTTGTTTTATATATACTTATTCTTGGTACGGCCGTGCACATTATTTCTGAAACCCCATCCTGGCCCGGGGTTTTCTCCGGTTTTCCTATGGGTAGAGGCAGATTTTTTACACAGACTCACCCCAGGCTCTTGCCTAGTGGCGGCGTCAATAGAAATAATAAATCTCCAGTTTAGTGTTAGTTTAAAAGTTACAATTGATAAACAATATTTTCAGAATAATCTTTAGTTTGAAAAAAATTCGGGCTTCTGGAATAATGTTTTATGAGTTTTATTAAATAAAATTTAGTTGGTATTATGTTAATATTATAACGCGTACCTAACTATTTTTGTTCCTAGGAGTGTGCTGGAATGTTAAATCCGTTTCTGTCTCAGGGCCCTTGATCGGAATTGATGGGTTGATTCCTTGCTTGCTTTAGGAGAGTAAATTAGTTTATTGTCATCCACGTTGTCACACGCAGTTTTTACTGCTTTTTTTGTACAATAAATTTAAAGCAACACATCGTGTTTTCGTGAAAATTGATATAGGGAGGTAAATGTTTTGTTACTACGTTAACTTGACTCGTGAGTCAGCCTTTACAATGTTACCATTCCAATGTGTTTAAATGGCTTTCTACCTACGATAGGGTTTGATATAATTGTGTTTGTTTGAGATGGAATGACCTTAAAAATCGTCACTTCGAGCCAAGGGGATAAGACAAAGTCGATAGCATATTCACTATGCCCGACCATTGTAAGAATGTCAGAGAGAATAGAGAACTAAAACTTAAGAAGTAGAAAATAATTGAGAAATTCAGTTACATTCTATGCAGTAATAATATACTGAAGAAAATCAAAATGAAAAGAGGATTCGGTCTGGCGTGTTTTATGAACGGTGTCACCAAGAATGTGTATGAAAAATGTATGCTCGGTGTATGAAAAATACTTTTGTGATCGTGGTATTGAACAGACAGTATAAGAAAAAATTCTGCTTTTTTCTTGATATTTTCAGGGGTTATTTCATTTTGTAGTTAAATTTGTTGTCTTTTCTTGTGTTTTATTCTTAGATTTCAACGAGAGATGTGACGAGCAAGTTACAAAAGTAAGTTGGCCACAAATCAAGTAAAGTTTCTTCGAAATTGCTGGAAACACGATGCACGTAACATGGTGAATAGATTGGTGAGTCGCAAAAATTTTCAATTGGTATGGTTGCAACACTGTATCACTTGAATAATTAATTGCTACCACTATAAATCCAGCGAGTGATAAAAATATCTCCTTGCTTCCTCCATCAATTTTGTTTTTGTTGGGATGGCCTAAAGCTTCCCACTTTTACATGAATCCTAGTAGACATAAAATCTCCGCGACTGCCGATGACAGAAGACGCTATTTACGCTGTGCATTATGAATGCGACGACGTGTGAATGTTCTCCTCTATGTCGCCGCGACGGGCGCCTCCACCGCCTGCACTAGTGTCGACGCCGCTGCCGCGCCCTGCACAAATCTCTCGCAACGACCCACTCACGCATGACGCCTACCGCGAACTTGTCATGGGGAAATATTAGCAGAGTGGCTGCGGTCCATTTGCGTCCATAGGCGAGTGGTTTCTGCTTCAGTCACAGAGCACAGTGGTCTGCGCGAACGAGTCAACGAGGTCTGTTCATTTTCTTCCCTTTTTAATGGCCAATTAGTTGATTGATCACCTAAAAAATGACCATTAGATTAGTTGCNTCTGTCTCTTATACACATCTAGATGTGTATAAGAGACAGTATATATATTAAAAAAACTGGACGTAGTAATTAAATTAATTAATATTTATTAAATAAAAATTATAATACTCAATACAAAATTTGCAAATTCGTTAAATTCATTATAAATATGTTCCTCTAGTCTCCTGGAACATATCTTTTGTCATTGTGTCGCCAAGTGCACTACTTAAGTCGAATATTACGTGCACTACTTGCAAGCTAAGTCCTTGCGTGACAATTTGTGCGTCGGGTTTCGGCAGCTCCAAAAGAGTATAGTAATTCTATTCCTAGTTTGAAAGTTTTAAGTTTGAAAGAACAATTAATTTTGTCCGAAAACTTAGCCACATTATGAACACTGTTACGTAAAAACTCACAACTACTCTGATCCCCAAGCAGTGGACCCATTTACTGTCCTTACCTCGTATATAAAAACACGATTTCGTTGAAATACTGAAGTTCTTCTCAAGAACGATTTCAATAAATTACACGGAACGGAAATGGAAATTTTGCGAAATTGTACGTCGACTAGCTACGTCATAAGATATCTAAATTCACAAAAATCGTTAGTATAAACCGGGGACGTTTACGGAATCTCTGTGTACAAAGTAGAGTGTCTCGGGCGATGAATGTGTTTAGGTGTGTGTGTTTGTAGGTACATCTTTTATACAAATCTACAGTTACAAAGTGCGTGATGAAAATTTACCATACTTGAGCTTCAAAACTCTGGGAAGATCACTGTCTACTTGAGAATTCGAAATACCATCTCCTTCCCCCTTTTCATTACTTTTCGAATTTTTGCTTGTGTAATTTCCAAGTTTTAATTTTAATCATTCAGTATAAGAAACAGTTTCATTCCTAGCAGGATGAAACTTGGCACACATGACCTTCAAAACACCAAGAAGAGCACTATTTACTTGAGATTTCGGAAATACACTCCCATCCCCCATTTTTATTACTTTTTAATTTTCGTTTTATTTTCTCGATTTTTCTCATGTACAGATTGAGATATTAACTTGATTCTTGTATAAAATAATAGTGAAAATACTATTTATTATTAATAGTGAATTTTACTATTTATCAGTGACATCTAAAATTTCATTCAGAATAAACTATTTTTGCAGGAAGAAAAATAACCTGAGAAAATACCGATGTATAAAGAAATATTAAATTAAAGAATTATTATACTTTAATTTGTTACGAGACAAGACGAGGACAAAATATTCTCGAAACGTAGTTACTCTTTGATGGGGACAACAAAATTGAATGAATATGCTCACGACAGTCTCGCTATTGTATTCTTTATTTTAGATTGAAATGAGCGAGGTAGGTAATCAACAGTAGAAAGGATTAGAAGTTTTCTGCATGACATGAATATTGGTTTCTAAAATTATTTTGCAAGAGTACTAGATATTTAAGTAATGCCCTTTTTGTTTCTGGTGCATCAAATTAACCACGAGAAAACATTAAATCGACGAGTGGTTTCCCATCCTGCATCCCAAAGGTACTGTGTCTGGTCACAGTTCGTTGCTTTCACGTCACATTACACTGTTTCGAAATGCGCCATAGTTTTTCGCACCAACGATCCGCAAATGACCGAAAACATTACAATTGAATCATCGTCGATTACACGCTGTGTCAGCAAAACATTCCGCCACATTCCACACTGTAGCGAACCTAGGCGGGGGCGTGGGGAGACGGTTCGCCCTGGGCCTCGTCCTCTATGGAGTCCCCAAATTGGACACAAAATGCAATATAAATACGTAAAATTGATATAAAATGTAGTATAATTTTATTATTATAATAAAATTACTAATAGCTGAGCTTCTGGNATTACTTGCGAGTAAACTCAGGTTGTTTGATATACATCATTACTGTGATTATAATATAAACCTAATTGACAAGCGAGAAATCTAGTTTCAAAATTTGCTTTGTCATTCTCAGCGATGAAGTCTTATGGTGAATTTGCGTTAATATTTTTTAAATTAAATAGTTTATCAAACATTAGATAACCAAATCGGGAAGTTGCCCTTTTGAACTTTTAAAACTGATACACAATTAAAAATAAAATCAGATATAGGACAAAAAACGTCTTGGAAGGATACTAGATTGACTTAGGCGCAATATCCGCATGTTTTCGTTTAATTAGTTTGTCAGCTTGAAACTGTGGATGCCAGTAGTGTTTGCAAAACAATTCTTTTCTTCGCATGTTACATTTACGCACAATGTAAACACGCTCTTCTTACATTGCCATGAAATTAAAATATGCGAATGTACTGTTATTTTCCCCCATAGATTACTCGTAGTATTTTTTTAATATTTGGAGACGTACAAGATATTCCGATAAATTACTATTGGAAACATTTTCGTTACTTGGCAAATCTATTTTTGCTATAACTTGCGACAAGATTATACTCGGAGAAAAATATGTTTCTCTCAAACTATTTTAGATTACAGGTAGTTGTGTAGATAGCATTTGCGAAGGAAGTCTTTTATTTATATTTTGTATTTAAAACTCGTATATCTTTATAGAATAAACATTCAAATAAATGAAAAGTATTTAACTACAATAACAACAACTCTTTTTGTATACATCCTGAATATTCCTGAAATAACGAGTCCCAGAAAAAACAAGAGTATTTAATTATAAAGAAGAGACACTTTAAAAATTTCAACGATTTTTTGAACTAAACCCACTTACCTTTCTCAGAAACAAATATTCATACTTGTGATAGCAAAATCATGCTTAAACTTCGTGATCGATAGTAAATAAGTACCAGTGTAAGTTCTATGTTCAAAGTATTGCAATCGAGCGAGAACAAGTAATATTCCCTAATTTTTGTTCTTATCTTCAAATTCATATTATATTCAGATTGAGATTATAAGATATACTCAATTTTTTCTTAGTGTGTGTGTTTCTTTAAATTTATCTGTTTGCTTTTTGAAAAGTAATCTATTTTGTTTGTGTATCGAAGACAACCAAAAAGAATGCGACTGTATAAATCAAATAAGCCTTTTCCACACAGACAATTTGATTCCGGTCAAAAAACAACAATCATCATTAAGGAGTATAAATAAAAATAGCAGGTCTCAGCACTCGACAATCGAGAGCCATTTTTGTGACTTTTTTATTTTAAATCTAAAATTCATCTTCAATAAACACAATTTTTTGACGTTAATAAGACATTATTAATTATTTAAACGCTATATTACAAAAATTTACCATCAAAACAATTTTTATTAGCTGTTCTTGATTTTCATATCATATTTTATTGTTTATTTTATTTCCATTTTATTTTTTTCAATTGACTCGTTTTGCCTAATTAAGTTCCTTGGATTTCATTCCCAGACGCTCTTTAGATCTTCGTCCCTATCAGGATGTTTCCTTACATCAACAACTGTGTATCGTTATTTGCGATAAAATTGTGGTTGCGCACACCTTTGAGTCAATGGCTAGAGGGTGAGGTAAATTTTTTACAGTTTGAGTGCATTAAACGAGTGCTGCCATCTATGATTCATATCTGAAAGCTCTTTCTTTAAAGCTTAAATTCAATTATAAAAAGATTACAGTGTTATAAATAAAAAAAGGGGGACTGCACACATCTTTGAACAATGGGCAACACGTTGAGCTAATTTTCAATACAGTATGGGTATATTAAATACCTTAAAAGATTGTAACAAAATGAGGTACTTGTTGTTTTATTTAATTTAATTTAAGAGGTAGATCATGAGTAAAAATTTAAAATAAACTTAGGAATACAAAAATGGGATTGACTGTCACCATTAATTCATTATTAACAATTATAATCATATAATGGAGAAAAGCGGGTGAACCAGAAGAAGGATGAAGGACGCAGAAGAATAAAATATATTATTGTGAATTTAGAATGAAAATAGTACTTTAATAGTTTTCTATGATTTACAGGACACAGACAGAGATAGAGAAACACATACAAGGTAATGAAAATGTATTTCAACTATGCGAAACAATGACAATAAATTGTTTTTTGTTAATTTAATCTGAATTATCGTACGTTCTCGCCTTCTGCCATTCACAAAAATATTTTATATTATTCTATTTTTCTGATGATGGAGATCATTGGTTCGCAAAGCAGTTCCCAGAAAAAATAAAATGATACCAAACAAAAATTCAATACTTTCAATTCGTAAAGGTATGTTTCTTCAAGAAAACGGATAGAAAAGAATTCGGATTTTCAGATGTGTGTTCAAGATCAGATAGAAAATCGTACAACTACAGAAGCGCAGTATCAGCTCATACCCCATCCTTTTCCTCCTCAAACTCAGCAAGACATGTGTGACTCCCTCACTCTTCATCCCTATTCGCATACAGCCACCGAAATTGAGTACTTTAAAATCGCTGATGCGCTTTCCGTGCTTACACAAGCGAGACGCTCAGACACGTTGTGGAGGCCACCGCCATTCGAGGGCTGTTCCCTTGGCGTCACCCCTCTCCCACTCGGAAGCGTCGCTCTGCTAGACAGCAATCATATTTCGTATTGGACGGGTGCTCCGCTTTTTTTTTAGAATGAGTGCGCACACAAGGATGAGAGTGACGGAAGGAGTAGGGAGGGACTTTGCTATATTTTTTTTAACAAAACAACCCACAACCGTAATCCTCGCATGTGATTCTCGTTGTATACTACGTAAAAGTGGATAGAGAAAATTCAATATTGCTGTCCTGGAAAGTAAAATATATAATGTCAATTTGAACGAAATAAAATTCAAATTCATGTGCCATCTCTAACACCGCACTGTGTTTTTGTAATGTACTGGTATTTTGTGAAGTTAGTGTCTGGCAACTGTGTCTCAAGTAGATGTAATGGAATACGTGCGCTAAGCTGTCCCCGAGCGGTGTGAGGAACAAGTCCGAAAAGGAAATTGGCTACAAATTCAAGAATTTTTTCCCGACATATCTGGTAACATGATGCAAATTAGATAGTGAAAAGCGTTGCTGCGTGATTGGTGCTACGCAAATATTTATAGTGGCCACAGTTAAATAGTTCACGGGTATCACTATAAATCCAGCAAGTGATAAAAAACTCTATGCTTTCCCCATCAATTTTCTGTTTGTTATGATGACCTTTACCTTCCCACTTTTAAATGATCGTAGTATAGAAAGGAAATCCAGAAAACGCTCATTTGAAGGGGCTACACGTAAAAGTTTTTTTTTGTTTGACAAATCTTGAAAAATCATACAATATGCTACGTCATTATAATTTAACAAAACCCATAGAAAAAGATGATTAATTTTATATTATAATAAAAAATCCTTTAATGAAATTAAAATAAAACCATGGCCACCTATTACATCAATGTAAGATAATAAAGGTAGTTATGCCGATCAGAAAAATTAGATAGTATGTCCATAATTCCATGCGTAATAAACAGTTTTCTTCAACGGTATATGTTAAAAGACTTGAACTCTAATTCTCTGTCAGATGAGATTAATTCATGATTAAACACTTGGAACTTGTCAAAAAGCTTCACTACAATTAAAAGTAGAACAATAAAACGACTCATAGGAAGGGTAGTACGCGGTTACTCGTTTGAAAATTAGTGAAGATGGGAAACCTCCTTCTGGCCTTTTCTGCTCCTCTATCTTGAATACACATCATAAATCAAGATGTCAGAATAGGCGAATGACTACTCATTATTGCCTGACTCATATCATTGAAAATAATTTAACGCTTTGTTTACCGTTACACAATAATATAATCTCTTTTCATGTGAGTTTCTTCTAATTAAGGGCGAAGACGCTCAGATTTCGGTTTAAATTTTTTTAACTTGGATGCAGCGTTAATTGGAATGTTCACCAAACGGTCATAGTTGTAGGAGCTAATGAATGAGAGAGCATGAAAAAAACGTCAGCAAGTTGATGTATTCATTATTTTCATTATTTTAATTTCACAATTTACATTGATGGTCTGCATTGACAATACATTTTTAATAATGATTCGTCTCAAATATGTGTCATTATGTTTCATACATTTCCAGTTCTATTTCATTCGAATCTCAAGTTTTTTTCAAAGGAAAAATAATTATTATTTTCTTATAATATCGACTTCTCTTGACATTTAATTCGCCGATATGCAGAATGGTTTGCTGAAGTATATCTATTGTTTTTCACCACACAAAATCGAACGACATTTGTGTTAAATTAATTCTGTGTTAAATTACGACCTATAAAAACTAGTAAATAAACTTAAACCTAAAGCGAAAGTTTCTGAGATCAGTTAGAAGTGGAAAATGAAAAAGTGTATGGATGGGATATTTTTCACACGTCCACCAGTATATAACTTGACATTACTTCCATCCTGTTAACCGGTTCCATCAGTTTCTGTTCAGCGAGAGGCTCAGTCTTCCAACGACGCGAACGATATTTCATGTCTGGAAAGCGAAAATAAAATTAATGTATAGACGCCTCTTTCAAAACTGAGATCTCATACCGAAACCATTTCTCGTTTACGATACTTCATTTTCAATACGCTGTCGTAAATTTCGGCCACGATCCGTCACTTTTGCTCTTTTTGTTCTAAGTTACTCAGAGAGTATTGTACTGATGTGAGTGCATATTGGATTCTTTACTACGGGAATTATTCTTCCTTGAAATATGTTTTCAAAGTAATTTCACGTTCTAGTTTGTATTATCTCGATTGTAAAAGTAAAGCAATATGTCTGTGCCTTGACGGAGGGGTGGTATTAAACATTTTTGTTGTATTTGTGAGCTTTTACCAGTGACGTAGTTGGACTAAAGTCTGCTCTCAATATCTCTTATATATCAATATGATAAGATAAATGATTTGGTTCAAGTTTGTTGTGTTTTACTAAATGCTTATTGTGAAAATGTTGATATGAAAGTTGATTATGTGATAGAAAACTGGACTAAATAGTACAAATTAAACATTTTCTATATTGTTTATGTTTCAAAATTTTCCCACGACTTGGTGGGTTTTCCAGAAACAAAAGTTAGTTAGTTTGTCCGTTTACTCAAATGATGTATAAAGAATGTTTTAATAATGATGTAATAAGAATGATAATTGAATGTCACTGGTTCAATGCTTTAACAATGGGTTGGAAAACGTCATACAATACGTAACATCAATATATTTTGCGATTATGACTGGATATATTGATTATCTTATTATGCATCTCTTGTTTACAAAAAAATATTTAAAAATTGGCAGTGTTCAATATAATTATTATTTCCAACAAAAAGAAAATAATTCATTTTTAACATATCAGAAAGGTACAGAACGGTATCATTTTCCATCGTACCATGAATACCCATAATATCATTGCATCCAAATTATCACCGTTACTAGGGGGCGTAGATCAGAGCTGAGCTGAGCTGAGCTCCTGGCGGGACAGCAAGGATTTTCCCTTATAGCACACCGTTCAATGAATGTCGGGTCTATACAAGGGATCAAAACGGCAGGGGTATGATGCTGGCAACATACCTTATTAGTGCCGAAGCGGATCTGTCCTCAGAGAACCCTGTTTTATATATAATGTAAGAATGCAATATACTGTGTGTACGAGTTCAGGTTTTGAATCCAAGGGATCTTATTCATCTTTAGGGAACCCTTCCCTCATTGACCTACAATTTTCAATATATTTGTCGTCTTCCTCTACATACAAAAGTAAAATTTTATATCACATTCTTTCATGTAGTGGTACCGAACACGACCAAAAAATAAGAATTAAGGAGAGATTATCAGCAAAAGGTTTTGACATTAGTTTAGATTGTTATTGTTAAAATATATAATAATTTGTTGAATAAATCCTCCATATGATGATTTTGCCAAAATTATGATTCTTCTACGTCTAAAAATGTGTTTACATTGACTCTAAACAATATAGAGCAGAGCTTGAATTATCCATCTTCGTCTGAATAGAAATACAATATGTGATTAACAACGACAAATAACAGCAGCCCAAATTATTATTACCCATTAAAGCATATCACAAAATTATACACAAGAAAATGATTAAATAATTTAAAATTTGTTGAAATTATCACTACGATGTGTTACACATTAACACCATCATCAAATGAAACACAACATCTCAGAAGCTCAAGTCGTTCTCCATCAAAGTTATTTTGTGATTAATGGAATCTCTTTTATGTATTCTCACTAAGGTATGATGGTCCTAATAATTTGATCATAGATGGATGGTCATAATAATTTGTATTAGCTTTAATTGAACGTTATTAATCACTTATATAGAGCAGTATTTCTCAACCTATGGATCTTGAATCTTTATACATCATTTGAGTAAACAGGGTTCTCAAAGAATATTTGAAGTGATAAAGATCCCCAAAAAATTTATACTATTAGGTGGAATTGTAATAAATTCTGTTTTGATATCATTGAGGAGAAAATATTCTAAAACTTGGAATAGAGCAACCAATTTGCTCTTTACATTTGTCATTTCATATTTTTCTAAAAACAGATATTTTTCTTTGGTTCAAGTAAAAAGCAAACAAAAAAATAGAGTTGATAAGTGATCTAATTCACGGCGTGATCACTGCACTGTAACCCTCACATTAGTCCAGAGAAAGTTTTGCTATGTGCGCAAGACTAGTTTTTTAATAACATGTCATGCACGATGCATACGCAAGGGGACGCATGGGGGACTCAAGCCCCCTCCTCAAAACACAAATACTTCATTTTTTTAAGATATAATATATTAAAAGTAGAGAAAATAGTAGTTCTATTTATAAACTTTCAATTTCTGACATAACTACTATATCATTGGCTATACGTTTCAAAATAATGGGCTCATATTTGGAGTGCCACACTTCAGCCCTCTTATATTGATTCTATGGAGGTTCTAGCCCCTTCAAGATTATTTTCTGTGTACTCCACTGTCATGCAGTATTTATATTTTCAGCATTGATTGAAGAGAACTTATTTGACATGCGGGTCGAATGAAATTTAGACGGAAGAAGGTGGGTCCCGAATTCAAACAAGATGTAGAAAAGTCCCAAAAGAGTCGCTTGTGGTGATTATGTGGTGTATTATAGATAATTGAGAACACTTTTAAACTTTAAATGTTGTTTCTTTTTACTTTACATGTAAAGGCACACACCACAAGGTACGCGGTGAAGACGAATTTACAGACTACTGTTAACGAAATGATATTGCATCCCCTAAACTTAGTGGTGTACCTAGTGATACCCAAGTGTACTCTGCATGGTGGTCCTAAATCTTATTAGTTTCTCAAACCATTTCATAGTTTATCTCACTCTGGTTTCGTCGTCCTACCGTCTCTCTAAAATAAGTTACGAGAAATTTCATGAATTGAGTGAATTTCTTTAAAATTATCTTAAATTTGTCCAAATACTACATCCAAAAGTGAAATCACTGTGCATAACGTTTAAAAAATTGTCTTCCCCGAAATTACCACTGCGTCAAAAAACTAGTGTTTCATTATATTTATTGTATGTATGTATTTCCTTAATCCTTTTCCCTAGACTAGTAGGGGTCGGAGATGGAGGATGGTATGGAGCCTCTCTCTTTAATGTGGCAGGGGAATTACCAGGGTGCCGGATGCCCTTCCTGTCGCACCTCCCCGAGGCGGATGATCCATGAATGCCACGAGGATGAATGATGATGAGTGAATGTTGTGGTGGAATTAATAGCAGGGGAAACGGGAGTGCCCCCAGAAAACCTGCTGCGAACACCGCTTCAATATTAATAATTATTTGCAAGTTGAAACAATTTTTGTAATCTTTGTATTTTATGACGAATTATATTTATTTTGTATGTTGAAATGGAAATGTTTTGTTTTTTTGTCTGTGAAATATTTGGAAGTCCAATTCCGTCATATTTCGCAAATAAACGTGAAACACAATTGACTTTGAGGAAGGCAAAATACCTAACATTTCTTTTTCATTCTTTTGACTCAATATTTCATTTCCGACGTTCAATTATTATTTTTCTACCGATCCGTAATTTCCTCTTGACAAAACATTGAAGCAATTTTCAGTTTGAGGCATGTTTGTGAGGACAGTTGTTGTGGGAAGGACATTTCAATTCCACTGTTTTGTTCCATCAATAACGACTCTTTTCCTACTTATGTGTTCCGTGAAGGGGATTAAACATTTGAGGTTTCGCCACCGCATCATACAACGAGTGGCGGCCGCGGACGCAAATACAGTATGGGGAAATAAAACGTTATATAAGTGAGTGTCATTACTAGAATCATTTGGAAATTGGAGAAAAATTACCCTGGGAAAGATGTAAGGTAATGTCTCGTAACAGGCGTAATGGGACAAACCACATACATTTTTGCACGTTAGTTCACGTGTAAGTATGCGACGGACTCATGCGCCGGAACGTGGACTCGTATCCGATGGACAGTGGCTGGTAACCTGCGTTATGACACTGTTTGAATGAATGTCCTCGAATTGGATATTCTTTACCGTTTATATTGGAATTGGAAAAACCGATTGGATATTCTTTACTAGTCCACCAATCCTAATTTGCAGAAAAATACAAATATATCACTTATTTTCACAATTGTTCATTTTTTTTCTTCTTTCTATTAATTCAAAAAAATTTAATTTTTTTTTGATTTTTTCAACTACGATCATGATAATGCACTGATTCTAGCGAGGGATCATATACCCATTCTCTAGATGACATCTACCATTATAACATCAATATTCTGGGAATTAATGATTCCAATGGTGTTCCTAACAGTCAGAATGAGGAAAACACATTTGCAAAAATCTACGCATTACGTTACATTTTTGGCTGCACGTCCGTCCGTCCTTCTGTCTGTCTGTCCATCTGTGCTTATAAATGTTTATGGCGCGTAGTTTTAAGTTTGCCAAGGTCAAGTAATTGCGGAGCTCTACCCTCCGCGAACGCCTTGGGCACCTTCGGGGCCTGTTGTGGGATTAAAAAAAAAAATGGTGTAAATCCAAAGAGTATATGTTTGTAGATGTGATATTTTTATATGCTACTTTGAAAAGGAGAACAGAGGAATGTTTGCATCTTATGTTTCTCTTGGTTTCGTGAAGCTTCCACCCACGCAACCTCTATGCACTTGTCGTAACCTCACATCCGGTGACGCTGCATCATTTTGCTGCGTATGCTTACATATCAAATGTGTCCACTGCTCCTTTTGCCGTGCTTTCTTGTTAATTGGTGCATGCTGTGTGCCATATTTATTGTTTGTGTATAATATTACATTGACTACGTGTTTTTTGTTTTGTATTGAAGGTAATGTTTGATAATTTGTTTGTTTATTATGATTTTTCAATTCAATGCTTTATAGCAGTTTCAATCGTTAGAAATAATATTATTGTTAAAAATATATTTTATCTCTTACAGAATTCTTTGACGAGATACATAAGGATTGTTACGATATAACAGGAAGTAAATAAAACAAACACAATCACCTAGTTAACCGAAATATTTAAAAGATACGGTTAGTGTTTATTAATATCATTGTGAAGTTTCAAATTGCAAAAAAGTTAACTCTTTAGTTTCTAATTACATTTTTTTAAGAATATTTATGGTCTTTTGGCTTTTTTCTCGCGTTAATAATATCATATTTATCTTTATATTTATTAATAAAAATATCTTTTGAAATATAATATAAATCTTGCTGATCTTATCACCCCAAGAAACGAAAAAACAGAAGTATATTAGAGTTTCTTTTATATAAATCATCCCTTTTTTAATAGAATGTTTTAATATCGCTAACTAGTCCAGACCGAGAAACGTATATGAGAAAGTATGGCTTTGCACCACTAGTTCCCCTTCTTTTAGACATTCTGACACTATATATTCGAAATTATTTCACTGGCAGTTGAACACATTTTAAGATATAGCAATAAATGAGATTAAGAATAAGAAAAGGAGAATACACCTGCAATAATTTATAAAGGAAAAGAACGGGATTCTCCAAACAATAAATTTACTGACAATAAATTTTTGCTGACAATAAATTTTTAACAATTATTCAGTGATATGTAAATCAATAATCATACGCTTATTTCATACATTTTATAATCATGCATTTTATAAACGTTTTCTTTCCCACATATGTATTAGTTAATGATTAAATATGTTTAAAATACTGAAAATGGTTTTCTTAGAAAACCTGTACCGATTCTTAATTTATTTTTATTTGTTTCTTCTTTGATATCTGTAATTTATGATATTAAATTTTCCTCACGAAATTTATTTTGTATATAAATGTAATTCCTGTTCTAAAATATAACTGGATTATAAGACTGGATTAATACGAAATAACTCAATAGATTCACATAGTTGAGCATTAATATGTACATTTGCGTTTTACTGTATTCAATATAATTAATGGTCTCCTCGATAAAATAGCTCAAAGAAAACATACCACAATTTCAGAATTACTGACGGCAATGGTGTGGTGGTAACATCTTTGCTACCATGATCCCGCTGAGTGATAGGGCGTTGGTTCAAACCCTGCTAGTCCGAACTAGATTAAGTTTTCAAACTAATCGTCAATAACTACTTTAATTCTATTATTAAGAGAGACGCAATATTTTTCGTTGTCTATGTTCATTATAGTTTATTTAGAAATTAAAGATTCAAGGAACAGGGTTCTGAATTGTTAACTGGATCTTATCCGCTTTAGTTGCCTCAATGGACTCGAAAATGGAAGGGTTTCGATCAAATAATTTTCGGTTTTGAAAAAATAATATTCCCAAAACTACCCAATAAATTTTATTTTAACTTTTACATTTACTAATAGTCCTTTAGATCGATATCTTCGGGTTAAACAGCCCCTCGCCTTGCTCCATCTATTGAGATTGATGTCTTCCTTTGTCTAAGCTTTGCTGCAGCACCCATCCCATCAACATACAACAGGAGATCGACGATCTCTTAATCTTATTGCTCAATAAATTTTGCACATTTCATGTTTTCATCGCTTAATGAGGTAGATGTAAATGATGGACGATTCAATTTTTTTTTCTAAATTCGAGTTTCATCCTACTCTTTAATGTAATTTTTAATCCTCCCTATCTGTTACTTCCTAAGCGAACTGTGTTAATTTTTCTTTCCTGGTCAGACGGTAGAGAAGACCAAGTGGTCTGAGTTTCGCTATCAAGTAAAAGAAATATTATAATTAATCTATTATTCTTCACGACTGTCGATGTTTGCGTCAATTAAATCAAAATTCGTTGAAAATAGAAGTAATACTTTTTTCTCATATTTGCATACAATAATTTACATATTTGGACAAGACACTGAAAGTTCAAGTAGAGAAAATATAACACTCAAGGCAAGGCATGTTTAGAGGATATTTTATAAATAATGTTCTTACAGAATTCATACTTGTCCACATTTTTCAGCCTCTTAAAAATATACCTTCAATTTTTCTTTAAAATATGTACATTTTCAAAAAAAAGCATATCATTGTATTGTTATTATTATTATTATTTTACATATTTCTGACTCTAAATATTAACAAAACGGTCCCAACATCCTCAGTGAATAATGACTATATTCTTAGATTAAATAAATAACACGTTTTCCAACTTTAATTCTTTTTGGTTATTAAACATTTTTGGGATTAAAAACTACAATTATTTGTGAAATAAGAATACAAATATTTTATTTGCAATATTGTTACCATTCATTTCTTCTCGTTTTAGGGAAATATTTTTAGATATTTAGGGGCGGTGTTTATAAAAGCATTGTTCATTTATAGTTTATGGATAACATATTTCCCCCTCTCTACTCCACCGTAAACCCCTTTACACAGGTCACTAAAGATAACTTAGACACGGAAGATCTTCAAGAAGAATATTACAAGTTTTCCTCAATTCTTTTCTAAAACTCTTTCAGTATATTTTCTGTCATATTATTTGCTCACAGAGTACATTTTATAACTTGACCTGTTAACTGTGCCCTATATTTATTTTTAAATACCTACATGGAATTGTCGTTTGTTCTTCGCAAACCTTTGCATCATAGATTTCCTTCATATATTTCGCAGTGTTGTCAATGACACAATTTTTTTGTATTTGATTTCAGCATTAATTCATAAGACTGAAGATTTCTTTAGTAAAAATATTGTTAATGACAACTTTTTTATAAATATTTTAATCGGAACGTTCTGAGGTTCAGGTAATTCATTATCAACCTATATCGAAAAGGAACTTGATAAAGAACATTGTGCCGGCTACTGAAGCCTTTGGGGTCATACGAGAACAGCTATATTACGAATATGTAATGAAAGGAGAGACCCTATCCATCAACGATTTACAAGTCTTGTTTGCTAATCTCGGTTTAAAGCGTTTTAAAACAACATATTTGCATAATTTGTAACGTGCTTAAAGTAAATCCATCCTTATTTGTTTTTAAGGACTAGATTGCAATCCAGATACATTACTGAAACCAAATAGTTCATTTACTAAAAAAGAACAACTTCGTTTACGATTTAGTTGAACGAAATGGTAATTCTAAAGGTGCAATAAAGGCACATTATTGTACATGCAGAAATAGAACTCGTACTATCGGTTGTTGTACCATGTAATTATCATATGGTATATGCTACGCTGAACATCATAATAAGTCAACCACCTCCACAGATGGATAGCATCTGTATGTTTTGATAGCTCTGACGATGAACAAATGGGACATTGAAACACACCGTATACTGTAGCACAAAAAAGTACAGATTTGATTCTCTTTTTCCCATGGAGTACGCGTATGGACCATTCCACAATAAATAAAATAAGTTTATTGTCAAAAAACAGTACAAACTGCGTATGACCACGTGGAGGAAAAAAAACAACTAATTTACTCTCCGGAAGCAAGCAAGGGACCATCCCATCAATTCCGATCAAGGGCCCTAAGGCAGAGGCGGATTCAAAAACTTCAGCAAAAATTCCTAGATAAGATAAAAAGTTAGCTGCGAGTTATAATACTAATAGAATGTCAATATGTTTGTAATTTTAAGCAAAAAATTACATGTAAGTTATTATCGAACTATAGATTATTCTGAGTATAGTGCTTAAAAATTGAAATAACACTAAATTCACGATTTATTGTTACAATAGACCCGCCCCTAGACAAAGCCTAGAGAACCTGTATGATAAATCCGCCTCTACCCGAAGGAAAACCGGAGAAAAACCCGGGCCAGGATGGGGCTACAGAATTTATGTACACAAACGTGCCAATGTTGAGTACACATAAAACTAAATTAATATGAGCCATAAGACAACACAATCATGCAAGAAAATAGTTTTTGAAATTGTTATAAGTTGTTTAAAAAGTACTACAGCAATGGCGTGATAAAGCACAAGACGAATTTAACTTTTGTTAAAATCAATAAATTCTTTTACAGTGTAGAAGCACTGGTGCAGGAGGTAGTTTTTAACCGCGGATTTGAAGATATTCAATTTCATAATATCTTTTATATTCTTGGGCAGGGAATTATATAGAACGATTCCCGAATGGTATGGTCCCTTTTGGCAAAGAGTGGTTGACACTCTAGGGCGATGAATATTACTACTATTGCGTGTATAGTGTTCGTGAACGAGACTGTTTCGTATAAAGCAAGGGTGGTGCTTCAGTAATTCGGTCTTAACAAACACGACCGTTTCATAAATATAAATGCAGGGAAGTGTTAAGATATTTAATTCCTTGAATAAAGGTTTACAAGAGTTTCGGGGGTGAGATTTACAAATTATCCGAACTATCCTCTTCTGAATTCTGAAAGTTTGAATACTCTGACCGGAATTACCCCAGAAGGTAATGCCGTAACGTAAATGGGAGTAAACGTTTGCAAAATATACGCAACGGGAAATACGTGGACTAACTGCGTTAACTAAGATTCGGAATGCGTAACACAATTTGCTTAATTGGGAATTAAGATTGTCAATGTGACAATTCCATTTGAGGTTGTCTTGAATATGGAGACCTAAGAATTTTGTATTTGTAACAGTTTTTAATTGTGTTCCGTTTAAAGAAAGAGAAACCTGGGGTAAAGATTTTGTGATACTATTGTGAAATGACATAGACACTGTTTTGTCAGTGTTTACAATGAGACGATTTGCATGGAACCAAGTCGAAAGGTTAGACAAAACTTTTTGAGCATTGGCGTGTTTACATAGTAAATTAGTGTCATCAGCAAAAAGAACCATTTTGCAATCTGATGTGGATGATGACATGTCGTTCACATACAATAAAAAGAGTATAGGGCCGAGAATTGATCCTTGGGGTACTCCGCAAGTAAGTGGCTTTGTTTCTGAAAGACAACGCTCAAGTATTTTATTTTTAGTATAGGATATTTCTACTTGTTGATATCTATCTTTTAAATAAGAAGTTAGCCATTGATGTGGAAGTCCACGAATGCCTAAAGAATGCAATTTGGTAAGGAGAATTCCGTGATCGATGACATCGAATGCTTTGGATAAGTCAAGAAAAACACCCTGAGGATTTTCTCCACTGTCTAGAGATGTGGTAACATCGTTTAAGAAGGAAAATATGGCGCTTGTAGTGGAAAAGGATTTCCTAAAACCGTGTTGATCGTCAGAGAGAATGTTATATTTTGATAAAAAATCTAGAAGACGCTTATAGAACAATTTTTCTAGGATTTTTGAGAAAGTGGGTAGTAGAGATATTGGTCGGTAATTTCCAATATTAAGTTTGTTTCCTTTCTTGTGTAAAGGTTTCACTTTAGCTCTCTTAAATATATTGGGAAACACCCCTTCCGATAAAGAACTATTAAAAATATTTACGAGTGGATTTAATATAGCGTGGGACGAAGATTTAACAATAAACTCAGGTATATCATCTATGCCTCGTGAAAATTTGTTTTTTAAGGAGCTGATGATTCCCATGACTTCACTGGCGTTAGTTTCGGAAGTGAACATAGAATTGGGTATGTGGGTGGTAATAATTGGAGGACATTGATTTGGATATATTGAGTTCGTTATTTTACCAACTTCTGAGAAGTGAGAATTAAACAAACTTGCGATGTCCTGAGGATTTGACACGATCTTGCCATCGTTTAGTAAAGAAACATTTTCTTCGCGATTTTCAGAAGTTGACGTGTAATTGTTAACAATATTCCACATGGCTTTCATCCGGTTGTTCGATTTTAGTATATGCCTGTCGTTTTCCATAACTTTAGCTGCATAGACTACTTTTCGGAGAATAGTCTTATATTTACGAAAATAATTATGGAATTCGGGTGGCTGGTTATAGCGTTTTGAAAGATAATATAAACGGCGTTTGTTTTTTGAAGAAATTCTTATCCCTAGGGTGATCCATCTATTGTATTTTTTTGTGTTAATTAACTTGCGTTTTATGGGAAAACTAGAGTTGTAATGTTTTAGGAATGTTGAGATAAATACATTGAATTTGTCGTCGGTGTTTTGGCAATTGTAAACATCTTTCCATGTTTCTTCACGCAAATAATTTACGAATATGGATTTATTTATGTCATTAAACTCTCTTGTAAATTTGTAAAGGATTTTAAGCGGTTTTAGTTTATTATTAATAGTCAATACTTGAGCAAGGTGATCACTGTATCCGGCGATAAACACTTCAGAGAGATACGAGATTCCATTGTTGACTATAATTTGTTGACTATAAATCATTGTTGATTTATTGTTGACTATAAATCACATAGATGCACTTTATATCTGTTCGTCATATGATCCAAAATGGTACAAGGTTCTTTATATAATCGACAAGCAAGAAAAAACAAAATTTAAATATTATTTGTTCATTTAATATTGTTATTAAATACAAATATTCAATGTTTTAATATTTATTTTATAAATAATCAAATCATTCAATATTTATTTATCTTACGACCTTCCTTTTATGATAATTATTTCTGCTTTTTCAGTCATTGTTTTTGTCTTTGGTTAAAATTGTATAACAATCATGTTGTCAAGATCTAAGTTTATAATCTCCTGAGGATGTGAGCAAATGTCGAAACGTTGAGGATGTATTTGTAATAGAAAGCTTACGAGAAAAGGTTGAAAGATAAACTAATATTAGATACGGTATTGGACGGAATTGATATAACAAATAATTGAATATTGCAAATATTTCACTATAGCTAGAAATATTTCGTGAATCTGTCTATTCCACACATCCTTTCCTCTCGTTTCTTCTGTCCCATTTCTCCTCCACCTACGCGAGAGCCCTGTGGGCGCCTCGTGGACTTGTTGCTGACGCGTCCAAGACAATGGCTGCAACCACAATGGCGGCGACGGAGGCGGTGGCGGCGGGGACCTAAAGGGAGTTTGATATAGTGACAGTGGCGCGGCTGCGGGGAAGCCAGAAGAATGGTTGTAATAACAGCCAGGGCTGCGGGGAGGGGCCGCAAAACACATTACAGCGGCTGACTGTTAGAGGCGACATAAAGAGTGCATTAGGCGCGTTCCGCTAGGTTACGCTCCCGACAATCGACGACGTTACTTGAGCGGTTTGGGGAGGGGTTGACGGGAGGAAGGGGAGTGATGCAGAGACGCCCGAGGGCATAGGGGGAGGGCTAGAATCAGAGGGAGGTTTGCACTCCCTGCGTCCACATATGAGCTCAAAAGTCACACTGCCGAGAGGAATTTGATTCTGGCAGAGCTATTGTTCCAATTAAAATATTGGATGAGTGCACTAAGGTGATGGGGTTGAGGAGTAGATATTATATGGCAAGTTTTACTACACTTGTGTTTCAATATTTCTTCACTTGTGGTGTAGTGTGGTTTAATGAACAGCAGGTGATATAATAAAACATCTCCCCAAACATAACTATAATTAATGTGTGTCAGGATAAAATTCAACATTTATTTTTAACTTTTCCAAAATTTAAATTAACAAGTCATTTAATGCTAATATCCTCCTTTATAACTGTATCAGAGTCTCGCAAATCCTTAATATCGAAGAATACCTGATGAGATGGATAATCTCTTGAAAAAACCTAGAGCCCGTTTCACAAATGTACAAATGTTGTTCATAACATCTTGATACGAGCAATACTTGTTATAACAAGTAGTAAGTTAATTTTTTCACAAAGATTTCGCTAATTTGTCAGAAATAAGCACATGTTGGTAACAAGTGAAGGCACTTCACTCTTGTCATTACCAATTAATTGCGGGCAGTCCACTCTTTCTCGTTTGATTCTGCGTTATGTAATGTTAAATTTGGTGTTTGTAAAACATTCACTAGAACACTTTTTCGGAGATATAGCACATAAAGAGATAGTTTTAAACGTATTATGTATTATTAAAAATATTACAAGCTTAGCAGCAATGACTTTCCAAATTGCCTAATAATAACTAAGCATAACTAAATTTAAATATATAGTAAAAGAAACACGGTTCTTTTCTTATAATAAGTTTCGGTAATACATCACTCTTTTTCTTCCAGCATTACATACGTTATTCTAAAGCGTTCTTTAAATTCGTACACCGACACAAAAGTAAAGTTCACTCTTTCCCTGAATATTTTCCTATGTCTTGTACACGAATGAATTGCTCATTTGCATCTTCCGAGAAATAATTTGACTACCTCATATTAATAAAATAACAATCGTAACCCATGTTTATAGGTAGAAAAGAAATTCTTGGTTGGTAACAAGTTTATTTTACAACTTTCAGCTACAGTTGTAACATATCAATATTAGTGGGTTACTAGTAAATCACTTGTTAAATTGTAAGAATTCAATTGTAGTAATTACAAATGTACCTTTATGAAACGCTAATAACTGGATATTTTTACAAGCTTGTGAAAATTAGTTGTCACAAACTTGTACTTTTGTGAAACGGACAGCTGGTGGATAAGTTGTTACTTATAATAGCACAGATTTTTAAATATTTATTTTCGTGAAAGTACAATTAACCGTTTTGCAATTCTGTTTTACCGGTGATAAATTAATAAAGTAAGTGATATTCTTTCGTGTAGTGTTTTTCTGTGAGTGATTAATTTTTATTGGTGGATACTTTGCTTTGTACTTTTAAAGAAATTCTCTATTATTTTTAGTGTTTCCAGTCGTTAATTATATTTATTAAAATTTAAGACGCTGAGCAAAATTCATTGACTAGAAAACCTGATTGCTTAGGTGGTGCTCAAGTTTCCACCCTATGTATATACTGTAGCAGACAATGTTAGTTATGCCCTTCATATTAACTATGTCAGCTCCACAGAATTACCTACGTATTTCGAGGCGTTTATGCCATGAAATATTGAAAGTGTTTAATTTGTTTACTTGCTGATATGAAAACAGTGTCCTACGGTAGTCAGAGCATAATCTCAAATCCTACGGAAACTATAAAAAAGCGAGATTTCTGGAGGCGCCCTTACTGTTATTTCTAATCGGTTACTTCATGTTATAATTCATTTTTCTTCCAACATCACAAAATTGCTAGAAGTAATGTGGCATTATAAAGATATGTTTCTGGCCTTATTGTGAATCTAATATTGCATTTTAACTATGTTCCATTTGTTTAAAAAAGCATTAAAATTTCGGATTTAATACAATAGTAAATGTTGCTATTTCAAAGAAAGTGTGAGACACCAGGTTTCATTATAACAGTAGTACACAATAGTAATATCGTTTATATCCATTTTAATTTACGTGGCCTCCTCTAGAGTAAGGCGGTTTGCGGGTGTTTATGTTCCTTTCAAAGAACATGTAGAAGAATTTTGAACTAATCGTTCCTGTGGATATCTAATAACGGTAGGTGACATGAAGCAGGTGAAGATTTTATTTTCCGAGAAGAAACATATCATTCCTTAATTGAATTTAATTATTTAGCGGCTGTTTCAAATATAGATCGACAAAAACTACCCACGACAGTTCTGGAACAACGAAATTTCGGGCGAGACTCCCAGTCTATTAAGCCGTTCGCGTGCGTGTCTTGGGCGCCGCGCCGCCACCGAAGTCGTCGCCGAGGGTCGTCGCCGAGGGGAACCAGGTCTTTTGTCGCTTCAACCAGTGTAGGCGCCTCTCATGACATCTGTCGCGGAGGAAGCCTAATTAAAACTTTGTCGTTCCGTGTAAACAAACGAGCGACGCGGCGCGGTGCGGTGCTGCGTGCTCTCACCTCGGGGATGTCCCCTTCTTATATGCCCTCTCGTCTTACCTTGACTCCTCTCTTTTTATTACCTTTGGTTTCCGTAATTTGAACGAAGGAATATACTATAAATAATCGGAAGTAAAATAAAGAAAAAATTGTTTTGAGAAAGTAAAGAAGAAAAATTGTAAAGGATTTAAAATAGAAACTAAATACAATTTCTTTACACTTTTCATATCCTTCCTAATTTTATTTTTGTGTGAGTTTTCTGGTCAAATTTTATATGCGTCACGAAAGAATTTCAAACATTAAGACATGAAGGAAGTATCGGAACAAAAAAAAGTATTAAATAATCAGTTTAAAATTCGTCTAACCACCAGATGCACAATATACCATACTCACTGGATTTCAAATTTCGCGCTACACGACAAGGAAATCTAATTGACATAATCGGGTGAAGTAGTTTGACACTTGATACGAGTATCATAACGTCTTACTTAATGTACTTCTTCAATATACACACTTGTCATCATTTTTGTTTGACACAGATCAAAAAGCGACACAGTAAACGATGGTTGAATATATGATAATTTTCAGAGCATTCCATTTTCCACCTACATCAAGATCGTTTTCTCCGTCGCGTCACTACGTCTCATACCAATTTGACAGGATAACTGAGAGACGGGGAGGGTAACTGCGGTGCTCTGCCTCAGACCCCCACTTATAGCAAGCCCAGGAGAGATTCAGTATCAAGACGAAAACCAAAACCATTAGTTTAGGGGATTTATTTGGATTAAAGCTTATGTCACTGCTATTAAAATAAAAAGCGCTTACAAAGTTTACTTAGAACAAAACATTTGAACCCATATTAAAACAAAACACACTTAGCAGAGCTTGAAACTGGTGGGTGGCATGGGGGGTGATACTATATAGGGGCTACAAGGTCCCAGACCTCAGAGTAAAAAGAGTAACAAATGGAAGACAACAAGAAACAGGACAACTGTAATGGTTCTGGAGAGAGAAAAATTGTTCATGTAAATCAAATGGAGGAAAAAGAGTTGCAGTAAGGCAGCAGAGAGTGCAGTATTGTGGCCCTTTCAATGGCCGGTACCAAACTCTTCACCCTTTACATTTTCATGCAGTTTTGTGTATATTTCGCGGAAAAAGAAATCTGAGCTGGGGTAGCTGATATATTGGCTGCCAGCCGGTCAGACAACATATGAGCTCGCTCAGCTAACATCCGTCTGCTATGACGAGAATTTTCATCCCTCTGTAGCACAGCGTACAACATTAGCTCTCACAGCTGAAGTATAAGATAAGGAAACCTATAGTAGAGGATGTTACCAACCAGTAAGCATGTAATATTGATTTGACGTGAGTCGATGTCGACTTGTCTGCTTTCTTCTCTGCATGACTGTATTGACGATATTCATTTTATTATAACTCCAATGTCTTACATTGTTTCATCGCAGACGCACAGCATACGTTCTACATTTTTCGACGTCCGTCTTCAGCTATCCGAGAGCACCAGTACTCGATCTGAAGGCGCGAACGCTACCTCTGAGCTACCGCGTTATAAAGTTTTAGTATCTTATGTTACGTTGTCTAAGAGTTGACACCATGAATAGTATTGGTACCATGAATAGTAAATACGTAAAATAGTAATCAACTCTAAAATCTTGAAAAATATATATTTAAATATCAAGAAAGTAGTTTTTATGTATCCAAATGTTTCTTTATTTTGAATATACTTAAAATTTTACTCTTATTATATTAATACATTTGAAAATAATATTATATAAAATAATAATTAGGAATTCGCCAACATTAACCTTCAGAAATTCAAAATATCATCAGTGTACGGCTGCTCAACGTCGAGAAAACACTGTAAATTTTCGTCGTCTAAACTTAAAGTTTCGGGCTACGGTTCAAGTAAACAACTATTCATAGTTGCGAATGCAATGGTCGATTTGACTCTGCAAAACAATTGCTCAGGCAGAATCACCTCAGACATGAGTCAACGAGCCGAATACATAGATGGCAGCACAGTCGAGTGTCATTTAGCTGCAACTACGTACGAGATCAGCGACGAAGAACAAATAACATAGTTAGCTTCCAAAGTGGTAGAAAATTGGTCTCATCCAGACGAAATCTCTTTTAGGGCAGCTACAGCATAAGCTGTGCTAGTCAATGGTGCTGTCTATACGCTAGACAGCCAACGCGTGAGCTATCATAACTAACTTAGTGCTGAGCTATCTAACTTATTTTATTCCAAGCGCTAATTTGGAATTGAGTATAATTAGTAAATGGTTAAAAAATTTCACGAATAATGGAAAATATCTGGGTGACCGAGCTTCGCTGGAATGGCTCACAAAATGGTCATATTACAAAATATGTTTCGTAAAGGGATTCAACCCACGTTTTACTTACTCAGGTACATTGCTGTGTAAGCATGAATATAACGAATGATAGTTCCATACGTAACTGTTTTCCTAATTTGGTAACTGCGCAGTTGAAGCTGCTCATATAAGACGTTTTTTGTGTGTGTCCGGGTTTAAGGAGTAATTCTGAAATTTAATGGAATTGATACTCTGTATGTACGCGGTAGAACACATAGAGAGAGTAAATAGAAAATAATAACAATTTGTCTCAAATTGTGCCTGCCTCTTTTATTCACACATTCGTAAACAAATGAAAATTATCTATTCATTGTAATCCACAATACTCTGTTTATAATATATACCATGTTTATAATATTAGACATTACCATTAGACATACATATTTATTTATGAAATTAGTGTTGACTCTATGGTGACTACCGTGAGAAAGTATTCGCCGTCACTACGACACCGATCAGTGGCAAACAGTCTTCAGTTGAAAGAAGGTATTTTGCCTCTGATTGGTAATCACTTATTCTTCAGGTCTTTACTTCTGTATAATGAATGTCCGAAAAGTAAATCGAGATCTCTTCAGGTCTTTACGATAATGGTGTGCATGTGATAGATTTTTGTTTATTCTATAACACACAAAATAATCAACTTGAATTTGGTTAGAGTATACTTGGAATAGGATTCCATTTCTACAGACTCTTTTGATGACTCTTTCTGTCGCTGTAGACACGTGGGCGTTTGCTCGGGTCAGCAGAATGATACTTTCGCACGCTGCCGCACACGACCTGGAAAAGTAGGTGAACTGGGGTCAACGTTGAAATAAAATACTCTACACGCGTGTTCATTTTCCATCGAGGAATGAATGGAAAGGTTCGACTACAGCCGTATTCTTTGGATGTTTATTTTTGTTTTCAAATAGTTGTTTGAATTCTGTTTTAAATTTTCTTTTTGAACTGAGCATATCTAGGAACACATTTTAACTTTGAAGAAACTTACGATCCTCTTATTTCTTTGCCAATTATTACTTACATGAATTCGCTGTTTCGCATTTTGTTAGTAGAACTAACTTACATTCAATGTGACGTATTGTTACTACGTTACATCAAAAGTAGTCGTGTCAAATTCAAATGAATATTGCTTATTTCATAATTTTTCAGCCTTGAAAATATTATGTGCGGTAATTTCATTACCTTTTTAATAATAAGATAAAAGTTCGTCGAAATTTATTCGTAGTATAGGGATCTTTGTCTCATATAAGTACGTGCGTGGTCCAAATTCAATTTCCGCCGAGAATATTTTCGTTCATTTTTGACAACATGATCTGCCTCATTATACTTTCTTCGTGTGTTTAATATTTTTATTGTTACTATTAAAGAACAATTTTTTAAAATTAAAGAACAAATTTTAAGTCAGCTGTCTTAAAAAAACGCCGATTTTATCAGCCCGGTGTGCTGTTTTTGGTGAATCTGAGTTTTCGGATTCTTAACTAACATACAACTTATTTGTTGAATTGCTACAAATAAAAAAAAACTCATAATTATTGAAAGAAAATTTGAGATGAAAAATCGTATGCACTGAAAGGAAAATTCTTGCAGTTAAGCGCAAACTTAAGCAGTTTTATTCGCATTTTAGTTACTCAGCAACTATTTATTAGTAGTAAAAATGTAAAATAGAGGATAAATGAGTAACAGACTTATCATATGATCTACAAAAATGAATAAAACAAACATCCACTCTGCTGGGAATTCGGACCCCATAGCTTACGTGTATGAAGGACGCATGTTACCCCTGGACAACCACACTCGCTATGTGTCGATGAATTATTTGGTTTATTAAGTATTACAAAGATGTTAAAATTGTTCTACACAGAAAAATGACCATGTTACATCACATTTTCATCCCAAAATACATCCAACTAGTGAATTTCATTAAAATCATTAGAGCCATTCCCGAGAAAATTTTTGATAAATACATAGGTATATAGGTACATAAGTACATACAATTATTGCTCGCTTAATAGTATAGGATTCTTTTTTAATTTTTTAAAATCACATTAGGAAAATACTGAGTTCTCTAGGTAAGTATTGTCAATACAAGAACCGTTTGGAAAATTCTGTTTTCTGACAGCAAAATCGAATTTTCTCTTATGTTAACGTTTCAATATTACATACAACTACATTAAATTTTCAATGAAAACTGATTTCTCTAAGTTTTGCGTACAGTAGTATTATTTGCAATAAATTCGACCATCTTTTCTTGAAAAGAATTGGATTGATAGTATTAAGCCTTATTTTCTTCGACCTTTCACACATTGCAAAGAAAATATATCTTTGATGCAGCTACATTCGAATGAGATGTAAGGGTGATTTCTTTCGAAGCGTCATACACTAACATCTCAACAGCTCTTGCTCTTCAACTTTCTATTGCTCAAGTAATTGACACTCGATAGAAAGGTCATTACTTGGAAAGCACATAGCATAATCTACTCATGCCCTATTTCTTTCAAGCACTTATATGGACAGATCCAGGAAAATAGGTAAATGGGGAACGGCGGAATGACTTTTGTGTTCAATCACANATATATATGTGGTGTATCCATTCTGTCCATTTGTCTCACATCCATTTTAGAAGTACCGAATTTGCGATATATTACAGAAATGGTCGAACAAATTCCTCTTTTTTTTGTAGATTGACATCGATGAATGATACAATTGCATCTGACTTAGATAAGTCGAATTTCCAAAGACACCCGTCATAATGAAGTATAACATCATTATCAATAAGGAATGCGCAGTTATTCCGTAATTTATACAATTGAGGGAAACGGAAATAACGAAGTNTATATATATATATATTTAAAAATATTGTTCAGTTTTTACTTTATTTTTACACATAAATTCACCTTTATAATATTTCAGAGGGAAGCATTTTTTGTATTACTCACGAGCGTAGAACAGTTAAATAATCTTCGTTCTTAAAAAACTCCCGTCTTTCTGTTTGTCAAGATATTGAACCAGTCTTCCAGTTTTACCACTTCTAAACAACTTAATTTCTTTGAGAAAAGTGACTCTGGGACCGATATTTTAAAAAAAAATTACCTATTACCTTTTGATAGTCTTAATCGCGACAATGAAATCTGCTCACATGCAAAGAATGATCTGTTTATGGGCACATGAACACTCCAACTGGGTATGATCTCTCCGTGCATCGCTTGCAAACTACATAGTACGCTCTGCGATCTGCACCTACTCCATGTTCTCGAATCATTTATTATTCCTTTTCCCTGTGCATAAGTTCGTGACTTGCATGGGGTTTCTGCAAGTTTTATTACTTGCCAAAATGCGAGAGAAGTACATTGCTGAGATTTCATGTAGGCATTGTGGAGTTGCGAGGAATAATTACCACGAATATATGTATCTGCAAGAAACTTTCATTCCTTTATTACTTCATTTAATTATGTATAGTCAGTTTTGGGTATAAATACGTGGAGAATATTTTTATATTTATTGCTGAACATGTTAAATGGTGTGCTTTGAATAAACTACTACCGTTTTGAATATTTTTACAAACAAACTTTACCCTCATTTACTTAATTATCCAGTACAAGTAGATACAAACTGCAATATTTCAAAACTTCCCGGTTAATAGAAACTAGTTTTAAAGCATTTTATTCGTTGTGACGAAGTCATTTTTATAATATATCTAATGTTAAATTTATACAATGTCAAGCGTAATATATCATATTTTCATTCTTGGATATTGGAATAAATGTTAATTCTATCATTAAAAGCCATGTACATGTTTTCACAAATCATATGCGATTCCGTAAACAATTCCAAGGACAGAAGTGTTAGTGAAATTGAACATTAGTATTTGTATTAATATGTGGTTTTTAACCTATAAAAACTGAACTATTTGAAAAGGTTTGACTTAATAAAAGAATGAAAAAATCGACAGAAATAAATTTTTGGAATTCTTTATTCAGACTCACCACAGAACAGGCACTTTTAGAGATTATTTTGAGAAACTATTGGTATTCCAGGAAATTACAATTCACAGTTTGGTAATATCTAATGATAATGTTTAGGCAATGATAACATAAAAATTTGTTTAAAATATTTTTTTGTTCTTTTCCTCAGCGTAGCTAAACAATTCTTGCTTTTTACGAAAACTTCAGATATATCTCCCAAATGATAAGAATTTTCAATCATTTTCTCTTCAGAGGGTTCACAAAGACAATATGCGAATATTTCAGACTCCAATCAAGATAACTTATTCATTTTCAAATTTCGATACTAAGTTTTTGTTGTAACTTTTCCACAAAATATACTATTTTTTTCGAACACATATAAATTAAATAAGATTACCTATTAAATGCGACAAGCAATGTAAATTGTCTGTGTTGAGAATAGTGAATTAGCTATAGTAGAAAAGTGTATGGAGACACTTCACGGAACATGACAAACCAATCTCATGTTTTTATCAGAACTGTGATTTGTGTCTTCTCCTTGCTGAATTATGTATAACAACAAAATACTTCAAGTGATTTCAAGTAAAATTGGTATTTTAAGCAAATTTTTTAGTTAAAAAATTATTGGAATTTTAGTGTTAAATATGTTTATTTTAGATTTGAGACTCATTTTCTATAATTGAGACATGTAAATAGGAAACGTTCTAAGTTCCAAAAAATAAGTGCCAAATATTTAAAATGCGGAGAATTTTTGAAATACCTCGTGATTTCCAAACAAACTCCCCAAATATATCGGATAGTACACAAAATCGTGTATGTGACACGCTAGTTCTGTTTGATGTTACGAAAAATGATTAATTTATTAGTAGTAAAAAGATGACATTAATTCATTAATTTTTACATTTCATTAGGACACAATAAGTTACAGATGTGATATATTAATGTAAGTGTTAACTCTTAAAATACATTGCACGGCTGTACTAAACAGTAATTCTAATATATTAAACCTCAATTATGGAATATCTGATGTCACATTACTTATATAAACTTTTTGATACTTTTGTAACTTTTATGATGTATTTTTGGATATGTATAATTGTATAATTTAGTTTTTAAGTATTTGTATTATTTGTGTTCGGTACTAAGTCGTCGTTGTAATTGAGTTTTTTCTGGGTTTTTCTCGATTGCTTAAGGTAAATGTCTTGATGATCCGTACATTGCTACACCAGAGTAAAGTAAAATTTATTCTCCAATTATTGTTATATTTATGTTGTATGAATGTTTTATTATTTTATTGTATATGTATGTTGTATGTATGTAAATATTAATGGAGTTATTATTGATGGTGGTCAGGCGGAAGAGCAGGCCTGATGGCTTGAGCCTCGCCACGAAGTCACAGCAGTTCAACAGAAGGCAGATCGATTACCACCGCAATCGCGTTGCCCATAACGCTTTTCGGAAAAAGCAAAAAATTGGCACAGTACGTTTTCCATTTACATTCTTCAATTCTTTCCATATAGATCTCGCCAAGAACAATTTTAAAATGCGCTAGATCAGGTGTTTTTAAAAAAACAAAAAAACTTCTTACGTTCTCTGCCAGGCTTTCTTACGTCAACATTTCGTTTCGAAAACGCTAACGGAAATATTCATGCCAGAGCGTGATGGATTATAATCACGATAAACGTCTTAACACGCTCTAAATCCTTGTGAAGTTCCGCAATTAATCTTTGTACCATAATAGAAACAACACAAAAACGAGCACTCTTCGTGGAGATAAGGAAGTAACTCCCGAGTAATCTTCGAGAAACCGAAAGCATTCAAGTAACCTCTCCCATTTTCACCTCTCAAAAGATAGTGACCTCACATGGAATGAACATGGATATAAGGTACTTTATTTATCATTAGTTTTATTTATTTACACATGTAAGATCTTTTTTATGCAGAATTATTTTTATTTTATTTATTGTTTTTATGTTTGCCAGGTTAGTTTGTAATTGATTCCATACAGTGTGTGTTTTAAGATTTAAATTTAATATTTTATTTATATTGTAGGACAGATATGTAGTATTGTATTCTCGATTTCTTTCTGATGTTTGACACAGGGATACAAACCAATGGCAATGAATGAAATCATTATTTATTCAGCATTCTGTTCTTACTAATATCAACAAAATGTCATGTAATTTACTGCTTCGACACTTAAAGTTTATTTCACATTTGTTATAAAAAATGTCTTGATTAATTCTTATTATTCTTCATCATGCTTATGTGTCGTTTATGATTAGGTATTTTAATTAATTTGTTTGGTATGTTTCTATTTATTATTATACTTCAATCGTAATAAAACTCAAGATAAATAAATAATATATCTTATGATCATTTTATGAACGATCATAAATTAAACAATATGTTGATAATTATTATATAATAGATATGAATAGTTGAATTAGATTGTAATATAACTAATTTACAATTTATATTGAAACTGTTGCATAATTTATTTCTGAGCCAATAATACTAGTCCTATCCCGTTTTCCTCACTGTGACCCTATGATGGTGATAGTTGATTATTTACTTCTGAAGACTTAAGTAGTTCGTTTTCATCCGGTAAGGAACTCTTTTGAGGCCATGTGTGGACAAAAATGGTTTTTCGGCAATAATTTGGTCTTCTTAAACCGCTATTTTAGACCGTTTTAAAGAAATATCACGTAAGATCAAATGTTAGTAAAAATACAACAGTCAATGAACATTACATAGTTAATTATGATACATTTTAAGATGATGTTTTCAGTGCTTAACTATCCTATTAACCAACAAATTGACGTTAACATATCGAGCATCTTTCAACTTTCACAGTTCATTATATTCAATACTTCCTTAGAAGTTTAACCGTTTATACGTACAATTACTATAAAAAAACTCCAATATATGAATGACAATTATGAAGCCGTGCTAGCCAATTTAATAGCTAGACAAATAAGTAGTCATATTTGCATATTTACAGCTTATATTTACAAAATGTCTATAAGCATCCAGATTATAAGCATCCACAGATCTATTATTTTACCCCCAATTTCCCATCTTTTGATAATAGGGTTTTATTTTTCACATTACAATTTAGGTACATTTTAAACAAATTCTTGAAATTTAGTTCCTTCCATTAACTCTTGCTGATGTACGATTTTGCACATTCTCCTATGTTACATATTGGTCCTGATACCTTCATGAATTCGTTGTGTTTTTGAAACATCTAATAGTTTTATAGATATTTAATACTTCTTCTTCATTTAATTTTCTCCTCAAAAATAAAATCCATTTTTATATTTTTTTAAAAATTATAATTCAATGTGATTACTTATTTTCTTCGAGTCCTCCGCCGACTGAGGTGAAAGAATTATTGCAACATCCTATGTTCGCACTCTTATCGTTCTTTATTAATGTCTAAATTCTCGAGACGTTTCACCAATACGTATAAAATTTTATGTGTTTACTGAAGGGATACCATCCCTAGCCGCAGCGCAGAACACCGTTTGGCTATCTCTGGCTCATAATAGACCCTGGGTTTAACCCACCGTGGCCCTCATTACCATTCGACGAGTATCTCTCCCCCTGTGGGTGATGAGTGCCCTTGTAATGGAGAAACCTTCCTTCCGTTTGCGGGTTATCACAGCCCATCTGATAAGCGGGTAGCGCAGTCTGCGCGCGCACCTATTAGCATACGTATCACTGCCGCCACCGCCGCCGCCGCCCGTTCGTCCGTCCGTCCGTCCGTCCGTCGGTCTCTGGCACCACAACCCCCGGAGGGGAGTATCGTTTGATCGCACGACCGGCTGGCTGGCTGGCTGGCTGGCTGCTAGACCGCTCTCAACCTCGCAGTAAATTACAAACTCACCGCCTGACCACCTCACACGAGCCAACCACCCCTTCAGTGGGTTGGATTCCAGTCGACCAGTGGCGGCCACGGAAAGGGTTTTCGTTTCTTTTCTTTCTTCGGAGAAGAAGAGTAATTTCTGAGAGGGAGGGACAAAATCATACTGATATATTTCGCCAGAATCGTTTTTAAGATACGTCCTCGCAACGAAACATGTTAGTTATAGTATTAAACGCATTTTAATTTATTTTCTTAAACTTGTTCCGACGAAGTTTTATCTTTTGATAGAACTAAAAGATTCTGAAATTGAAAAGAAACCCCATCAAATTGTTGTCTCTCCTGCTGAAGGAATAAATTACGTTGAATCTATTTAGGAATCTCAGTTAATATTTGTAAATTGTTGAATTTAAACACCAACCAACAATAAATTGAATAAACACAAAACTTTCTCAAACCAACATCCAAATTTATTCTAATCAAATTTATAATAAAATGAAATATTTTTATAATTCTTAAAGATAAAAATAATCTTACAATTGAACAAATAAAGTATAAATATATAATTTAATATAATATGATAAGTTCTTCCCTTATCCAATGTAGTGTACATTAAAAAAAACAGATTATTATTGTTAACTTCGAAAAACGGTTTGCTAAAATACCACAAATGTTTTGTTTTACCCGACATAAAATGAAGATATACTAAGAAACTTCATTTTTGAAACAAAAAGTTTAATTATTGATTAATAAAAGAATTTTTTGTACAGTTGGGGTACAAACTCAGTAGCTTTCTTAGCTTACATTTTTTAAAAGAAGGTGGTAATATAAGTTTTGTATTAAATCTCGTAATAGTTTACAATGGTGAAACAGAACAAAAATTATTAATAAGTAGTAATGAAAAATAAACGTTAATATACTATATGTTCATTTATATATAAATGAAAAATGTAATGTATACGTACGGTACGGTCCCCTAAAGTGAAGACATCAATGTGACTCAAAACTGAAGAATTGTAGAAGAAAAATTCTAATAAAAAGTTAAAGTTTCAAGAGGGACCACTCACTCGCGCTAAAACTGGACCACTGCCCTCATTTTGAGAAGGGGGACGGAAGTAACTTTTAATTCTTAAATAGAATCCCCTATTTTTTGTCCCTCAGATTTTACGAAGAAGAGTTCATATCTTTCATCTGAAATATTTTTCCAATTTATGGCGTAAGAGTCGTTTACGTAAAATTTTCAACAATCTCGAGAAAGTCACATCACATGATCAGTTTTTGAGACTTTTGGTGCGTTTAATTAAATAGACCATTCTGTAAACTGCGCATGACCGCGTGGTGGACAATTAGATAATTGTATGGCCTTAACCAAACTCATTTTTTGTACTTTAGAAATAATGTAAAGATGAAACTGTACATATTCTTGCACAGACATTGACAACTTGAAAATCAATTATATGAATTCACAAGAAGCTGAAGATACTTGGGAGAAAACGTATTCTAAACTATAATTATCCTTTCGTGCTAAAACGCAGACTAGTGTTATTTACTTTTTTGTAACAGGAGATGAGGGACACAATTGCATATTTGCTGTGTAACAGAAACATCTTTATAGGGCCCTCTGGTTGCTAATGCTATTGTTCTGGAACATCAATCTTCTCCAAAATCAAATGGTTTTTTAAGTGATATGATCTCCAACGAAACTGCTTCAAAATTGATGACATTAATGACTGTGGATAGGAGATACCAGAATTTTTGCGATTTCAAACCTCTCAAATTCTACTTTTGGAATGGGTGATTAAGTAAGTGTTCTTTTTCCGAAAACCACTACCTTGGATACCACTTTCGTCTCGTCAATACGGGGTTTGGCTTCTCTAAATTCTCCAGTCAGCGGACGACTGACCAACCCAAATTAGAAACTCGGAGCAGACTTCCCCACGAGACCAACCCCCATTCACCCGCCTTTTCTTCATCCCTTTGACCCGCCCTTCCACTTCCGTATCCGGCCCAGTAGCCAGGCCAACAAAAACGATTCTTACAGCCCATTAGCTAAGCCATTGGGCTTAGCGCATATGAACTCCTGTGCTGCTGAAATGTAATTTCAGGATACATTTCCGATTCTGAAGGGAATGTTTAGGGGAAGGTAGGTTCTAAAATTGCGTCGTCGTATTTCCATACGTAAGGTGCGGTTCGACCACCTTCGATGGATGTGTATATTGTGCCTGATTTTTTTAATTTTTTATTTCAAATCTTTTATAGATATGATTTCTCGATATTCCAGTTCATTGTTACAAGTTTCGTCTCATACTTTCTGAAATGATCTTTATTTACGATACAAGTTCTAATTTTAGTTAGATTTATAATGAATTAAAATAAAGGAGATAACATATTTCACATCGATTAATCATACTAACTTGAAATAATTTTAGTCTCTATTTGAATTTTTAGACTAACAAAATATATTCTTTATTGAATGTGCAAATGAAAACGAATTTTTGCACAATATTACTGTTTAATATGTCTCTGCATACAACAGATGTAGTTAATTTTAAACGTATTTCAAATAAATTGTGATCACAATTTTCAATATTAATATGTCTCCCAAACATACCTGCTCTTGTTTAGTTATATTACTTACGTAAATAATATTTATTCAAGTGATAATAACAAAATATATTCATATTCGCAACCCTTTAGAAAAACGCATGTACAAGTATCTAGTATATTTTATAATTTTGTATTAATTTACAGGATTTATGTGTCATTTCTGTAAAATATTTGTTAAAACATAATATAAGGATTGGTAACACTTTCTAGTTGTTTCCAAGCGCCCATTGCATACCTTGATTATCAAGTCTTGTTTGAAGGTTTTCGTAAAGTGAAAGTCAAATGTCGAATTCCAGTAACCAATGTAATTGAGCCACGAGCTATGCCATTCACACAAACATTAAACTCGCTATTTCCTGAATCAACTATTCTGCAACATGTCTTGCAGAATGAAATAACACATCAATATAATAGAGCATTCCTCTTCAAATGTCACAACATGACCTTATTTTCAATCACGAATATTTTTCAATCATACGCCAGACATTCAAATAGCATTGAATTATTTTATCAACTGTATTTCCATGCATTTTTCTTTTATAAAAAAGATGACATAATTTTACTACTATACCTCCACTGTACACTCAAAGTATATTCCAAAATACATTTCTTCGTAATTTTCAGGGCAATAAAACTTACACTTGATTTATGTAGATAAATTATTTTGTAGATAAAGAAATTAACTGTTCTGAAATAAGTATTTGTTTCATCTCAAAACGTTACAAATGTTTCTTGTGATGTTATATTCTCATCTGATTATGTCGTTATGAACTTTCGAAATCAATGGAGTCTTCTTTATAAATGGTATTTTTTTTGTAAATATTCCAGTACATTCCCGAAATGAAGAATCATTTTCTGTATTGGAATCTGATCGTAATGTTTCATTGTAACTATGTGCAATTCATTTTATAATTAAGCTTAAGNTATATATATATATATATATATATATATATACATACATTGTAACCCTATTTTTGTAATGCTGAACGGTGTGACAATGTTTCTTAGGATTATGCAATAATGCAGATTTAAAGTGCACGAAAAAAAGAGGCCCGAAAAATTCATAAAAAGAAGAACGAGAAGAAACAAATTCAAATTGTAGATCCGTCCTCGCAAAAAGTTTTATGTATGCGTCAGGTCAATTGTGGATATTGAATCGAAGTAAACGTTTTTCGTTATGCATTGTACTGGAAGTCCGAAGTTATTCGTAATAAAAAATTCACGAGCAATTTGTCATCGTGCAATTTTAACTCTCTTTATATTTTGAATCATTTAATCATGAGTGCTCATTATTCTCTCTAGTTCAGCTAGTATAAAACAATGATACAGAATTTTAGATTGATCAAAATAAGTTAAAACTGTCATCGTAACTCCGTCAGATAAATCAGTCAAAGCAAAAACACCAGGCGTCATAACACTCGATCACGTCTCATAAGTGTGTCGAATTGCGAATGCGAAAAAGACACAGACACTCCTTTGGTTTTTCCTTGCGTCTACCGCTCGCGGTCACATCTCGTTTCGTGAAACAAGCCTAAGTGGTCGTAAACCATTCCGTGGCGATCTCCTCTGTCTGCCCCGAGCTTAAATACGCCACGGCTGGTCACTCCGTTCGGTCTTTCTTCGGGTCTTCGCAGTGGAACTTGTCTTTTCAAAGGAGGTGTACGTCTACATATGTTTCACGTGTCTCTAGAAGACAAAGCTGGCACAGCCGTGGCGTAGTGAGGGGTAGCGTACACGCTCGCTTCCACGATAGAGTAGAAGAGTCGAGGTTTATTTAATTCCCGGCTCAGCCGAACTCTTATCTATTCTAGTCGTCAATATCATAGATTCCCCGGCAACTCAACATTTCTCCTTCCAACTTCCTTCGACCTTATCAAGGAGCTAGGCCTCGATGCCCGGAACCTCGCCATATCTGAAAATAAAACAGGAAATAAAAAATTAGTAAATAAAGTCTTCTCAATCCGTTGTCGTTCAGTTTGCAACCTCTCCAAATCTCCAACTGCAACCCACCCAAATGTCTCGGGATGATTTTATGTACCAAATAAACGAAAGAGAACTAACGTGAGAAATTCACGTGTTGCAGGGAAAGTTAAATAATATATCGCTATTATGATTTCAAAGATATTTAAAGCCTTGAAACGTATGTAAAAGTATTTTGATGTATTATCGGTAGATCGTTTACCATTTAAAACTTCTTCCGAGGAATTGTGAAACCAATTGTCTTACAATTCATATAGATTCTACATGTTCCGTAGTTAATTGTGTATCATTTTTTCTTTACTTATGTTGTTATTTTCTAATTGTTTCGCTTAATATTCTTATTTTTTTTTGTTTTAAATTATTATTTGACTTGTTATATATCTGCCATTTGGAGAAAAGACGACAGAACTGTGAAAGAGGAGAAACAATGTTCACGATCATAAGTTCTTCGGATGCTAAATACATCGTCAGACAGTTCGACTGGGTAGCAGCAAGAATAGTTCAATGAAGTAACATTTCAGTCTTTTGCTTCTCCTGCGAAATTACGTTTTATGATATTGCTTCATTATTTCACCGGATGAGCGAAATTAAGAATTGATAACTGCAATTTTTCCACTATTATTAAACTGTTGAAATAATTTCCTTTATATTACGTTTTATCTAAGAATATAAGTAACATTGACCTCAAAGACGCTGAGAAAAAAACTATCCAATATGGAAACGAGATATTTTGAGAGAAATAAATAGGTGACTTTCTTATTATACGGAATAATTATAAAAAACTATAAAAGAATTTCTTTATTTAAGACATGAATTTGGGTGAAGAGTTGTTTGTTTGTTTTTTTCGCTATACGAAATAACAAAATAACTCAAACACTTAGAAAATGACCAGGTATTACTTCGATATCCTTACGAAATAACCAGATATCATCTCGATTTTTGTAAGTAAACATGCTACTTTTTTCTGCACTAAATTGTAACGAAGACTCAACTGTAACATACCAAAAACTACTGCTCAACGCCAGTTGTGGATCACATCAGTTTTTGGAGAAAAAAACTATCTAAAACATTTTACATTATCTTCCTTTTAAGAGAGAAATTTAGAAAGAAATTAGAAATTTAGAGAAAAATCATAAAACAAGTCGCAACAAAAACTCGAATATTTGGATTTGGCATTAAAATTTTATGTGAACTTAACAGTAAAGACACAATTTTCCTACTATTTTCGACAAACACGGATAATTATTATTTTGCAATTAATTACTTGAATATTCAATCAATTCATTTACAATTCAAAAGAAATATATTTTCCAAAAATATTTACATTCCATAATACAAATATAAAAATTAACGGTAAAATTACAAAACATGGTAAATTACAAAGAAAGGAACTTAATATAAAATAAATTAGGGATCCCAGTATGCATAGCCTGCGTAGGAAATTCCTTACCCTTAAAATAACTTCCAAGACACACAGTGATTGGTTGATGACCAGCACCAAATAACATAAACTATCCAAAACATACCATATATTTGACTTGTAAATAGGACTAAAATAAGTTTTACTCTTATTCTAGCAAAAGAGTAGTTGCATTAATTTGCATGAAATTTAAAAAGAATCATTGTTTATCCATGTTTTAACAATTAATTTATTTATTAAACCCATTTTATTTAACGTAATTGTACTAATCTGACGCATGTTTTTTAGCATAATTGTACTAATACAAATTAATGGTTAATAAAAAATTTAAATTATACAAAAAATTAAAACTTCCCACACTCAGTTGCAAGATTTAAAGCATTTTTAAGTTTGCTTAAAAAACACTCGATGTTTTTTTCAATTAAACAAAAATACTTTTAGTCTCCTTAAAAAGGAGTAAGTTTAAAAGATGAATTTATTCTAAATGATTAGCAATATGCTGGGAGCAGCATAAAATTGTTGGACTAGTGTTAAACTTTCTCTAAGTAAAAATTCTAATACTTCTACATAGCTCATTTTTTATCTTCTGTATATGACTTTTCCAAGACATTTTCAAATCAATTACCAATCCTAAATACAATCTTCCGTTTAAGTAATGTAATTATTTTCTTTTAAGGTGCATGAACATGAATAATATTCCTCTCATTTCTTTGTTCACGTTGTATTATGGTGGAAAGTACTACCAACAAGTTAGTGTCACATCCTGGCCCGGGTTTTTCTCCGTTTTTCCTTCTAGTAGAGGCGGATTTATCATACAGGTTCTCTAGGCTTTGTCTAGGGGCGTGTTTATTGTAACAATAAATCGTGAATTTAGTGTTATTTCAATTCTTATGATTTTTAAACACTATACTCAGAATAATCTATAGTTCGATAATAACTTGTACATGTAATTTTTTGCTTAAAATTACAAACATATTGACATTCTATTAGTATTATAACTCGCAGCTAACTTTTTATCTTATCTAGGAACTTTTGCTGAAATTTTTGAATCCGCCTCTGCCTTAGGGCCCTTGATCGGAATTGATGGGATGGTCCCTTGCTTGCTTCCGGAGAGTAAATTAGTTTTTTTTCCTCCACGTGGTCATACGCAGTTTGTACTGTTTTTTGACAATAAATTTATTTATTTATCTTGATAATTCATAAAATTGAGTTTGTGTGTATTATTGTTTGTCCCTTTGATACTTGGAACGAAAATTTTTAATGAGTTATAGTCTTGACTTACTGGCTTCTCTTTCATGTGAGAGAGAGAAATGCAGAGTAGGTTCAAGTCTGATACGACGTTTCACATATTTTTATCGTAAGTTAAAGAGGATCACACTGTATTACAGTCATTAAGTGTCTTGTCTTGTAATACGGGCCTTGCCTACCCGTAAATTGTGTGATAACGCCCAGAAAAGAACGAAAACTATTTTCGATGTTTACTCTGTGCTCGCGATTTCTATTTTTATTTCTTTCAAGAAAACACATCACCATGAGATGAAAAAGGAAAGAATGTAGGTTTAAGATTATAATTGGAAGTGTAACATTATTTTGTACACAAGAGAATACAATTACTCTCAATTATGTTCGGTATGTACATCAAATTATTTGTTAAAATTAGTTTTTGTATAAATATATATGTTAACAATCAATTATCCGAAACGAAACTAAGAAAACCATCTGGTGGTAATATATATTCATGGTATAATAGTAATAATTAATATAACACCAAAAAATTATTTCTGTTTTGAAAAATTGAAAAAAAAATTCTTCACGTCTACAAAAAACAACTTCATTGTGTATCACGAAAACAAGATTATTTTGATAAAACAATCATGGAAAAACAATGTATGAAATATTCTTGTCAATATCGTCAAGAGTATTTGAAGTAGTTGAAAAGTATGGACATAAACCAAATATTAGGGGGGTTAAAGTGAATAAAAAATGCTGATTTGTGCTTAGTACGAAACGTAGCCTTACACTTTCAAAGAAACAAGAATAAGTTAAGGGGAAACAAGTGAACTCTGGATACGGAACCATTAACTTGATGGACTGCCAAATAATGAGAGTATTTTTTCTCGAACCCATCAGTTAACTTCAATATTGTTTCATTTATATATTACAGTTAAAATGAATCAATCAAAGACAATCAAACTAATTAAATCTTGGAAAATAAACAAACGTAATAACAAACGTTTCAAGGTTTGATTGGTTAATTATGGAGGACCAAAGGGACATTCATTCGTAAATTTCTTTTTCTCATTCTTCTTCAATAGTAGAATTTTAGGTCTACCCCTTCGCTAGCACTTCTCCATCTTCCTTCTCGGAGCCTATAGTGGGCAGCGGAGGGCGGTGCCCTCTGGGATACGAACAGGTGTCCGTTCCTTCGCCGATACCGATCTCTCCGGTTTCTCGGCACCGCGACGGATCGCGTAAAGTTTTCTCGCCCGTTTCCTCTCGTCGTCGTTCCACTCTTCCCCTCCCCCCCTCGCCCCCACCCAGTCACCCTCCCCCCTTGCTCAAATCGCCACCTCCACTGCCGCGCGCTCCACAAAAAATATATCAATAAACCCGCTTTACAGCGTTTTAATCTCCGATCCGTAATGCAATTATGAGTCGGGTTTGACTGATCGATGGGAGATAAATAGCGGTAAAGGATGGTAATATCACGGTGTTTAAGGTGCGGTTTCTGATCGGCAGGGTTATTGCGGTGGTGTTTGAAGTCGACGTGGTCTGTGGTGGTGACATCGATGGTGAAGCCGTGGTGATCGGAGTAGGGGCGGAGGAAAATGAGATGGTGAATCGAGGATCCTCTATCAGAGCGAATCTCTTTTTGACTATGTTGAGAAGGCGTTTCGGGAAATCTTGGAAACTGGATCGAGTTATCGTTGTCGGAAATTGACACACGATGAATGTAGCTGCTTGTGTTTAGATAGTGAGGCTTTGTTCAGAATTGTAACATGGAAAAGAAGTTATCCTATCACACTCATAAACTTATTTGTAACAGCATGGCTTGATAGAAGGGTATTGATTATTTCGTCACTGTGATTATATAAAAATACCATCCATTTTACTTAATATAAATAACAGAAAACACTACAATATATTGTCTTACGCACATATGCACGAATGAACTTATTACCAAAATTTAACACAAAATAATATTTCGTTAGTGAACTGTATTCATGTAATCTTAAATTATTATTACTATGTATTTGAAAAGTTATTAAACTTTTCTCCTTTTATATAATTTCACCACTTTTTAATATTTACTCATCCATGGTAACGAGATCATAATTGTTAACGAAGAATAGAAACTTCTTCCTGCCCTCACTTGTACGCGAGGCAAAACCTATAAATCCTCTTCATTACAAATAAAAGCAATTTTTATTAAAAAATCATATTGTTTATACATATATTTGTGCACAGTTAACTGAGGTTTTTATTATGTATGGTTTAAATAAATCTCTTTTATTCATATCATAAATAACTTCTTTGTCTTATAAGTTAAATTGTCGGTATGTATGTCAAACTGTGAAATTTAGATTATTTTTTTCCCTTGACCAACAAAAAGATTAACGGGAAAGCGTTTGAGTTAACTACCGTGAATTGAATCTTCTTTCTTTTCTTTTAAGGTGCATGAACATGAATAATATTCCTCTCATTTCTTTGTTCACGTTGTATTATGGTGGAAAGTACTACCAACAAGTTAGTGTCACATTAATGTTACTTTTTCAATGTTTTCTTGTGAATTGTTCAGTACTCCACACGACGGATACTTTTTAGTCCTCTTCACTGTAAGGGAACGTATGAATATCTTTTTAGGAGCTTCATTATATCTGCGTACATAATAATATGATACTTCGTCGAATGAAAAACATGCCCTTAAGTATATCGTGACGTCCTTAAACGCTGCTTTTTCTAAGCTAATCAAATGTATGCACGTTATACAACCTTACCTAATATCCGTGAAATACGAGAGATAAATTTACATTTCGTCATAACTCATCTTCTCTTGTCTAATAGCATGTACTGGAATTTCATAAATATTCTTATCTTGTACTTAATTTGCATGGTAATGGATTGTACAATCATTTTTTAATATAAAAACAAAAATTGTAATTCAGCCCTTAAGCATGTGTTTCGGTATTGCGAAATGAGTGGAGTGTGTAACTCATTATGAGCGACGGATGACTAAAAAGTGTATTAGTACCTTTACATCTATAATTATAATTGATAAATGTGGATTTTACGTGTCATTTATACAGTAGCTATTACACCTTGCACTTCTTACATCCTGACCAAAGCTCAGTTTTGTTACCTGGAGGTAGGTAGCAATTCTTCACTTCGTCAACGTATGCGTTATTCCCCAAAGGCTAATTATATACTCTGCAGGAAGTGGGCATGTGAATAATGGGCGTAGAAGAGATTAAATTATTATTGCGAATACTTTCCAATTTATTGAAATACGTCATTTGATAATTCCGTATTTACGATGTGCACCACAATAAATGCATTATTTTAAACATTTGTTTATAAATGATTTACTCAAACATGATGGTCCATATACAATTTATTCAAACAAAATAGAGGTTTTGGAAAATATTGAATGAGATGAAAATGAGGTGTAGTTTGTTTTCCAAGGAACCACTATTGGCTGTTTTTACTTTACATGGTAGTGAAACAGTAATTTAAGATTGTGCATTAACTTTCATCATAAGAATTGATTTTGAGATTTGTGACAAAAATAAATCCTATTGAGATCGTGGGTTTTTCCTCGTAAGGCTCGTGGGGGACAGCCTGACTTTTTTATTAATCAATACAATGTGATGATAAAACAGACAGTTTCTACAATAGGATTTTTCATTATAGAGTCTCGACTTCTAATAGTTATACAGAGCACAAAAAATCGTAGAAAAAAGCAGTTAACATCATTGGATTTGTCTTTTTGTTCAGCATATAGACAAGTAAAAAGTTAGTTTTATAAAATAAATTTAATCTGCAATGTGTGAAGAAACATGATAATTTTACGTTTTTTGTCGATACGTCAATTTTTATTATTTTTTATAAAATAAACTAAGAGCATCAAATGTCATTTTTATTCAGCAGTTTGATTACTGTTGTGTTTGTGATAACATTTAACAACTTTAAGCTTCTACTTACAAAATATGGAGAATTAGTACTTTCTTTCAAAACATTGCTAAAAAACCAAACACATTATTAAGGAATAAAATTTATAATGTAGCACTCAGAAAAATGCAGTGATCACATTATAATTCAGTAAAACGTTTAAAACTATGTATGAAGCCACAAGAGAGTTATAAACAAAACTATGTTTTTAATAAGCAATGAGCAGCGAAGTATTCAGTCCAGTATCTTGTCGTGAAGCGGACTCAAATGTCCCGCGCTTCAGAAGCGCTTACCTAACCGATACAGAACTACTGACTGAGCGCGGACCACAAATATGAATACACGAGACATTGGCGCTCGAAAGGAGAGAGGAAGAGAGGAGTAGAGGGAGTATTGGAGAGAGAGAGATGTGACTCCACTCCGCCTAGTCGGTTAGAATTGACTCCATGGTCTCTTGCCGAATTTCCTACAACAATCCTTCTCAGTCAGAATAGACTTTCACGGTCTCTGCCGAAATCTGCCTATCTCGTTTCCTTTCGACCTGAATTGACATCAACTGTTTCAGTCGAACCTACTTTCTGACACTATCTTTACCCAAGTCACAACTTCACAATATTGCACAAGACTCGCCATGCACTCCGTCAGTATTGCTGTCTCGTCGTCGGACGCTTGACGCCGCTGCTCGTTGCACACTGGGTAATAAAAGCTATGCCTGTCAATGCTGAGAATGAGACTGTTATTACTCCTTTTCTCCTGTCGCTAGTTCTATAAGATTCGGGCATCTCCCACCTCCTTTCTAGCCATCTTCCCTTAAAGTCGGACGACACAGGTTCTCTCCCTCTAACGTGGGAAGCCGCCATCGGCTCGGCAATCTGATCTCCACAGCTGAGTTAAACCAGTCAGTGGACTGAATTCGTTCGTGGCTCTACTGCACTGCTGGTCGCTTATCGAAAACGTAATTTCATTTATCACTTCCTAGAGGCTTCATAAATAGTTTTAAACGTTAAAAAGAATTATTTTTGAATAAAGAAGTTTATTTTATTTTAAAAAATAGTTTCATTGTAATGCAAACATTCGATCGTCTTCAAATTGTACAAAGTTCTTTGAAATAATTCTATTAAAGATATTTATTAAGAATTTAGAAGTTGATATTTTTAACATAAAATAAATGAACTTTCCAGTTATCCTACTTTTTTAATCTGCGGTAATATGGACGATGCGGGACTATGAGAATAGAACATGCATGGCATGTGTATCAGGATGATAAAGTATGATGAAATGTAAACTTGTTTGGTCAAGTTTCCATGCACTAACCATTCATAACTTTTTCCTTACTTTTATTTCATGTTGATGATCCACATCCTCTCACAAATGTGACCAAAATGAAACGAATCCACGATGAAAATGTCTATTTTACCTCATGATACTCAACATTTTATCAAAATGAGACTCAATTGTTAAAAAAAATCATTAAACTATTAAAATTATTGAGTGGTAAAATGAATAGTTTATATTTAATAATAATATTTTAACTAATATTTTTTCTCAGTATTCTCTAGAACGTAAACGTTAGCTACCTGAAAAAGTCAAAATATTGAATTAATTGTTAAAGATATTAACCACTAGAGATCAATTACATGGCGCTTTTCGTTAGAAATTCAAATACTTCCCATCAAAGAGTTTCGATGTCCTCCATTTTCCAACAAATCTACAGCGTCAAATTTAGATGATCTCCGTTCCTCAATTTTTTAACTAGAAATATTTCGGAAAACTACCTTTCCAAATGTATTTCTTTTCTGGATTATAAGTCTAATTTTTTTCTAATTGGTTTAAAGTTATAGCCATAATGTTACCATAATCCTTTCAAAATTTTAGGAAAAGAAGCATCCAAGCTTACAACGACCGTGAATGGTGTCTTACTTCCGTGAGCAGCAAAACGTTTCTCAGAATCATTATTTTTCCTAATTCCAACGAAATATAAATATTTTAATTTACTTTTTACCATATTTCCAGGGAAGTTAATTCATTAAACAACTATTTTAAATTTAAATATTAGGTGAACTATTTAATTAACAGTCCGGAGACTTTTTACGTATCAAGGAGGGTTGAGAGGCTGATATTTCCGAGTATCGTTCGGTGCGAGAAAAAAGGCAAAAAGCAAAGAATAGTTCATCCACCTTCTCGCAGATGGTGTAGTGTGTGCGGAAGAGAGGACCGCGTTCAAGCCAGGACACCGTCGCCACTAAATCAATGGCGGCGCAATGGCTTCGAGGGATGAGGGAAGCGAGAGATGGAAAGCAAGAGAGAGAGAGAGCGGAGAGAGACGTGAAAAAAACTGTGCGCACCCGGACAAAGCCCCGTCGCCGTGCAATTACTCCCGGACAATGCAACACGGGAAGGCACTCGACGTGCACGGCGTGCCGCCATTGTGGCGCTGAGCGACAAGCGCTGTCCGCCCGCGCCGCCGCCCGCGCCGCCGCCCGCGCCGCGCCGCACCGCGCCGCATCGGTCCTCCGTCGTCGCTCGCCATCGTCCCCCCCACCACCACCCACCCACACACCGGCGTCGTTGTGATCACAGGCGATCGAGACTCGAGGCAAAGCACCTGGACGTAAACAAACGGCGGGGGTCGAAGAGGGAACGTGATGGATGACGAACCAAAGGTTGCTTTGATAGGGTGGGTTTTCATAGTCGGATTCTCAAGCGATCGGCGCTTATCTAGTTCAGGGATGCAAAGATCGACTTGTACGAGAATCGGTATAAGCTATGAGTGACGAGATTAATCTGGGATATTTCGGCATAAGGTTTCAAGCACATAAATGATTTATCTGGCAGTCATTTAGTCTCTTTCGATCAATGAGGAATGAAAGTACTCTGATCGTCCAAATGTTCGTCGGTTATTCTTCCAAATTGAAGTCTCTTGCCTTAAATATTAACTGATTGATTTTCAAACATGGAATAAATGATTTGAATGTAAGGTAATCAGAAAGCATTAGTTTCACAATATCTTGGTTCTGCACTTGCAACCTCAATGTGAATATCTGTGATTGTTCTAGAGGAGATGATGATCATCACGAATGTGTGAGGGTCCAGCTGAAGCTTTAATGAAAAATCTCTCGGCTTGGTTCCTTGCAAATCGTCTCATTGTAAATACTGACAAAACAGTGTCTATGTCATTTCACAATAGTATGACAAAATCTTTGCCCGCGGTTTCGCTTTCGTTAAACGAAACAAAATTGTTACTAATACAAAGTGATTAGGTCTTCATATTCAAGTCAACCTCAAATGGAATTGTCACTCTGACAATCGTAATTACAAATTAAGGAACTTGTGTTACGCACTCTGAATCTTAGTTAATATTGTTAGTTCACATATTTCCCGTTGCGTATATTTTGCAAACGTTTACTTCCATTTACGATACGGCATTATCCTCTGAAGCAATTCCGGTCAGAGCAACCGAACGTTCATATTTTAGAGTTCAACTCAAGGATTGTGCAAACTAAGAGTCCCAACTTAATACACATTAAGTTAAAGGGGTATTTCAATAAAATGTAGAAGCGTAGTCCCGTATTTCCTCCTCATACAAGAGATGAGACCTCCGAGGCGTTCGTCGGGAAGTGAGCGTCGCACCGAAATGAAGCTTTCTTGTGAGCGACGTCTTGCGTCCAGGCGAGACGGATGCGGCGTTTCGCTTGGGTCGTGGTTCGTGCCACTCTTCTTCGTAGGATCCGGGAGCAGCAGCTTCTGCTGCAGTGGGGATGGAGATACCCGTGATTGAAGCAACACCGCGACAGGATCTCCACGATGGACCTAATGGACAGAGAAGATACTCATTAACAATGATGTATAATTAGTATATTACCGACAGCGGTGGTCTAGTAGTAGCGTCTTTGTTTCGACGATCGCGCAGAGCGATAGAGCTTGAGTTCCAACCTTGCTAGGTGAGGTTTTCAGCTTGGGTTTCCCTCACCTTCTCCAGACAAATGTCGGTTCGGTACCGAAAGTTCCCCGGCAACCCAACTCCTCTCCTTCCCAATTCCCTCTCCCAAGTTCAACGTTTAGATGGAAGTGCAGGCCTCATGGCCTGCACCTCACCAAAAGACTAAATATGAAAAACTTAAATGTCAAATAAGTTGAAGGACCATTCACAACGTGATTTGATTGGACTTTGAAGATAAACAATATCTCCTTTATACAAAGGATAGGAAAGACTATGTTATTTTACTTAAATGTATATTTTCTAGAAAGTTCGTGGAATCTATGTGAAGAAAACATAATATGTGAAGTACATTTTATGCTTAAAATCCCACATGTATTTCTTACGAAAGTTGTCGTTTTTTATTAATGTAACTGAATGCGTGTAGTAAAACATAAAATTGAATAGTTAAAGGTGCCTAAAAACATTTTAATACAAATTTTCTAGTTTAGGACTGTCTGGGAAATACAATGAACGGGAAGTCACTGTACGACTAATAGTCTTTGAGGAATATTAGAGACGCATGATGTGAATAATGATGAGAATATGGACAGATGCAATAGAATTTGGTTCGTATCTAATCCGACGTAATTACACATGAAAATGTTAATATATTCTCCTCGGAAGCCATATTGAATACATATTAATATATCATATTCAATAGAAGAATATGAAATTTAGAATAAATGACAGATTTGGTGACGTCTACTAGTATAATAACCGTTATCCTCATCGTTTCCAACTATGCTCACCGTTATCCAACTATGAATATGAAATCATTGGACAAGCGGGGCTGCACTAAAACAATTATTGTAAGAGAACAATTGAATAATGGCAACTACGACCACAGAGAGTTGGAGCCAACCAAATCGACGGCGAAGACCATTCCCCAGATGGAGCGTTGTGGATCTATTAACACAGGAGGGAGGCATTTTTTCTCGGTTAATTTAGCACCAGACTTCCCTGCGTCCAACAATGTTAATAAGGAGTGCTTTATATGAGTATTTTTCCGGGTGAAAACCTACAAGTATTATCTACTACCAGCGATGATCTTCTTTAACGTTGCAATTTGTCACATAATTCTGAAAAATTCTGTTAATGTCTCTATCCACAATAAAATTCGTATTGATGCAAAGTCCTATATCCCTCTATATCCTAACCATCTATTCCATAAAGCGTGCTTTCTGGATGACACTTTTCGCAATCCCGTTTAAAAGGATCCGATTTTTCGATGGTAGTACCACCACACCCAAAAATAATTCCTCTGCCTTTTCTTTCCTCTTTTGGTAATTTTCGAAATCACTGTGTCCTGTTATGTATTGTAGAAACTGCGGGTTCGGGTGATAGCACTTACGACTGTCCTTTCTGAATTTTACGTCTCTTATGTATTCGTAACAGATCCTCCCTGTCTTTGTTTCGTGCCAGCGAGTTTGCAATCCTGCTAGCTATGATTCAGTCAAACAGGAGGGAGGCTCCAGGGTGGCATCTGAGACATCGACCGCCATCGTGCAGTTTTTGCGGCGGCATTGTCCTCTCAAGCCAACGGACAGACAGAGTGCGACGTCCGCCTGGAAGCAATAGATGGCTCGAGCCGCCATGCCATGTCGACGTTCCCACGCGCTGTCTCGATACAGCACCGAAGCGGATGGCTCAAATATTTACCCAGCTCGTGCTCACCAAGGAGACGGTTCCGGAGTGCGGTTGCGGTGAAGAGACGAACGAATCGGTGGGAATCGTTCAGAGTGGGTGGAGTCCGTGGACACGAATGGATAGGCGCGAGCTACGGGTGTAGTCGGGTATGAATTTCCAGGAAGACGTGTCGTTTGATGACCAAATGATGTACTAAGATATTGTTATCTTCTTAAAACAATACACTTTACAAAAATAAGATATCTAACCCAACAATAGCCAATTTAATGTGGTCCTCCCACAGTAAACGAATTATCCTGCATTTCATTTGAAAAAAATTCAGCTGTAAAATTACGACGGTACCAATACTTGTGGAGCAGTTGTAATGTTCAGACACATTTGAAATATGTTTGACAAAAACGTTTGCAGATGCATGAAGCTTTTTACAAAAATACCAGTTTGAACACAAATNTTATACACATCTAACAAGCTAAAAAGTAAAACACTTAAGTTGTTTGTGCTTCTGATGGTTCATTTCTTCTATTGGTCCTGCAGCCCGTTCCGGTTCTTAGACTCGGGAGCATTCTGTCTATATTCGCTTCTTTACTTCCTTTGTCTTGTGATCGTTTTCTGGCAATTCTTTCTATCATGAGGATATGTAAGAAGGTTGGTAAGAAGATTTAAGGTCAAATAGGACACATCCTACTCACTGTCTAATCCAATTCTACCGATTGGGCTGCGATCTCACAGTTTTCTGACAAGCATTTACTTCCCTTCACCTTCGGGTATACCTACCTTTCCTAGAATACAGTAGGCAAAATGAAACTAAGATGACAGTTACGAAGATCGGGCTTTCTGAGACACACTTCAACGAACTCCTTTTCCATTCTAAAATGGCTTTGCCCGGCTAGGGTGACGCTACCAAAAAAAATTACGACGAAGTGTTAATTATTCCAGTTTTAATAATGCAACGTGTACTGAGGGTCTGTGCCGTATTTTTTAAAAGTTTGTCCACTCTTGACATTACCTGTTCTACTAAAGTAATGTGCAGACAGTGCTGTAGATTATTCTCTGCAGTGTTAATAGTTCAACTCAGTCTGATGAAAATATACTTCTAGAATAAATGACAGATACAGAAAACATAAGTGCATTTCTGTAATGGATTAAATTAACGTTGCGCTTATGAACAATTAAATAAGTCCGTTAAATACATTCTAAATATGATTGATCATTAAATACATTAACACGCAGATGTCCCAGAAATTTGCGTTTCTTTTTCAAATCACACAAATAAAGTATGGTATTTTAGAGAATTAAAATATGTGTTGACATTTTTTTTATTATTTCATATTTCACTTTTTCCTAACCATTTTAATATTATATCAAGAAATACAATTAACGTAGAAATTCCCGTCGCAACTATGTCATTGCATCATCGTCAATGTCTTGCGAACGACGAAAAACAGCGTCGCGACGACGTTGCCAACACGTTCGAAAGTTCAATGTCGGAGAACATCGTCTGTACGACATCGTCACACGTATTAGAAATCGCCCAACGTCCTAAAAACGCAAAATCGATGTCGGATAAAGACGCCTCGACGACGTCGCCACCCGGTACGCATGTAATGTCCATTCGACTTCGCAAGAAAACGTTCTTTCTGTATCATTAGCTCATCTCTGTACGACATTCTTGACGACGTTGAATCATCATTTTTATCATAACTGGATCTCAAACTCGAGACAACGTAGTTAATTTTCGTCATCTCGACATCATATAAAAGCGACATCGACTTCAAGTTCCGGGCGGTACGACGTCGGGACGGTGTCGTTTATTCGACGTCGATCTTCGACTCGATGTCGACGTCGACATACGTCGCGACCATCGTACAGTCGGCTCAACGTCGGCGACGGAACTGCATGGGAATTACTCATTTATTTGAAAAGGATGTTACTTGAGTCCAAACAAATCCCGACGCACCTGACCTGGTAATCTGTCACTGTGAGTTACGTAATACTCTATTGTGCATTATCATAAACTATTCATAACTTATAATGTCAATGGTTAATATAGAAGTGAATACGAAGACTAAATCTCACTTATAAAACTAGTAATTACCTTTGTTATTTATTACGCAATCTTAACCTGGCGAATGGAATCAGAAGTAGCTCGCTCTCCACGAGAGTCGGGGGTGGGAAAACGAGGAACCGGAGGACGGGCGCCTCGTCGTGGGCGTCGCGTCCTCGCGTCGCCGCTGGACCGTGATGGCATCACGTCCAGGAACAAATGAGTCGCGGTGATCGGGTTGCCGAGCGAGCGAAGCGTCCCTGGTGGGAGAAAAACGGACGATCGGTACGGCACGGGCACGGGTCACTTCGGGATGAACTCTTTGGAGAGGAAGACTGCTATGTTGAAAGAGAATTGGTTTCTTGTCACAAGGATTGGTTTTTGTGTTTCCTGAAGTTTTTGTTAGCGTTTTGGTAATTTTGAATCACAATGTTGCCAGTGTCGAAGTGCTGTGGTCCATNTATATATATATATATATATATATATATATATATATATATATATATATATATATATATATATATATATATATATATATATATCAATTACTACTTTTGTGGTTGAAATTGCAGGTACACTTGCATTATTCGGTCAAAACCTACAAATTGGGTAAAATGATTCTAAAGAAGTTTATTCATTTTGCTCATATCTTCTAAACTCCCATGCATAATAACTCTCCAATCCTTTTTGAAATTTCATATACAATTCAATTTCCGTGGCTGATATTATTCTTAAAAAACGTTCTCGGGAATTCATGAATAATATTATCCTTAATAATACTTCTGCCCATGTGGATACTACTGGGTCTTCTCTCTACCATGAAATATGTCATATCAGGATAAGAGTTCCTATAAGATATATGTGTTCATTAAATGTAAATTCAGAAAGTCACAGTGCAATTTAATTTTCCAAATATCTTTTTTCATTCTCTAAAAATTATTTGAATTTTAAACTCCCTCTATCTTCCTTATAACGTATCTATCTATATCCATGCTATATACATTGGTTGGTGCAAAAAATCAAAAAATACTGAAATATTGATCTATGGTCAATGGATCATGACGACCAGTTACATCTTGAACCCACAATAGCTAAAAAACAAATATATTTACAATAAACGTTACTTTTATTCAATAGTATTGTCTCCTACAGTCCATACAGCGATTTATGAATGTCAGGGAATATACAAGGTCAGTTAAATAATTTATTTTTTACAACCGGGTTAGTGTCACGTCGTTGAACGCCATGACACCTGCCGGGGTAAACGGCAAAATTATGTTAAATGTTAGTTTTTTATCACGTAACATTTTATTCATCGTCCTTTTCAGGTTATACTATTTTTATGTTAGGGATTACCAACAGGTGGTCAGAGGGGAAAAATTTTTGCAGCTCGCCAAAGCATTTAGTTTAAAAAAATTTGCGGCCCGCAAAAGTTAAAAAGAAAACAAATATTTTTAAAGGTATAAAACAAATATTTCATATTCATTTTCTTTCGCATTACGGAAAGAAATAATGTTTTGAATGTACGAAGTTGATAAAGAATTAATAACTATATTGAATACGTCATTGTTCATATTAGACAACGCATATTGTTTTATACTTGTTCCTCTCCTCTATTGGCAGAATTTTATGAAAATTAGCCAATTATTAAAGCGCTGTCTTCAAACATACTCAAAGCTTCCAATTTGACCCTCAAATCATAAGTTGGAAACCCGTGTTCTATACGCTCAGAGTCGAGGCAACCACAATGCGTATCGCACCAAAAACGTCTCACCGTAATTTAAAACAAAATAATTTTTTACGTTGATGATCAATTTTTCAAGTTATTTTGTGATGGCAAAAATTAAATACAAATCAAAATAGAAAGTTTAACAGAACACAAAATTAATGAAAAAAAAAACATATCATCGATATTTTGACGAAACAGTAAGGATGTAGAAATGTTTTCAGGGATTTCAATGGGTGAAAATTTATTTTAAGAAAATAAGATTTACATTAAGAAATCATACATAAGTCACAATATGTATATTAATTTTTCTCAAAATAATTGCATTCAATTCTAGAACATGATAAATTTTGTTTCTCATGCTTTCTCATATAATATTATTATCGTAAAATTTATGGAACTTTTTACATTTTTGTGTCGTGAATATTTTTACCCGGATTTTTTAATATTATTTAGCATTATCTACCCTCAAATTGAAAAAAAGAAAATAAACAGTATATTGATCTGATTATGACGGTTTCAATTGTTGCTTTTAATGAAAGGGACTTCGATGAAACGCTATAATTGATATCTTTTTGTATGAAATAGTATATTTCATCCACATTTAAGTTCATGACTTTATCTTCACACATTGTGAACTGATTTGACAAATAATGTTGAAGTTACCGAACCCCTTGTAGAAAAATTAATACGGTTGTGTAAATTAATAAAACTACAAAATTTATGGGAGATAATTTGTCTTTTGGCAAATTAATACTATGAATTACTGTTTCAAGTAAATTACAGTATTAATCGTGGTAAAGATCCCAGTACAGTTATAAAGTCATTTGCTTCCGTATAGGTCCACTATTACGAGAGTAATATAATCTCCAAATCAGCAGTCATGAGCACTAAATTTTATTATGCGACTCAACAAAAGAACAAGAGTACGTAATCATACGAATTTATATAAAAGAAAACTAATCCTGCAACCGTTGGTCTTTCCACACCGTTTATCTTCTCTCAGCTCTACCACTCAAACAACTAGCAATTCCATAAATTCCAAGAACTAATTAAAGAATGGGATTTCATAAGCGCAATTAAAGAATTATTATGAAAACGGATAAACTATAAATTAAACAATGAATTTAACATGAGTTTTAATTATTGAGGTGCACTTTACGGTGAGAAGTATTTTTAATTATTTGCTTCGCTTAAAACTTCCGTTTCTCTCTGACAGTTGATATTTAAAGTAATTAAATGATGAGGAAGTATGCAGTGGATTAGTATTATTTCCTTAAAATTCTGGGTAAAAATGAAAATATCACTTCTGAAAATTACCCACTCCTGTCTTTTGATTCAAAGGAATTAGCGAGAGAAAATGGTACTGTTTCCGTTGATAGGTTGTGAGCTGACTTGAAAGCATTATTTTCCGCGGTGAGGGGATAGCTATGTGTGGAAACAACTAGCTTGGATGTGAAAAACGAGGAGTTCCTTCTGCATGGCGAGAATTTTTTGATAATTGGAAGAAATTTATGGAGTTCTCGTTTTTTGTTTATTTTTAATTTCATATAAGTTTTAAACATCAGTATTTGATAGTATGTTCAAAATGATACAATTTGAGGTTCGAGAAATAAAATTACATTGTTAAACCAAACATGAAATAACTTACCGTTAGTATTGAGTAATTGTTTAAATTCTGGAATTATAGTAAAACTTCTTTAATCCCACACATTCGGGACCCAAGGCGGATAAAAGATGTTACTTCTGAAAACGGGGATTCACAATAGATAAACGAGAGTTATGCATCGATTTAATGTATTTATTTTATGTATGTTTATTATTTAAATAAAGAGCAAAAAATTGTTCATACCATTGTTAAAAGAAGAAACATTTTCAATTTGCGTATTTTAAGTGTTTTCAATGCAACAGGTTGACACTACAGTAACATCTTTTTATTCGGAAAGGAAATATAAGTAACATGTTTGGAGATTATAGGTTTCACACAGTAATAAAATACTAATTAGCGAGTAATAATTGTGCATGTATATCGAGAAATTTATATATTTGCGAAAATGCCTGTATCAATTTGGTACTTCGTTACGTAAAATATCATACAATCATTTGTATACAACCACATATATGGTTTTAATACTTATCTAGACACGAACAGGTACCAACTTACTGATACTAAATCAATATTAGTGGAATATATTTTGTTATTTTCAGGATAAATCACAAAAAAATACTATCGAATGTCCAGGAGTTCTAATAGTTTTCTATTTGGTTCCACACAACTTCACAAAGTTTGGTAAATTGTATATTTTTGAACAACAAATTGAATAAATTAATCCATTTATATCTCCAGAAAAAGGGTCCATCCAATCTGCTTCCCATGGTGAGTCCCTTGGCTTACCTCCTCGGGTACTTTTTGCTTTAAATTGTTGAAAAGTTGTTTACCGCATGAACTTCTGAACGAATTGAAATGAAACTTTCATGTTTTCTTTTGGGTTTGGGGGTGAACACAGCATTTTTAAATTTTGATGTGATATCAGAATTTGGAGTATGAATTCAAAATACCAGAAATGTTAGTTACTGTTCTCTTACATGCATAGATTGCACACCTAGTCCAGGACATCAGTCCTGCTCTTCCACCGAACCAAATGCATTGGGAAGAAGAGATGTTGGTTTCTACAATAACATCCATTGATGGGTTCCCAAGTTCCCAAAAACTTTAAATGTAGAGGGTAGCAGATGAAAAGTTTTGTTTTCGGCCCTCCCAAAGTGATGTATAGACGCAAATAACTTCTCGAAGTATTTATCTTCTCGGCAGACTAGACGCAAATAACTTCCCGAAGTATTTATCTTCTCGGAGCAAATTGTTTCTCAAAATTCGAATTTATTTGGCGTTTTATTTCCTAATTGTTTCCATTCAATGGTATGCTCTTTTTATAAGAGTTTCTTGCTGTGTGGTGTTTGTCTCAGCACCCTGCCAGCGCGTTTAGCGGTGCTATATTCTAAGGGGCCCCTTCTTCACAACAATGCAGTTTTCCTTACCCAGTCGTCACTGGTCAGTAACTAAATATTGATGAAGAATCTTCAGTCGATTATTAAGTTAGAAAACGAGAACCTCGTGCATATTGTACCGTAAGAGATATGTAGGAGAAGCATTTGCGAGAGTCCGTCGCGACGCGTTGCAACGTGAGGCACGCGGCTGGCGTTGGGGAAGAGGTGACGGGACTGTGGCACGCCGCGCCGCCACAAAGGGCGTGAGCCAATATTGTCTCTTTTCCTCCCTTGACGCACGACTGCTGCCGCCACGACAAATGACCTGACGCGGTGGTGTGTGACGGTGGCCATGGCAAAGGGGAAGAGGGCGGGGGATGGGGAACGGAAGTGAGGGCGTGCGAGGGTTGGGGTGACATTTCGTTCATGGGGTGGGAGTGACTGAAACGAATTGAGTGAGAATGATGTACCCTGCACGGTGAGAATAAATGGGAGTATAGTGGTGCGGACGATGTGGAACAGTACAGAGGAGGTTGGAGTAGATTTAATGCGAGAATAGAAACGGCATAGAAGGACAAGGTTTTGAAATAAAAATAGAGATTGCAGTTGAAGTAGCAGTTGAGATAGCGTTATGATAATAATTTGAAAGGATTCCATGAGTGAGAAAATTCCTGGACTAGAAATCGTAATGGAAATTATTGCGATGAGAATAATACGTTAGAAGTAAACGAGCAGTATAAAAAAACATTTCATATAATTTACTGAGAAAAAATATCTGTTCCACTCTACTTCCTGATTGCCGGTTCACATATTCGATGACGTTTGATTTTTTGTGAATATAGCGTGAAATATATCTCATTACTTAATAAACTTAGTGATATTTTCCTTTTTGAACAAACAATTTTTTCTCAGTATCATCTATCATACTCAACAAGATTTCTCAACAAGATCATTTATCGGTCTTAATCTGGTCCTGCTCATCAAATACACGACATTTAACATCTTCTTTAAACTAGTGAAAGAGAAGTCATTTCTTCAAATTTTGTTTACGAGACAGAGAGCAAATGAAACATCTTTAAGAATATCGCTAACATGTGTTGAGAATAATACGGAAATAAATATACAATTTATAGACAAAAAATCGTTTAAAACTGCATGCGATTACGTAGAGGACAATCAGCTAATTCACTCATCTGCAGCAAACCAGCGACCATCCAGTCGATTCTGATCGTACCCAAAAGAGAAAACGAAGAAAAATCCAGGACGGTTTGGATGATAGATGGGAAAATGCAGAGAATTAAGGAAATCTAAATCGCTCATTGACTAACCTATCTTTATTAGCTGTCTCGGTTTAATCTTTTTTTGTGTGGGGCTTCAGAGCAGTTTAGACTTCACAAAAATACTAATTATTCCTCGGAAATGGAGAAATTTTGCGGCGCACAGAGGAGAGTGAGGTTCATGAACAAGCACTTCATGTTTTCAAACGTTCTAACGTGTGTACGCAAAACAACAGAGGTTATTGAGCAATGAAACAGGTTACATTGGTTTCAGCGGGAACCCACAAGGTTGCCACTACATCAGCCGCTCCTGTAAGACCATATTTACCTTGAGAGGCGTGAATTTCGAAAATGACAAAGGAGTGGGACATGAAACGACAAAGGAGTGAGGAAATAAATTATTATCTGTGTCGTGCAGTAAATTATTATCTGATAATGTTAAATGATCTAATTCATTTGCATCAATATGTTGCTCTAACAAAATAAAATTGGAAAATATCTCAAGCTAAAAGAATAGGGCCTTTTGGACATTTATTTCCCCGTTTACGTAGAATTACCCATACACGACACTAACACTGTCCTGGCAACGGTATCTTCGATATCTTCTTAGAACAGAGTGGAGAAGTGTGGGTCCAATCTCCCGCTCGGGACAGTTGAATTAAGCTTTTAGCTAGAATGTTGCTTTACGTAGTCCATAATATTATCAGTGTATTTAGAGTCCCGGCAATCCAGTGAATGTTCTTCTTCTAATCAATAGAATAATATAGAACGTCAGAACTGAATATCATCGTTTTAATAATAGAGCTTGAATTAAAAAACGGTGACTTTTCTTCTTTGGGTGTAATAAAGTCATATTTATCTTTTGTGCGCTGGCGTAAAGTAACGTATTTAAGATGAATAAATTTTACGACCTTTTTCTGGACGATCATAATAAGTTGTTGATTTTTTATGTATGTATTAATTTATCTTGGTCATAAAATGGACGTAAATAATAGAATAACTAACATATTTGAAGTAACGGTTGTACAGGAACACGAGCGATCAAAAATACGTGTATGACTTTTATGGGAGATTCATCTTCTGAGAGCGTGTTAGGAAGTATATTAGCATATATTGTATCTGTTAGAGTAAAACGTCAACGACCATACCCTCCCGCAATAAAGTACTTTATTGGAAAAATAATGCACTAATATAATAATTTGTTCATATTATGACATTAAAATATATAGAATATAGAAAGTAATGAGAGGGATATGTAAATAATATAATCAATTTTAGTTACGTAAGACCCACACATGTACACCCATAAATAATCGATAGCTGAGTCCCTCCCTCGTGTAGTGGAGTATCGTGGTCGAAAAATCCGTGTAGGTGGAGATATCGTGTACTCAGCCCCAGGCACTACGTCGCACACAATGGCTGAACATCCACCCTGTCTCCCTCGCCCTCGCACGACGGCTCTGATCCCAAGTCCCACTGTCAGAGCAGCGCACGACGAGACGTGACTGCACGAGTACTATTCTGTGTCCGCCTATCGGATTTCACTTCGTATGCATTTCCAGTAGAGTTGTGTGTATTGCTACGAAGCATAATGTATTTTGAGTCAGATTGTTTGTTTGGTTGTTATTGTTAGACATGACAATTCTTGTTCTTGTTGGGTGTGTACGTTCGGGAGTTGTTTGATTCCGTTCGAAGGTCTGCTAAATTTGTATTTAGTTGTCCGTGACGACTAATTTCAACCGTTGCGGCACAGTGTTTTCCATTCATAAAATCTATGCAAATTTAATTAAATGTACACTTCCTTTCTCTGATTGTCTTAATAGATTATACAAGGAAAATAAAATTAAATGTGATATTATAAACAATTAATTATTATCATCTGTTCTTTGTTCACTAACAGTCATTCATTATCAATGTTAATATCAATTTTTACTTATTATATGTTATCTTGAGTTTGAAAGCCGACGACGACGGTTACGATCTCCTCTTCAGGTCTAAGTTTCTAGTCTATTATGCAAGTAAAAGGTTTTCGTGAGAACACATCGTCAGTACTTTAAAATATCAGAATATTTGATTCATTGTCAACTTGTATAAAATAATCATTACAGTAATATAATGATCTATAACCGTTTTATACGTGTTCTTCTCAACTCTTGTAATCAGAATTAAAGATCATTATATTACTGTAATGATTATTTTATACAAGTTGACAATGAATCAAATATTCTGATATTTTAAAGTACTGACGATGTGTTCTCACGAAAACCTTTTACTTGCATAATAGACTGTGACTATTTCATACATTTTTAATGTATTTAATTACTGACTAACATTATAGTTTAAATTATGCGATGTATTAAAATAAGAGATATATTGTCTTTACAGAGAAACTTAGACCTGAAGAGGATGTCGTATCTGGACCTTGAACCGTTGTCGTCGTCCTTCCAATTCAAGATAACATAATATGTACAAACTGATATTAACATTGATAATGAGTTACTGTTAGTGAACAAAGAACAGATGATAATAATTAATTGTTTATAATATCACATTTAATTTTATTTTCGTTGTGTCAATGCAAATTTCTCCTTTTCATGCCAACTACCGAGTATGTTTCACTTAGTATTGTGTGGACTTTTACACGTTGACAAACTTTTACAGAGATTTTTTTTTTAAATCAAGTCAATTATAATTACGTCACGGTCTTGGTGGGAGGGAGTTTGGTGAAACGTGACAGTTCGTGATTAGGGGGACCGGGGACATATTAGAATGTGTGGCGTTACAGTTGATGTATCATAAATGTTGAAAGTTGCCTCAAATGAGACATATTTTCATACAATGAAAATTTGTCTTAGGCACCATATTCTCCGTGCGACACCTCCGACCTTTATAATTCTCTTAAGGGAACAGGGAATTTTGTCCTANATTTGTCTTAGGCACCATATTCTCCGTGCGACACCTCCGACCTTTATAATTCTCTTAAGGGAACAGGGAATTTTGTCCTAATTGGTTTTAATCACTGTTTTTCGTTTTCTATGGTGGGAGGAGTCAGGTCATTTTGTGACGTCACATTAAGAAGGTGTTTGGTTTACAACGTGATGAAGCGTGACACGGATGCCCGGAGGGGTAAAAATCCTCAAAGATCGTGTGACGTAATTTATGAACGCTCCCTAAGGAATTTCTTCCCACCAAAAGCACTCTCGTACTCTTTGATATTCGCATTTAAGTCGACTTCCCATGATCGTTGTCAAGCACAGACAATGCTTCACCTATAATGTAATATCTTTGCTCTTTCACGAACGAGATCTCATCCTAGTATTTGACTTTGGCACAACATGCAGTCCAGTCGCTTTTATTTTGTGATCACTCGCCAAAATTAGACTCGAGGAAACGTTTCGTTTTTCATCGTTTTCAATGGCTTTTCCGCATTAATTGCTTGTGAGTGTTTCAAATAGTCGTGTGTGTGATACAATAGTGCTGTGTTCCCAATGTGCGACCAGTTAAGCATCGTGGTGTCGTTTATCGCAGCAACGAGACAAAGTCAGATTCTATTCCACTCAGAATCAACATCAACTCTCTCGGTGAGAATTGTATTGTATTATATTTTATCTCAAGTACAGTCGTATTTAAGGTTTAAAGAATACCCTTTACCGTTTTAAAATAAAATTTGTCTATGTTTACAAGATGAAATGATAATGGCCGTTTGAAAGTTACCCCTGTAATACATTGCGAGACGCACTCAAATACTTGTTTTGTCCAGATGGAATCGTTAACTTGTCAAAAAATTGTTGTTTATAAGATTTGCAGATATTGTTGTGAATTTTAAGAGCACAAGACGCTTTTGAGGGTTTTGATGTGTTTTATCCAGAGTCAACTACCGTGACACGGCATTCACTGGTCTACAACATTGCAAAGAAACGTGAAGAAACGAAGTTTTCTAAGAGTTGTGTTCAAAGTCCAATTTGTGATTATGAGACGTATTCGTTCATATTCTCTACAACTAATTTTGTAGGGTTGTTTGGGCGTTATAATGTAAATTTTTTCTTGCTTGATCATATAGTTTGTACAACTAGAATGCTTTTGCTTCAAGTCTTAAACAGTATGCGAATCTCTTCATTTTGAAGTGGATTTATTTTGGAAGTAATGAAAATTCACGGTTCATTTCATTTTCAGTTCAGCTTTACTTTCATCATTTTACTATCAAAAACTTCCATTTTTAATCTCTCTGTGATTACTTTACTGTCAAGGTGGAAGTTAGGTGTAAACTTCAGTTTACGTGAAAAGATGGCATTACCTGCATTTGGTTGCAAATAATGTTACATTTCACTATTGTATATATAGCAGATGCGGGAATATGTAGTTATAATAAAAAATTAGGTACACTATATAGTAGAGAATCATTTTGTAGTTAAATAGTATATTTAATTTAATTTTTTTGTGGTAGAAATGACCGAAAGTTCCGTTACGCGCGTTCGCGTATTTTGTAACTTCGTAAATAATTGCAACGTTAACAGTCGGTTGAAAATTGCGACGGACCGGGACCCGAACCCGAACCTCCTGTTCTGGCCGCAGGTGTGCTATCCACTGCACCACCCACCTCAACTCCGTATGCAACTTCCACCTGGTCTGATCCGGTGAACCTGGGTCACACAACTTTCACGGTTTGTGATGTTAATAACAATGATTTTGTTATTAGTATTATATTTTCTCGGATACGGTACACATCCGGTACATAAGGAATAAGGGGCCAATTGGACATACCTTCTCGAATGCTTTCCTTTTCTTTTTCGAATGCTTTTCCTTCTCTTGTGCTTTCCTTGTCTCCATAATGATTGATTTTTGTGTTTAGGAGGTGATTTTTTGAATGTAGACCTGAGTTGCGGAATACCTTTGAGATAAGTAAATTGCATCGATGACTATGGCTATACTAATGTAAATCGAGTAAATCCTATATATTTCTTCAGTTATTTATGTAAATTGTGAAATATTTTAAGTTTAGCCTCACTGATGTAATGAGTAACCAAGGGAAATACAGACTTTTGTCATGGAGGACAATGTTAGGTTTGTTGGCGGTGACTGTCGTACCTGAATTGGTAGTGATATATTCCTATCATCCATATCATGTATTTAATCATCTATACGTAATCGCATTGTAATGAAGGATTTTAACAAAAATAAAATGATTGTAGTCCTCGTATGCACATATAGATTTTTTGGTCGTGGCACCACGCAGTGGAGTTCATTGAGACGTTATACACTGAAAGAATTGTAAGGATGATAATATTGGACACGGTGTCACACATATTCATTTCTATCTCGTCTTATACGATGAACGAACATGATAACACATGACTCTTACAGGTTTTGAACCCAGAATCTTACTTATCAGAGGAGACCTTCACCTTCATCCTCAGGCCAACCAGGTGTTCTAACATGAACATAAAAAGACTAGCTTAAGTGTTGATCACATTCTCATCTATATTGATGTGTTTTAAGTCCTCTTTAAAGCAGGAGTAGGTGAAAATATTATGACAGATGGAGAATCTGAACAGGAAATATGTGGTTAGTAGACATGCGTAGATTACGAGTTCGATTCTTCTCTTACGTGATGTAGATAATACGTTTAAATGAGTACAAGTTTTCTTGTTTTTGGTCACCTATGTAAATGGTAACACCCGTAAGAACATTCCTCATTTCATTGCCCGTATGCTACAAATATCTCTTTTCATTCCCCACCCAATTCTTCTCCTTTCTCCTTTGCTTCACTCCGTGGACACCCAGTGTGGAGCCGTTCCACCCTTCCTCTCTCGATTGGTCATACATGACTTCAATAATATCGTCGACGCGGCCCCGCCTTCCGCGACTCACTTCATTAATGAGATATTTATACGCTGTCGATGGGTGGTGGGGTGTAGCCCTTGCTGTGGTCGACGGCGTCAACCCCTGCGGCGCGGCGTCCCAAGCAACCCTTCAAACCGCGTTACACGTGTATGTTCCCGCCCCGACGAAGAGGGTTCAAAAGCAGCGACGAATTGCTCCATGCGCGGCTGGGACTTCACAGCCGTCGTATGTACTCGATGAAAACTAATTGAAGCAATTACTTCCGAATATCATCATCAAACTTCAAAATAGTGAACGAGAAAATTACAGAATTGTTATTAATATTATAAAGTACAGTTCGTATGAATACTATATTCAATAAAACACAAGTTCATCATTTTCAAACTTTCGGTTCAACACAGCTTAAAACGCAACGTTTCGACTGTGAACACAGTTGTCTTCAGGTGAATAAAAAATACACAACAAACAAACTGATCACAAGCATTCAAAATATCATACATCACTTTAAAGAAGTGATAAAAAAATTGAAGTTGATAAATGGTAGACTTTATAAAAGTGTTACCTCATTAATAATTGTTATAGCAATTAATAATATAATTGTTATTGTTATTAAGTTATTGTTATTGATGATACCAGATTTTTCATTGTTAACTATTTATTTGTTGAATTCCATTTAAAGGTAATATTTATAAAATTTGTGTTGTAAAACCATAATTTTAAAACGAAAATGCTCCCCGGTTAGCCCCTCCCGTTAATTTCGGTCTAGGTCCGCCACTGTGTCAACGTGATAAAAACAATCATTGGCATCACAATACAGACAGATGCGTCTTCGTGAGAGGACAAGAGTAACGGACAATATGTCAGAGAACTTATCTGTATCAGACTGTTTTCACAGTGGAAACGTTGTTTTAAACACTGTTCAACAAATGGTCTGAAAATGATGAATTTGCTGTTTATTGTATTCTTATTTTTTTCACACTTTTACAGAATGACTACTTGTAATGTACAGGCAATCTTCCAGGTTGCTTACAGTACTACTGCTGTGATTGAGACAGAAACTTTCTATGTGACACGTGTTCAAGAAAGCTACGAAGCTTACAGCGTATTTGTCTTATACATTTAAGTAAATGTTACCGAAGTGTCTCTACGAAGGCTGTGGAGGTACTTGTAGGGATATTGCCAGAAAATTTGGGAATTCGCAAGATGGCATACCGAACACGTATACGAGGTGGAGAAGTAATGTGTATAGATGGAGAAGAATTAAAAGCAACAGAATAGATGTGGAGGAATAAATTGACGCGGAAGCTTTTGTTACGTTGAGAAGTACGTTGGAATAATGCGCATGAGGGACGTGATTTTTATAAATTTATAAAGAATGTTAAATTTGCACAGACAAACAAGAAATGGTTTCTGCCGAATAGACATGCACTAGAAATTATGACAGGACATGGGGACATGAATAAATATTCATACAAAATGAAGTTAACTGACAATGATATTTGTTTTTGTAGAGAAGGTATCTATATACTGAAGAAGACGTTGAACATATAATATACGACTGTAAATATTATGACAAGAAAAGACAAGAATTATTACTATTTATGAAAAAGGAAGGAGTTTATACATAAGAAAATTGGCCTAATATTATACGGAATGAAGTTTTTGGAAAATTCCAGGAGATTATAACAATAAGCAAGCTTTAAAAGCTGTGTAAGGCAAGCATTGAAAACAGATGTTGGATAGTTGTTGCGCCCGCCAGGTAATATTACGTAAGAAAGATTATATGAAAGACAGACGAATGAGAGAGAATTAAACTCGGTTAATGACGTTTGAGTCTAGAGACCGGGATAAAGGATAAACCAATTGAAAAAAAAGATCAATAAAACGGACTTCTGTGTACTTGAAACCGAGAACACCATGTTCGAATTGTCGAAACCTTTCTTCAGAACCTTCGGCACTATCCCAGTTCCAGATATCACAGGATAATTCTGACGGTCTCTAGATGAAATAACTCCTTCAATTTTATTATTGTTATTATTATTTATTTGGTACAAAACAATATCTTGTCCCTAACAGTCATTACAAGGCTCAGTCACCTTCAGTGTCATCTTCCTAGTGCATAGATTATGAAAATTTGAAGGAATGATTTCTTCTATAAGTTTTCAAAATGTGTATGAATTGTCTGTATATTCTTGTAGTTCTTTTTCTTTTCATCTTAATTTTTCTCAACATATTGGCGTCTCCGGGTCATTTGATACAGAGACGCTTAAGAAAGTTAAAATTCGTATTAAAAAATATAAGCGTATTCGTCCATACTAAGATCGTAAGTCTTTATGTATACTTAAAATTAAAGAATGTTTTACAAGCTGGAACATTAGTTTTGTTTAACAGTGAGACAACTTTGGTGTATCGTGCAATTAACTTGACGAAGATAGTCATACTATAGTTTAGGAATCATAATATTGTGAATAAACTATTACACCATTTCTAAACTTGTTTGTAACACATTTAAGACATCTTTTTCTTGAAGGCTATACTAATGAGTAAAATATCGAAAAAAGATTTGAAACTCTTCATAAGTTGAAAATACGGTTACCGTTTCTTTATACTAATAGTTTATCAATATACAGAAGAACTTGTGAAGTTAAAATGTTTATTATTGATGGATCTACAAAAAAATCGTGAATAGATATCTCCATCGTATGAAGTGCATTAAACTAACAATTTAAGGTCACAGAAAATAGATGGGTTTCTGCAAAAAATAAAATTTGAGCAGATTTTTGCAATATTTATTTACAGCAGAATATCCTATAATTCGTTTCCTCCAGTGGTAATTAATAAATAAGATCTTGGGACGATTGAAAGGGTCCACAGTTTAACTTTGACTATCAAATCATAGCTCTTACCATTTCAAGAAAAGTAAACTATGCTTCTAATATGAGAGGATTCTTACATAGTTTGATGAATTCTCTTTTGTTTAAGGCGAACGTTTAACTGATTTAAAGTGTTATGCAAGGTTCATAACTTCATAAGATTAATATTAGAGTACAGTTTTGCAAATATATACGTATAAACGAAATTACTATGTTTAAGAGTATCATTACGAGATTTAGATTATTTGATTTATTTTGAATGGTATTTAAAAGTAACTCTATTTTAGAAAGTATCAGGTACATATCAGTTAATTATTGATATATACATCTGTACTCAAATCCGAAGTATAAAAAATAAAGTCAAATTCTTGCTGTAGCTCAATTGTTACATTAACAGAATTTTAAATAAAAATATTTGCTGTGAAAAAAGTAATTTTCAGATCAATACATTTTATTTTTGGTCCAAAATGTAAGAAATGAGAAATCCGTTTTGTGAAAGTTCAATACAAAACTGCATGGTCCCTTTTCTATTAACATTAATGTACTTAAGAAAATATACAATGATTAATAAACAATTATTATTCATTATTTAACTGTGTTTTGTGAACTATCCGCACAGGTTCAGCTAGTTTATCTCTTTAATAACCCTTCGGAAGCCAGACATCCCAGTCTCTTTCCGTCCTCCTCCTCCCTTGTCTCTTCCCTGTATCATCCCCCTCTTCTCCCCATTCTCATCCACAGCAACAAGAGAACCGCTCCCCTATTCTGGTGCGATCAATGCATTGGGTGTTGGGCGGCCAAACGGAAAGGTCCATAGACAGCAGCTTGCACAGCGTTTGTAGGGCGCGCTGCCCGACGTGTGCCCTTTGTCAAGACAGCTTCTGCTCCCTTCGTTCACGAGCCGTTAAAAACAAGATATATATCTTCGCCGCGTTGTATCACGTCCATTTCCATTAGAAGAGTAGTGGATACGCTATCTTTAGAATGTTCCGGGACTTTGATTACACGGTAGTTTCAACTCGGTGCAACTCTTTTCTTTGGACGAGACAGAAACGAGCGTGTGGAGAAGGGAAGATCCGAAAAACATAATGCGAAAACGAATATAGAGAGCGGGGCAAATGATAAATGGGATGCTCCGACTGTAGCGAATTTTTGAAGAATTTTCGCGGGATCATGGTCGTGACAATTTGTTCGTGCCCAAAGCGTAAAATATTGTATCGTATGGTGTGATTAATACACAGGGAAGGAACATCGTATTCCGTGGCAAAAAATTATCCTTTACTAAATAATAATAGTGATATGTCAAAATTGTAATTCTCAAAGATATACATCTAGTTTTTAGAATGAATAAATACTAGAAACCATGTTTCTTGATTTTTACTGATGTCGATGGCGGAAATCTGAAATTAAAAAAAACTGCACATAAACCCTTTAGATGAGGTGCACGCTCTATAACACGTTTTTGAATAAAGATGTGTAGCATATAATTTCGAGAGAAATAACCATATCTCATATAAAACAAAATCTGCAAACAAAAACATCGCATCCGTAAAATTATATATATTTTTTTAATTTTTCTACTCTGATAGGTCACGACTGATGTTTCTTTTAGATGTTTACAATCTTCTTACTTTATAAATCAGAAGAACCATGTTATTCTCTGTAGCTACGATTCTCGTTTAATGTGAAACCAATTTCTTATCTTCGGGAAAGCAAAATGGTTGGATGACCTATTTTACATAATTATTTTACGAGTCTATACGAAAATTCCGGGTAAACAATTTACCTGAGCATCATTGAGTATCACGTTCTGGAAATACTAGGCTGCAACGAGAGACAGCTTAGCTGTAACATGGCAAGAATTTAACCCGGGCATAAGGGATAAGAAATTATTATATTCCTAATAATTTAATAGGTCAGAAAAATATTTAATTAAAACTATTAACATTGTCGTAATAAGAATACTTGTCACATTATATTGGAGAGAGCATGGTTTCTAATCTCCATTTTTGTAAACCATGATTGAAGAGATAAGTAATTGCCATATATTCAAATAGGCAAACTGGGAAAATTGGAAAAATACCACATAAAAGATCGCAATAATATTTGTGTTCGACACAAAGATGTAATTGTGTCGAACATTGAGTAATTGCTTAATTCCAGAAAATAATAATTGCCAAAAGGATACATTTCTTCAACATTCGTTGGTAGTTTATTTTTGTATAACTGAAACCGTCTTTAAGAAAACAATGCCTACAGAACTGGCTGTGGCTACCGAGCAAAATACATTGTTGAAGGATAAAATTGTTTAAAATCCAATAAAGTTATTTCTACATCGTTAATGACTTTTCATACCTGTAATCCTTGAGAGCAAATGTGGGAATATCTAACCTCAGTAATTGAAAAAAATCAAGTATTTAAAAATATTAAAATGTATATTTATTTTCGCGTATATTTATATTCAAATAATTCACTTTAATTTCAAATCCTTTTACTTAATTATTAAAATATATAATAAATTCTGTTAATATAAGTTCAACTTATTAATTTATGATTTTTTTAAAAACTTCGGTAGGTTACGTTTTCAATACACCGACAATATATATTTAAATGGATAATATTCAGCAAAAAGGATATTTCTAAAAATTAATGTACTTGTGTGAAGAAAAATGTCCAATTTCTTTGTTGCATGCATGAAATGTTGTTTGCGCTACTGCTTCTTTAAAGCAATTTAAATATTTAGGTGTAACAAAGATCAGCCGCATGCAGTGTGAAAGAGGCAATTTTCCTTAATGAGTTGTTTTTGCTCGTTTGCTTTAATAAGGTGGTGTTTAGGGAACACAAAAGGAGCTAATTCAAGGTAACCAGAGATAGTTCTAAGGAAAAATACATATATTTTCAATAATTTGAAATTGGAAGAACGTAAAAAACATTTACTGAAACTCGAAACAACCTCGTAAACACTAATGATAAATTTTAAAAAATGTATCTTTTATTAAAGTTTTTTGTTGTTTCGATCTTATATTTAACTCAGCAACACAACGAAACAAAGGCTAATATTAATTCAAGAATTTAAAGAAAACACTGAGAATATGTATATTAAATGAGTTATTAATATCATTAAAAACTTCCTTCTCACTAATGTAAAAAATACTTCAGAAGGAGAACTAAAATTATTTGTTTTGAAATGAAATTTCAAATTTTGTAAAGTTTAATTACTTATGCCAAAATTGTTCATAGATGCAATGCAAGATAGATTTACAACATTGGTACATTAAGTTAATAAAGATAATAGAAATATATGATGGATGAAAAAATATTTATGACATTCAAAACCTGCATTTATTTGACCTTGAGAGTTTTAAAATACGAGTCATGCATGCTTAACTTAAAAAAAATAAATTATAATGTCATTTAATTTTATGGCGTATAGGTTTATTTCTCATCTTCAAGATAAATTGATTATTTAATTTATTTTTAATCAATGAACAGATGGGACGAAAAAGTTTATATATAATACTATTAATAATAATATTAGTAACAAGAACATAGGAGGAATTCTCAAGTTATATAACCTACTGTTTAATCTAGAAATACGGACGTTTGGAAATACTTATCAATATTTTGGTGCAAAAATAATGTTGAAAGTTTATTTGTAAATATTTTTTATTGCTCAAATGTTTTATGTATGTACAAGAACCTAATGTAGTTCATAGATATGGTTCGTTTTGATTTTTTAAATCTCAATATTTTTAGACTGATCAGTAAAAGTCAACGTTTTATGATACTGCAGTTAATGTGATCAAATAAAAATCATATTTATAATATATCCTGGAAATCAGAGTTATTCCATCTCAAATCTTTGTATATTTCCTTCGTAACTACTTATATTACGGTGCAGAACTCAAAATATACCCAAATTCTTTTTAAACTGTTCATCCATACGTGATTGACACGGACATACTTCAAATAAGCCAACTAAATATCTTACGGACTTAAAAATCATGAAAGTAACGTTAGCAAGATGTGAGACCCTCCGCTAATTGTAAATGAAATATTAAATGGTGAGACATTTTTTGAAAAATTCAAATTTTGGCATTTCCTAAAATTAAAATTAATAAACCCACTTATTTAGTTGTCTGGTTCAAACCGCGTCTTAGTAAACAGAACTACGGGTTTTGCTATCCTGCTGTGACCTTCTACAGGTTTGTTATGGAATTTTTTGTTTGAGTAACTTTTTTTTCTAATTTATAAAAAATACGTTTCATATTTGCTACTAATATTTTTAGATATTTACTCAAGTAGCTATTTATTTTTATTCTTATTTTCGGGGGCGCATGCAATGATTTTGCCTAGTGGTGCAAAAATCATAAATCCTCCACCGTATTGTGGTCCTTGCTCGTAATTAATGGGATGGTTGCTTGCTGAATTCCGGAGAATAAATAAGTTTATCTGCCTCCAACTGGTCGTAAGCAGTTCGTAACTGATATTTTGGCACTAAATTTATTTATTTATTCTGTATTATTTTATAAGAACCGGGCGGTGCCAAAGGATTACACCTTTTAGATCATAGAGTATAAATAAAGTTTTGTTTTGATTTTATGACGTTAGGAGTGACTGAGAATCAAACATAATATTTGAACACCTGAGCCACAAAGGCGAGAACCAAGCGTCGCTCCGCCGTGTGAAGACAGCACTTGAGCATACGCTGCATCCGGAGGCGGCTCCCAAAGAGCGGGATGCGCCTCCGAGTTTTTCATCATACCGCTTCTGTTTTCACGTCACTTTGCCACCGGACGTCCGTCGGAGGAGGACAGAGTTTTTCCTTTTCTTTATTGAATTCATTCTTTCAGAAACTGTCCATGCGGTGGGTGACGCATAGGATGAGAATTGTTCCTGGGCTCTGAAATAAAGAGAATAGAATGTAGACGTAAGTCACACGGAGGAGAGGGACAGTGGTGAGAAAATAGGTTTTGTGTTCTAGAAAACAGTGAACAAGTTAAAAGAAAAATCTTAAAAACTTGACTTTGCACGTTCATAGAAACTAAATTACTAACATGTTCCGATTAAGAGTGACAGTCATGGCTCATATTTTGATAGACGGCAATAAAAAAAAAAAAAAAGAAATAAGATGAAAAAGAAACAAATTTTTGGAGAAAAAATTTAAGAACTTTTTAGAATAATAGAAATTTATATAGTTGTATGAGGTATAAGAAAAACCTAGGAGAGTAATTCAAATAAAATATCATGGCTCAGAAGTCAAACTTGAACTTATAAATAAGTTGATGAGAAAATTTAAATGCTTTACAATGAATGTAGATTCAGGTCCATGTTTTATCATATAATTACGTTTTATTTCTTATTCTACTCTTTGTGTGACAATATTCTACCCCATTACAAGTAGTGGAGTTGTTAAGATTAAATAACCGGATAATAAATAAATAATTTAATACTTGCGACCTTGTTATGGATGAATAACGTTTATTTTGTGCTTTCAATAAAACAACGCTTCTACAACAGGTTTAAGCTGCTGTCAGGTGTAATAAATTACAACAAGAGACATAACACAATTCTGTAATTTCTGCTTTGTAAACATGTTTTGGTTTGTATTTACGTTTAATATCATGTTCTGTTATGTTTCTTGTTGCACCTGACGACGACTCAAACACAAAGTCGAAAGTGTTATTCAAAGCACAAAATAAAAGTCATTCGTCCATCATAATGTGGTAAGCCTTATATTATTTTATTATTTTGATTCCATGCTGGAGGTTATTGGTAGTATAACCGGAGAATTTTCCGGTGTATTTTCAAAACCGGTGTATTTTCAAGACCAAGTGAGTAAACTCGCTGAAAATCTCTCCTCCTGCAACCAAAGCTGAAACATCTGAGAGCAATAACTTATTGTATATCTCGGCAGTAAGTTCATTGTTTGTACACTTCTGATTCATTTTACGATGATTTGTTAATAATTTTATAATGTCGAATAAGACCTTCAAAGTTACTAATACATTTATTTATAAAAATTCCTTATAAACTTTTCCGAATAAACAATTATATTACTGTAAGCTTTCTTTGTCAAAGAAACGCTTCAAAATCAATTTTTTTTCAGTAGGTTTTTTTCTGTCATTTATAATCTTCGATGTGTAGAAGATCAGTATTGAAGAACCTATCGTGCGCATAAACTTCTCAACCATGTCTTTACGCTCCTCTACTAGTTACGCCAATTACAGGCCAATGAAGTATGGGTATCGAAACGGTATTAAAATCCTTCAAATGTACTAAATATTCGTCATAAGTATAATAAGCCGATAACAATTATGCTTATGTTTATTTCTTGTATTTTGAGTCGGGTGCTCTATTGTCATGCCGGCTATGACGATTCTGTTCCTTTCACTTCCGTGGCAATCCGCTACGCTGCGCTAACAGGCTAATAACATTGCTGACAGCGCGTTTACGGACTAATGTCGCCTTTGGCGGACTGAGACAGGTGCGACCTCGATGAGGATAAACCACAAGAAACGGTCCTCTCTCTAATGACCGCTCCACAAACGTATGCTTTAACTGAGGACAAAAATTAAATGTAAGGAAGGATGGAATTAAGTCTTTGGGATCCACGAACAATCCCGTTATTAGGATAATGAAACACATTAAATCTTGTTAAGACGGCAGCTTGGGTGAAAGAAAAAAACGTGCATTTCCGATTCCTGTAATTGTCAAAATGTGTAGGAACGGAACTCAATGGATGTTTTTTCTGGACATGTCACCTCTTCATAAGAAACAGAGAAGGTTATCTTTCGCTTTTTTTTGTTTTGGATGTGATATTCAACTACTGGCGTCACAGAGAATTATTATTTTCTTGATGAGAATAATTCGTATGGAATTTTAGAACTAAAAAGTGCTTGTGAAGTAGAAACATTTTTATTAAATTATTCTATAATTTTCAAAATGATCGCAAAACAAAACTAAACGAAAATAAATATACCGAAAAACTTATTTATTGGATGAGAATTCTACAGTTCTTCAACAGTGAGGTGAGATGCTATGATGTTGAGGGGATAATCAATTATGCTTAATCATCCTGATTTTGTTTGGTCAGTTGCATTCTGAATGTGAAAAAAATATGTGAATGTGAAAGAAAACATGCATTAAAATTTAGTATCGGATTATTAATTAAGGAATTCTTTCTAACATATTTTATTCTTTTTATTTTCTTCATTTGTCATTGACATTTAAAATAGCTATTCTTAAATTTTTCCCCTTCAGCTTTTTCTTTATTTGACTTCTTCCAGCGGCGTGATAGAACTTTGAAAAATTCTCTTCTTTACATTCTTATGGCAACATCATATTTTCTTCGCTGAGAGAATCCTGGGATTGTGCGATTACAATATCAACATGTAATAAATTTCTGTTACATACGCTTTTGTGGCATTCTTACCTACAGCTCAAGTTACCAACCAATTATACTTGGAGGTCTTACGAGTGATTTTAATGGAATAAAAAAATCATGCTGATTGTTAAACAGACTTAAATTCTTAAAACTACGTGAATAAATGCATTTATTATTAGGGAAACAATAAAAACAGCACCCGATTAAACGGAGGACAAGAACCTACTGTACTCTGCGGAAACAAGGCGCCGTCTTATCAATTCCGTTTTAGCAGCGGTTGAAAAAACTCTTTGGCAGAGAAAGACGGGGGAATGTTGCATACATTGGTACTGTGTATGTCATGACAGAATTAGATACAAATTACTAATATAAATACTGAAAAATTACAACTGCATTAAAATGAGGACTTAGCATAATTTTTTAGAACATTTTAATTAGTGTAATCCAGTCATAAAATCTTTCTAAATCAGGTTATTGACAGCACGCTTACGTGGTGTGAACTTTTCCAAATCCGAAAAGAAATTCAATCGTCCGAAGCTCAGACGTAGTGAGCCGAGATGCATTGATAAAAAAAGAAGAGTTATTTTTTTCGAAGGTAAACCCTCAATCGAGGATTCGCTGAATCCTGTTCTTTTTTGACCTCCACAAAAGCTTTCTTAATCCATTACATCCTGATTGCAGCTCTTATCTTGCTAGTCTGAGAAATCTGACTATGTTCTCCTTGAAATAATCAAGAATTTTCATCATAGAAACTTACGTATCCTGCATCCGGATTCTTACCTTCAAACGTTAGTTTCACGACATTAATTATATATTAGTATCAAACAATAACTAAAATTACACTCCTTCAGAAACTATATCTTGTTGATTTATTCGTTACATAATGTTTTCAATCTTTAGAAAATTATATTTTTAGCAAAGTTCAATATTCATGTAAAAGTGTGAATATTTTATGGGTAATGTTATGGAATTATTTTTGACAAGTTATAAAGTAAAATAATCAAGAAAATAATAAACGATTTACAATAAAGTTAGGTAATATTTTCCTATTTTCTGATTATCTTGATATTAACTATATATTATACAAATAGGGTATACGGTTATAAATATTATAGACAATCAATATTCATATATTTTCTTTATTCACGCCAACGTTTCGACACTGATTGGTGTCTTCTTCAGAGTATCTACAATTTGATTAAGATCAGCAATAATATTACACATTGACCTTTTTTTAGTTTAAAAAGAAGAGTCCAAAATACCTAATAAAACACGTTACATTATCTAATATCTTGCAACTTAATATAACATACATTTATATTAAGTTAACATATGTAATTCGTTATCATCATTATCAAGATCATCAAAGTCCATTGTACTATTAGGAATACAGTTCGGCCACTAGTTACACTACTTTCGTCGATCACCAGTCAGTATTTGGAACTATTACCATCTCATTTTACATGTTTCAGGTGTAAATCTTCGACGCGATATTTTAAATTTATTTGATATTGTGGACAATTATTTAATTCCATTTATCTCTCCTTCAGTTCGATTTGGTTTGCTGAGACAAATTCATTGAACTAAACATTTTAAGGTGAATATTAGTTTATGCAAAATTGGAAATGTATTTTTGAAGTTCAAATTGTTTTGGATAGTGTTGTACATTTACGTTGTTTGGTTATATCATGCTTTGTATTATTTTTTATATTTTATCTGTATAGCTTTATCTATTACTAACCTCTCACATGATATGAATAATTATCCTTTATATTTTGAGATGTTGGATTCTTTGATTTTCATATCAGTAAACCTACCCATTCATCTACCTTTGAACAATATATAAGGTAGTTTCTTCCCTCTATTGTTAGGCAATGTTCTTCTCAAACTGATTAAGACATGGAAATGTTCCATCTCTAAGCACTTGATATATCCTCGAGAATAATAGTTTCATTTTTCTGAATTTGTATGACAATTCTCTCCGTTTAACACCATAAAACTCACATTAAAAACCATGGTGTTCCTCCCCTTCCACAAAAGTACGCTTCTCCATTCTCTTACGAAATCCGAAGCATTGGTCTCTGTTTAGAGAAATGTGATGGAATAACTGAGTTAAAACGCGAACTTTTAAAGAAAGATTAATGTTCATGAATATTGGAGTTAACGCTCAACTCAAATGAACTGTGACTCAAGGTGGATTACGAGCGCATCCAAGTTTCAGGTAGGGTAGATTGATGTATAAAAACAGTTACTCAACTGACTATAAAATAACCTACATATTTTCCCTCCAAATATAATGATGCTGGAATGTGAAAGAGTAGAGTTGTTAAAACTTTCTGTTCCATGTCTTTTGAAGAAATTAGGGTGAAAACAAGGTGTTACACTCGTTGAATTCCGTGAAATTTACGACGCAAATGAACAAACTACAAATAAATTGCCCTCTCAATTTTCCACTCCTTGTTATTACTTCTCCGTGTCACACTGAATTACGTAATATTACATTCTTATAAAACACGACTAAAACTCGGAAACTTACATGAAACTCGGGCAACTTACGAACTTATAAGTTATAAATTAGGAAATTCAGAACAATGAAGTGAAAATTGTCAGAACTAAAGGTTTCTTTTTTCTCCCTTGAGCAATATCCCAGACAAATTTATCAAAGTATCATCACACACGTTAAGAAGTTGTGCCATATGGTAAACGTGGGAGAAGCTTCTACGGAAGGAATAGCGCTGTCCTTCTGTCATTGCTCCGTTTCTTTTATCTGAGGGTCAGCTTGTGGTCGAGGAAAGAAGTATTGGCGCGATAGCCCCCCGGCGAGATATATGGAAGGATGCATTTCGATCATGTTTTGCGGTTTACTCACAGATTTGGAGACAAATTACACACCTTACAATTACAATTGTGTATTATTGAGAAAATGAGGTAGGAAAGGGATGGATCAAAATTACGGCACAATGCATGCCAGTGATATTTTCCTTACCATTCGATTATTCCCTTGTTCTCAAGTGAATGAATTAATTCCATTTTCACAACAAGTGCACATCAACAGTTATGTGTATTGTGACCTCCTTTTTCTTAAATCGCTTATGGGAGGGACGTGAAATGTTTAATAGCGCCATTCCCACGAGAAAATTGGAGAAACGAAATCTGACCGTTTTTTCTCGCAAAATAACAGTTAGTTACTAATTGTCTCAAATGACTGAATAAACCATCCATTTTCTATTCCAACCATGCCAAATGTTGAATTTCGTTTTTTCAAACAATGCCTCGTTTCATACCTAATTATTAAAACGGAATATGATGCTTTCCCAAGATTAGGATTATATTCGAGGAAATGTTCTTATAATAAACGACATTCAATTTTGTCCTCCAATAGGAATTTTCTTCTCCAAGGTTATATGTTGTTTCAATTTTTCTCAGACTACGAATTCACTTCGAATATTTTCACCGTTCCCCAAAATATAATTCGCCAGATCTTACATATTACTTACATTTAAGTTTTGTTCATGTAAATAAATTTTATTGTCAAAAAGCAGTACAAACTGCGTATGACCACGTAGAGGTCAATAAACTAATTTACTCTCCGGAAGCAAGCAAGGGACCATCCCATCAATTCCGATCAAGGGCCCTAAGGCAGAGGCGGATTCAAAGATTTCAGCAAAAGTTCCTAGATAAGATAAAAAGTTAGCTGCGAGTTATAATACATATATAATGTCAATATGTTTGTAATTTAACATATACAAGTTATTATCGAACTTATTGTATAGTGTTTAAAAATCATAAGAGTTGAAAAAACACTAAATTCACGATTTATTGTTACAATAAACACGCCCCTAGGCAAAGCCTAGAGAACCTGTATCAGAAATACGTCTCTACCCGAAGGAAAACCGGAGCAAAACCAGGGCTAGGATGGGGCTACAGAATTAATGTACACAACCGTGCCAAAGTTGAGTACACATAAAACTAAATTAATATGAGCCATACGGCAACACAATCATGCAAGAAAATAGTTTTTGAAATTGTTATAAGTTATTTAAAAAGTGCTACAGCAATGGCGTGATAAAGTACAAGACGAATTTAACTTTTATTAAAATCAATAAAGTCTTTTACAGTGTAGAAGCTCTGGTGCAGGAGGTAGTTTTTAACCGCGGATTTGAAGATATTCAATTTCATAATGTCTTTTATATTCTTGGGCAGGGAATTATATAGAACGATTCCCGTAAGATATTTAAAGGTAAAACCATGCATGACTAATATTATTCTGTTTCAAGTATTTACATTTCTAATAATCTCATTTGATTACTAATTTGTTCGTAGTGCACCAAGGTTTTAATTTCCGTCCTTCACTTTGCGAAATACATATTTAAAATTGTTTTTAACATTGTGACATTACCTGATCATCCAGAAATCAATATGATTTTACAATAATTTAATTGTACTTTGTGACGTTATTTGAACTGCTGAGACTTAGCTCTTCCTATATTCCTATATTCGCTGGGTTAACAGAAGTAAAGCACAAACGCCGCATATAGTTGTGTTTTTGGGTATCCCGCGGTCAAACTTGGTTTTGAATATTTGACTTGAATATTGTTATGAATTGATAGGTTGAGCTATTTAACTTATAAGCAACATGGTTTTATTATTTATTTGTATAATTCTCCGTACTAAACAAGACTTATCGTATTTGGTTCGGCAGTCTATATTTCTCTTCTTAAGTCTTTCTAAGTGTTCTTCATCGAATTCATAGTTATCGTATTTCTTAATAAGTCCCTATAACTGATAGTATTTAACGTGTGTTAACACTAGATCAGATCAGAACAAGAGGCAGATATTTGACTGGATGACGCATATGAATATTTATTGCTTTTTCCTCATTTTAAACGAAGTGCACATTTAGAAATCTCTTAGATTGCGGTGAACATCACCGCCAGGTAACAGATTAATTATGTTATGTTGAATGAAAATGGAAGACGGGACCGTGTTTCGAACTCGGGACGTTGAATTAGCGCGCTCATGGGCTTACCAACTGCGCTTATCGGTAAGCGCATGAGCGCGCTAAGCGCAAGGTCTCGAGTTCGAATCTCTGTCCCGTCTTCCATTTTCATTCAACGTAACATAATTAATGAAGTGCACATTATTACCACTTTCTCTAGAAGAAGAGTATTTAGTCTAAATCAAGAACAACAATGATAAACAGAGTTCAGTGCTAAATCTACTAATTTTATACAATTCTTGACAATTTTATACAACTCTGAAATATTTTTTTCTTCGTTCCTCAACAGGTTGAGGAACTTCTCGCGTTGGCTCTTACAACAAAATATTACGAAATGACCAGTATAATTATACATACCTCCATCTACATTAAAAACTACGTCTTTTTTCATACATGTGAATGGAGTGATTAAGTTAAGTCTGTTGTGCAGGAACAGTGGATGTGGTTCGACGTGGTAGAAATTTATAATTAGAACCTATTGTAGATTGTATAAATAATTATTTTTTGTATATTAGTCCTGAGGATGGATACAATATATCCGCACGTTGAAAAGTTAATTACTTTGTTTGTTAGTTTATTTGATGCTAACCAAATCCTCAAGAGAATATTCATTAAATTGAATGTACTAATTGCTACCGTAATACACAAAAAAATATTTTATTATTGTTTTTTGTGCAATTCTTTAGAAGTACTTATCTCATTTATGAAATCCAGAGACCATGAATGAAACTAACAAATACGCTGGAGCCAGTTGTCTATATTTAGGGCCGTCCTTTGAACTTTACAGACATTTTGCCAATTACGAGTAAAACGACACCTTTATGACGGGAACTATGTCAATGGATAACGTTCTTTTTCGGTCTTAACAACCGGAAACAATAGACGTCTCGCGCTGTTCGGGAATGGACCGGCTACAACGAAGGTGTTACGCATCGCATACATCATATACCCGGATGTAATACTAGCACTTGACAATTAATTACAACTCATTAATGGGATAAACATTGTTCCTGGAGTTACGCAATTGGGCAATTAGCGTTTTTACGAATTAGTGAATGTTTTGTTAGTCTTTTTTTAGGATATACGCTACTATGAGTGCGAATGGGGATGTTCTTGGAAGAAATGAATATTCTTTTATTGTTAACCGTGCAAATAGAAGTCAACGAACGACAAGTTTTAAAGGTTAAAAATATGATTATAAAAGTATTGAGGCAATAAAAAGTTTTTGAGTAAGATAACAACTAGTAGATTGTGTGTGATTAATTCACACTCACGGTTAAAGAGTGAAAAAATAATTTAAATATATCCAATGCCAGTGGTTTTGAAGAAACGACTTTTCTATGTAAACTATCTATGTGTTATCAAATAAATTAATAAATGTGATTACAGAACATGATTTTACACTAACAAAAAGGAAATATAAATATCTCAAGAACCCAATCATACTAATAATAAAAAATACACTGATCGCCGAGTTTGTTTGGGTGACAATGAGTAATAATTAAAACAAAAAGAGAACAAAGTACTAACTGAATAGTAAAATCAGTACCGACGTGTTAACAAACACTTTATCGAGACAAAAATCCGAATTAAAAATATTATTAAAACCAATTACTAAAATAATTTACGTTATTGCCAGTTAAGGCCTAGTTCACCTCGGACGTATTGCTTAAGTTTGAAAAGAGTTAGATCTTTAATAAAACTATACGAAAATATTTCAAATCATGTTCATGCAGTCATACCAAATGTAGTTAAGCAAATTTACTTCTCATGAATTTTCATCTGCCACTATAAACGTAATTTTTTTCATGTTGCCATCGAAACTTGGGGAAATGGCACACTCGTTATTAAACGAAAAATATCTAAGATTTTAATTCATATAAAATAAAGATTTCTAACTCAAATGTTCTTAGTACGTTTGTATTAAATTGGTAGAACAAATTCCTGTGATATGTTTGCCTAGAACTGGAAAAAGAGAAACCAGAGCACTTAACCTTTCTCGTCATGGTGTCTCTTCGTTAAGTTCCACTTCTTACTGGTTATACCTATTTGTTCCGACGATTGATTAAATTCTCTGATTAGGACAGTTACCTTAAGAATTTCTCGTAATATTTGTGGGATTTTTTTGTGGTGCGTTAAGGGCTCGTCAACAACAAGGTCATTAGAGCCCAAATATTTGTGGTATTAAATAGTAGTTTTGCGAATGCTTCTGACAGAAAAGAAGCAAAACGGTAAACGAATTAATTGTAATGTCAAATTGTAATTGTAATTTGTTTTTACTTCCTGGCATGTAAAATATTCTAATCGCCAAAAATAATTCGATATTCTTTCTTTTGTGATTTGTATACAGTATGTCAAAAATGACGTTCACCGACCTATTGGCAAACGGATCCATTGATCAAAATAAGATGTAAGATACCGATATGGTTGCACTTGGAAAAGATCTAACTCTCTTGCAATCATGACGTAATAATTCATGACGTCTTGCAGGATGATATTTTTAATTCCAAAAGTGTCTGTTTTCTTTTAAACAATAAAATCTTACAAGCGTTAAAAGTATGAATACTATTTGTTATGATAAAGTTATGTATAGAACAATGTAATCTGTGTTTGTGTGTTGTTATTCTCCGGTTTCTTTACATTATTGGAGAAAAGATGATATGATGTTTTTGAATAGAGAACGTATGTAATATGGAATGACCTGTATTGAACAAATAAATAAATAAGTAAAAAGTTTAAGAGTTTTTTCTTTACATAATATAACTATTTTCACAAAATATTTTCAGTTATATTTTACAGACTTCCACCTACGTCGAGAATTCAATTGATGTGTCTACAATTGTGACTATATATTACGTAATCTGTTCCGCTGCTGCTCCCGTCTCCGCCACGGTGAATCAGTCATACTATCTTCTCTTTCCCGTCCCTTATTTTTCATCTTCTTCTCTGATCACGTCACGTTCCTAATTTTGTAACATATTCCTTGAAATTTTCATATCTTTCTTTCATTGCTATCAATTGATTCATGTCTCTCATCCCCGTTATACCTTCTCGCTGAATGAAATCTACATACCTCGCTCTCTCATTCCCATAGGACATGAGATATATCCTCTTCCGGTTCACCACACAGTCACTCCTTCATGGCAACGTCCTCTCCTTTGAGTATTTTCCAAAATTCCTATGGCCACTCATGAATTGTAGCACATATCTGTTTTGCGTAAACCACTTTCTGTGTTTTATCGCAAATTCCACTGATGGTATGTAACTGTATGCTATCCGTCCTTTCATTGAGTTAGCCCATTTTACCTGCCAGTCTTGCAGCAATGCATTCACAAGTTCCTTTCTCCATTCCATATCATATATTCGCAGTTTTTTTCATTTCTAGTTCCATTTCTCCTTTACTCTTCATTAATATTCTGAATTTTATCTTCTATAGATACAGATCAGAAAATAGCACTCCATGCAGAACATTCACAGCGTCCGACGATAGAGTGCGGTTTCCCTCCCCCCTCCCCC